>JAEIFV010000282.1:0-366883 GCA_018904265.1 Lordiphosa collinella | reverse complement strand
GAAGGTAGAATCCCAGTACCTGCCATGCCCAGTTCCCATTGAAAATGGAAGGGGATCATAAGTTGTGCAAAAAGTATGTAACGAATTAAGAAGGAAACATTGGAGACTATAAGTATATATATTCTTGATCAGCATCAACAGCCGAGTCGGTCACAACCATCTCCGTCTGTCCGTCCATCTGTCCGTATAGACGTCGATCTCAGAGACTATAACGCTGATACAAATTTTCATGTAGATGATGTATACGATTCAAAACGAGTTTGTTTCAGATCTGGGCTCCTCCCCCCTCCCCCCACCCAAAAGCGCCAAAAGCTGTCCAAAACTTTAATTTTAAGATAGACCCTTCGGCACATATATCAAGTAAAGGCCCAATATCTATCTATTCTAAAAAGATCTCTAAAGATCTTGCATTGTGTCTTGCATTGATTATCGCGCGCGCGGTACCGTCTTCCATGCGTTTGTGTGTATGTTGGAGTATGTATGTGTGAGTTTGTGTGTGATGTAAAGGAAAACACACGAAATTAAGGGAACAGGGTATTTTGTAAGGTCGGGCAATCTGCAGCTCCCCTACCCATTGTATATTGGTTGGACTAAGACCTTTTATCCTGAAACATATTAACGATGTCCAATTTTGTCCATGTTTGCAAATCAATCACAAGCGTTCTATATTAAAATCGACCAAAAAAACTGTGCAAGGTAAAGGCACCAAACTTCAAACTTATGCTTTTAAGGGTCGGTACTTCCTCTTTAATATTTTTTGTGAACATTTTCCAACACTACTGTGCTGGGTCGGCCATTTCTGGGACGGGCCTCGTACCCCCAACCCCCCGTACGCCACTGGAGCGTAGTCTATCGCCGTTGCGCTTAAATCATTTAATTTTGAGCAGAGATCCTCTTAGGAAGAAAACATTTAGTCCAAAGGTCACCCATTTCAGAAGTTTTTTGTGAATCGAACTTGAAATTTGGTATGATGGTTGGTATAATGGAGTTAATTATCCAACTCCATTGGTTCAGAATGGTTCAGAACCGGCTTCGAACCAGGTCATATCTCGGCAGTTATTTAAGCTACGAACTTTAAATTTGGTCTGCTGGTTGAAAATGTGGAGTTGAATATTTTTGCTGGTACAGAACCGGTATCGAATCTGTCCAAAATGGGACCTGTTCAAATATAGTTCTGAGCATTATCTAAGCTAAGAACCTAAAATTAGCAGCTGGGTAGCCTGGAACCAGTGTTGCCATTTTATCTATTTAGTTGCTAGATCTTGCATTCCTAAATTTTTGGAAAAGCTATTCTAGCAACTTTAAAATTATGTTTAGCTATTTCTATCAATTTTGAAATTTTTAAGACAGGTGCGAAATAATGCCTATTAAATGGGTTTGAAACCTTTGCAATAGAATTTAGGGGGCATGAAATAACGCCAGGTGAAATAAGGCTTGGGCTTTATTTCACTTTCAGGGGTGAAATAACTCTTAAGAGTGAAATAACGCCCACGGGTGATATATTACTTTTTTCTAAAAACTCATAGAATTTGACTGTCATAAAAAAGTAACTAATTACCGCTGATTTCTTAAGATGCATCGACCTCCCACTGATCTTCATAGCACAGAGAGAAAAATCCGTTATAAGCGTAACGAAATCATGAATTCTTGTGAACGAAAGTCTGTAATACCGTTTTTTCTTAAATTGGTATTGTGTTGAATTGACAAAATTTTTTAAAAATCGCGCGATTTAAAAAATATAGTAAGCCGCATACCAACGTTTCAACGTTTCTAGGTATAAGATCAATTATTGTGATCAATAGACATGGAACCATTTAGATTATATCTTTTAAAATTTATAGAAGTAAACCTTAATGGCCATACTACTAATAGTAATCCTAAAAATTTTTTTAAGTTCACTCACTTTAATTCGATCCTGAAAGTGTTGATAGTCAAAGTGACCAGATGACCTTAGTGTGGCAAACTTAATTGAAGGCTATACATTTTTTTCTTTCCCTCAAAAATAACACAGAATAACAAAGAACGGAGAAAATTGTTAAAGGAATTCTAGTTAGAGATTTAAAACCAACTTTCGAAAGTGCCGGGCTTTATAAATTGATGGAATATATTCGATATAAGGATGTTTAGTCATCTGTCACCTAGACGAATGAAACTGTTTCGCTCTGTTTTGCTCATCTTTTTTTCCTTTTCCTTAAAAAAACCTGTTTACTTATCATTATCTTCTTACTGACAAAAGTGAAAAAACTCCCGCTTGGCTTTATTTCACTTTTGAAAAGGAGATATCGCCCTGTCCGTCCGTCTTACGCTCTCGTTCAGTTCATTAATATATTCCTTATAGTCACAAAGGAGAAATAATGCCACCAATGAATGAGAAATAACGCCCGCGGGTGTAATTTCATTCTCAAAAGTGAAATAGCGCCCGCGGATATTTTTACTCACTCATTCGTGGCGTTATTTCACTTTTGAAAGTGAAATAAAGCCCGCGGGTGTTATTTCACTTTTGAAAGTGAAATAAAGCCCGCGGGTGTTATTTCACTTCGAAAAGTCCGCGGGCCCGCGGGCCTTATTTCACCTGGCGTTATTTCATGCCCCCTAGAATTTAGGGCATAATCATAAGAAATTGCTTTAGTTCATGAGTGATTTCGGCAGAGATTCATGAGATTTAGTACTTCAATTTATGCCTAGAAAGCATTGTCTGTATTAATTCATGACCGAAGAGCCAGTTAGTGAAGCCATGTTTTTAATACCAACTTTTCAAATCAGCGCTAATTTCAGTACTGATTCGGTACAGAGCCACTTGAAGGGTTCTATCTACAGTAGTGATAGTCCAATGCAAACATATATGGTGTCTTCAGTCTTTATATTCTTTCGAAGAAATTGACTACTATGAATTGTCGGCAAAATATTTTTATTTATTATAATGAGCAAAAAAACTCAAATATTGCTGAAATGGACTGTCACTAAATTCCGGTACATAGTTCTCAGTACTGAGATCAGCATTTTTTGGCCTTTCAGCTTTCGTTGTACCTAGATCTGGGTTCGGCTCGGACTCCAAACAAAAAGAGAGATTGTGAATTCAATGCGGGGCTCTGTCCTTTTTGAAGAATTTGTTAGTCTTAGCAACTTGAAAAGTGATTTTGGTAATTGTCAAGTATTGAAACCTGTGCTCAAAAAATTCCAAAATAATTCCTTGGATACACCGAAAGTTATGAAGAATTATTATGCGAAAAATTAATGTTGAAGTTTGCTGATGCTGTTCCGAAATTATGTGTGTGCTTTACTATACTACAAAATTACCGTAATATTTTAAGTTATTTTTGGATTTTAGTCTCAAAAACACAATTTTTCAATTATTAGCTATTTCTAGCAATTTTTTCCGCAAATTTATCAGCTCTTGGAACCCTTATTCTGGTGGCTTGCAGACCTAATTTAAAGTATTTTTGTATTCGAAACTCATTACATATTAATTTTTTACAAGTATCTGTTGGACTTCAGTGGGAAAACAACAGTTTTTAAAAATTTTTATTTTGAGCTATTTATTTTAGCAATTTTTTATCTTTTAGCTATTTCTAGCAATTTTTTTTTGAAAATCTAGCAACTTTTGAACCTCATGTTCTGGCAACACTGCCTGGTACTATGAAGTTAGATATTCTCCCAGCTTCGAACCATCCAATTGAACCACTACAAAAAAAGGTCCTGGTCCACACCTTTTTATTGGAAAGTGATCTGAAGGCTTATAATGTGAGTGTTATACGTTTACCAAATTTCAAAATATACTTAAACTTATAACTGGAAATTTGGTGTGTGGGTTGAAAATATTAAGTCTGATATTTTTCCTATTTAAAACTGGGTTTGAACAAGGTTGGGAGAGCTCAAATGGTAATATCCACTTGCAACCAGTTGAAACTTGAAACATATTCTCATGATGCAAAGGCCCCGGGCGACGCCGGGTATTGAGCTAGTTTAACAATACATAGAACCTACAAATAAAATTAATATTTAAGAAGATCATATGAGTGCACGTAGATTACGAGAGCACATGAAACGAGAGCTTAAGTCAAAGTCGGCCGTGCCAGACTTCGATATACCCGTTACTCAGGGGTATTGATGTTTATTGGGACAATTTTATAATACTCTCTGCAAGGGTATAAAAAGTGTAAGAGTAGTAGCTGGTAGATAAATTTAGAGAATTTTTTGAGCTTGCCAAAAAAACGAAAAGCTTTTTTGTTTTCAATAGAAACGCCTCCAAACTTCTTATTTCTTAGTTTGCTTTAATTTTACATGATTCCACCAATTTTGGTCGAAATCGGACATCTATTTAGTATAGCTGTCATAGAAAAGTATAGTCTGAAAACTAGTTTTAGCTTGAACAACTTTTTTGCTTTCAATGGAAAGGTCCTAAAAATCCCATTTATTCATTTGGAATGCTTTCACATAGCTCTACAGGTTTTGGTCAAAATAGGATGACTATAGCATATAGCTCCCATAGGAACGATCGGTCGAAAAGTTCTATTGAGAAACACTTTTTAGATTTCAATGGGAACGTCCTTATCATTGGCATATATTTATTTTATATTATTTTACACATTCAAACATAGTTTTGTCAAGATCGGATGACTTTAGCATATAGCTGCAGTACGAATGATCGGTCGAAATTGAAGTTCTAGTGAGAATATTTTTTTGTTTTAAAGGGATCTCCTCCAAATATCAAAACTGTTAGTTTGTTATGCTTTTCCACTAAGTTTGGTCAAAATCGGACTTCTATATAGTATAGCTCTCACAGAAAAGTAATGTCCGAAAAGTAGTCTTATTTAGAAAAACAAACTGCAAGGGTATACAAAACTTCGGCCGAGCCGAAGTTAACTTCCCTCTATTTTTTAATATTTATTTGTGTTGATACGTGACATGTCGAACGCGACATTTTTTTAATTAAGATTTTTATTTGGCTTCTGTTTAAGGAAAAGCAAAAACTAAGAGTTAATTACAATCACATAGTTTGTTATGGTCTCTTATGCATCGTTTTTTAACTCTTTGTACCATTAAAACAATTTTAGATATCAAAATTCAATGCAATCCATAGACACTTTTTAAGAAAAAACGTGTAAAAAAACTATCAAAATGAGAAAAATGGTGCTCGCGCGGCTATGCGTTCAAAAATCTCGAAATTGGTTATGACAAAATGTAAGATTGGCTTTTTTTTAGTTTCATTTAATTGTTCCCCTGGGAAAATATGATAATACTAAGGGTTTTTAACTACTATTAATTTTTTTGGTCTCGGTGGACCTTTCAGTGGAAATGCCCATACTTAAAGCTCAAATTTTACAAGCTTTGTTTAAATGAATTCCCCAAATTTTCGACCAACGCATTGTCAAAAAACTGACTTAAATTAACTTTTTGTTTTTATATTGATGTGTAAAATA
The DNA here is from genome assembly GCA_018904265.1 of Lordiphosa collinella. Lineage (NCBI taxonomy): Eukaryota > Metazoa > Arthropoda > Insecta > Diptera > Drosophilidae > Lordiphosa > Lordiphosa collinella. The sequence continues at coordinate 361,463 of JAEIFV010000282.1, read as the reverse complement.
AATCCTTCAGTTATACTAATTCTCCTACCAAATTCGCCTGCTTCCATTCGAACGCCTGCCAATATGTTGCAAATGATGAAAACTGCATAAAAAGATCTCATATTTTGTTCTTTAAAACACTGGCGCACAAATGTCACTAATATTACATACAGAGAACTTTCGTTTAAATATGGTATAACTTTAATTTGATATTTTCCGTTTGCTTTATTACCAACCGAGCGCGTTAACAAAACCTTTTTAACTAAACGGCGCGATATGGGACCTGGCCACAAAAAGATCGCGCCGCCAAATGAAAATGAAATTATACGTGGATACATATGTATGTATGCATCAGCATGTACAAACAAATGTACTGCTCTTACTACTGGTCTGTGGTTATTAACTGATTTTTATGACAGTTTGGTCTCAATTCGCGACCATTTCCAGGTTGTCGTTTTTTCACTTTTTTGTGAATTGTTTTTTTAATGGCTTTTGATAGCAGAGCACGCAGATGCGTTTCTGTGGCTCTATGTAAAGTTGCTACATTTGTTGTTAGTCATTTTGTTGCAAGCGGTTTTTATGTACAATAATACTACAATTATTTTTACCTTAGAATGTGGTAGGGGATTTGGGTAAAAGTGGTTTGCGAGCCGCCAAGTCCATAAATAGCTAACATGATACGCATCAAATGAGGCAATTGATGCGAGCTTAAGGTTTGTCTATTCCCACTGACAAAATTAAGACATCGATAACGTTTATTCCGTTGTATAATCCATTTGGAATTGATTAAGCAGAAGGTAAAGAATCAACTGACCTTTTATACCATAAAGTGAACTTTGATTGTACTCAAGTACACAACAAAGAATACGTTGGTAAATGTAACATATTTCATTGGTAAATTAGCCAATTTTACAATTTCAACCATTTTTCCATTTAAAAATAAAATGGAAGTCAAAATTTTGTTTATATTGATTTTAAGCTGATGCACTTGCTTCTTTTGAATTTCAAACTGACCCATTTAAAAAAAAAACAAACATTTGCCAATCTAAGCTCTTTTAATTTGTTATGAATCTAGAGATTTGAAATGATAAGACCCATCCACCAAGTTTGCTTCTGAAATCCAACGAATTATTCAAAGGGTCTAACTAGCCAGATAAGAGAATGGGTGCGGCTTAATGACGGGAATTTTGAAATTTACTTTTTAATTCAATGTATATCTTCAAATAAAACTAAACTGGCCCAATTTGGTTTTCTTTTATTCAATGTCCTTAAGATATTTTATCTAGCCCAAGAGTAGCTAGAGATATGAAATAAATTCTCCACGACAGAAAATTTAACAAGATTATAGAAATTGAAAAAATAATTTTTACTTTTTGTGTAGGGGAAGATGGGGTGTTCTGAGCCAATGTGTGTTGTGAGCAACGCGAAGTTATGTTTGAAAAAAACTATGATGACAACTCCCCTATAATTAAATGAAAAGAAGAAAGAAAGCCGGTCAAGCCGACTATCATGTCTGTGAAGTGCTGCCCATCAGTCGGTGCTTGTATTCTTATAGCTTGACAACCGTTCATCCGATCTTTACCATTCATTTGGCGGATCGATAAATAATCTTGATTACTAAATATGATCAGAGGAACGAACCTTCTATCAATAAAACTGAGGGTGATATGACGATTTTCCCAATTTGCGGGGGCGGGAGGGGGGGTGCCAAAAAAAAATGCAAAGTTCCAAAAAGAAGTCACCCTATTGAAGATGCTCTTATTTTTACAAATAGCCGCCAAAATCAGATCTGTTTTGACATTTGTGGACTAGACAGATGTAGAATATATATAATATTTACCTCTTTCTATTTTGGCGGCTATTTGTAAAAATAAGAGCATCTTCCAATAGGGCGACTTCTTTTGGCCCGGTGACTTCTTTTGGCCCACCCTGTACCTTTGGTACAGAGTATAAAAATTATGGGACACAATGGTCGATTAACTTGTTTATTGTTTATTTATTTTAATAAGCAGATAGTTTTAGAGAATTCTCTTGGAAAAAAGAGTTCCTTAGAAAAAAGCAATTTTTATACTCTGTACCAGAGTATATTAAGTTTGTGCGTCTGTCTGTCTGTCCGTCTGTCCGTATATCTCCCACAGTTTTATAGATAGAAGGTTCGTTCCTTTTGTACATATTTAGTAATCAGGATTATTTATCGATACGCCAAAGGAATGGTAAATATCGGATTAATAGTTGTCGAATTATAATGAAAACAAACAATTATGGGCAGCACCGGTCGCAACGGTGATGGGCAGCACTTCACAGGTACAGAGTATGTTATAGTCGGGCTTGACCGACTATCTTTCTTGTTTTATATTGAAATCCAAAAATTAGCCATCGGGATCGTTATCAAATGCAGATTACATATGAAAACCAATTTGGTTTAAACAGGCTACCTACTGTGGTCTCAAGACTTAAACATGGGTCCAATCCACGTTCAACACACATTTATTCAAATATCTGTTGAACAAAACGCGCTGCAGGAAAGCGGACAGTTGTTTTGAGTTCAGCGCCCAAAAATACATAGTGTTTGTTATCTTCTCTTGTTCAAAAGATCGTAAGACTGTATTATTATTTATAGTCGAGTATAGATTAGTTTTATAAATTTTTCTTTTAGGAGCGTATCTTTGATTTTGTTTTTTAACTTTCAGGTAATTGGCGTTAAGGTTCGAAGAAGCTACAGTAAAACTTTTAAACTGGCGCCTTATCGGGATCTACCACAATCGTTTCATTTGGCGGTGTCCCAGAAATCTCTTCCAACCAAATTCCAACTTAAAACCAATTCTCGGTGTCCTAGAAATCTCTTTCGGTTGGTCTCAAACCTCTCGTATTTTGTTAGGAGATTTTGGCAAACCAACCAATACACAAACCAGCCAATATACAAACCAACCAATAGCGACTTCACGAACCTTCTCAGTTTAGCACTTTTTTTTTTAGTAGGACCATAATCTTATAAACACACATTTTAGCAAGACTTTCGAATAAAACGAATCGCTCGAAGTTCTGGGACACCGATGGATTTCTCGAGCGATTTGCAAAACAACGGAAGCCAAAATCTCTAAAGATTCCTGGGACATCCCCGATTATTTTTTTTCATTTAATTATACACAAAAAGTTTTCAGTGTAAAAATAATAACTACTCAAGGCCTGTATCCAGATGTGAAGTAATTCAATGTAAAGCAGGGTTCGTAAAATATCACTCAACATAAAGGGGGCCTTTATTTACTAGTTAAGAAATCTTCAATAACGCTATTTACAAATAAATATCGTGAGTGATGAAAAAAATTGTGAACAGTGATCTAAAAAATATACATCACAAAAGCATCACCTGATATATATCACAAGTGATTGATATCTCTAGCATTTTCATCATGAGTGATTCAAAGATTTTTAAGTCAAACTGTACCTAAACAAATAAAAGTAAACTGGGCTGAGAAAGGAATGGGTTTCATGCATTATAACAACAGTTTTGTCCACTGAAAACGATGTGTTATGCTCATTATAAGTATTAATCTTTTTCAAATTAAATATACGGCCCTGTTCCGCATTCCGAGTCAGTTTTCGTGTAAGCGTTTGCATTTAACATTTAAACTTAACAATGTTATATGTATGGTGTCAAGCATTTCAAAGGTTACTAGATTAGGTTTGACGAAAATCGGAATTGCATAAGCAGCTGAAACCGATTGCTAAATGCCAAGTGGATTCAATTCGTCAAAAAGAAAAGAACAGATCTAGTAGCCATAGACATTCTGCTTACTTTTCATATAATATTGTCATTATCCATTATCGGTTGTTATCGAACATATCTGTTTAAGATCTAGACGAAATTTTCTCGAGCACTTAAGCACCTCTTCCTTTAGATATTGGGCTGTGTGGCGTTCATAAACCTATGGTATACACGAAAATCCTCCAAGAATTCAAAATTGAGTCCCATAATTCTGCGATCATTCCGTGTTGAAATGTCCGTTTTTAAGCATACCATTCGATCCTTTACTTGTTCTGCTATTAAATCTGCTGTCATATCAATCCGTCCTTGGATGCTTTTGTTGTCGAAGATACGAAAAGGCAATGATAATGAGGAAACCAAACTTGCTATTGTCTTAAAAAATCGCTTTTGCTCATTTTAAACGTCGCCGGGATAATTGTCTTCTTTGGGGCCAGCTTCACGTCAGAAGCGTCCATTTCTTAAACATCTTTCCGATGAATTATTTTAAGTGGCGCTTTATATTTTCCGTATGATTTGACACGGCAATGCCACCGTGTTGATTTTGAATTATTAGTTTCCGTTCGATCTTCGTCTCTACATATTAACCTATTAGTAACAAGCACAAAATGATAGAGAGAACTGCATTTTATTTGATTTAAAAATCTTTGTATCACTCGTGATAAAAATGTTAATGATATCAATCACTTGTGATATACATCAGGTGATGCTTTCGTGTTGTATATTTTTTAGTACTATGTTCACAATTTTTTTCATCACTCACGATATTTATTTGTAGATATCAATGTTTGACTTTTTTTTTAAAGATTTTTAAATGAGTGATATTTACATTGTAATGTAAAATTTTTAACCTGAATATGGGTTTAACGACCCGTTTTGATTTAAGTCAAAGTGAATGTTAGCAGGCTCAAGGTCGAGGTTTGATTATAGTTCAATAATCAACCAGAAAATTCAACAGAGAATACATATGAACAGTAGCTGTAGACGCCATGGCAAAGCCTTCGTCAGTACACTTTCAGTTGCTGTCACACCAACAAGCCATTTGCAGATCCTATTTATATTACCCAGTCGGCGAATAACGAGTTGAGAATTCCAAGCTTTAAGCTCCGCTCCTTAGGGTATCTGAAGGTATATGCATTGGCATTGAAGGTTGTTCAATATATCTCTGTTGTTTGTGGCCACTATTTTAATTACCATCCCTCTTTGTCAATGTGCCGCACGAAACCGGGTTTTTGTAAGAACTGCAAAGAGAGGACCGGTGGTTACAACCTTATTTGCGAGGGACGCAGCCCTGTTTTTGTAGCTGGACCATAATCTTATGCACACACCTTCTAACTAGACTTTCTAATAAGAAAATGAAATCTCTCGAAGTTCTGGAACACCGACGGATTTTTCGAGCGTTTTGCAAACTAACCGAAGCCAAAATCTCTAGAGATTTCCAGGACACCCCCGATAGATTTAGATTTATTGTTTTCCAATACAATTAGACAGAGTCTTATATATTAGTATTGGTCACAATCGGCGTTGTCCCAGAAATCTCTTCCAACCAAATTCCAACCCAAAACCAATTCTCGGTGTCCTAGAAATCTCTTTCGGTTGGTTTCAAACCTTTGGTATTTTGGTAACAAAATTTGGAGAAACCAACCCAATCCAATACACAAACCAATCAGTGCGACTTCGCTAACCTACGCAAACTTAGCGAAATTAGCAAAGACACAAACAGGGCTGGCAAGTCTGAAACCATCAATATAGCTATGAACAAAATCTGTTATCAATTATTTGCGAGCGACGCAGCCCTGTTTTTGTAGTTAGAACATAATCTTATACACTCACCTTCTAACAAGACTTCCTAATAAGAAAATGAAATCTCTCGAGTTCTGGGACACCGACGGATTTTCCGAGCGACTTGCAAACCAACCAAAGCCAAAGTCTCTAGAGATTTCCAGGACACCCCCGAAGAGGTAGATTTAAAGTTGTAAGTTCGCACTTCTCGCAAAGAGTGGGAAGCACAAATTTTTTGATTTTTTGATTTTGAGCCGAGCCCTTTTTACTTTTTTTTGCTCTGGTTCGGGTTTAGGTTCGGCCTGGAAAAAATGTTTGCTTCGGGTTCGGACTGTGGAGCGGTTCGACTCCGAACGGAATCAGTCAGAATTGCGTGATATATCTGGTAATAGGGTTTTTGATTTTTCAGGAGAGCAATTCTTAACTTTGAATGAATTTGTGAAAAATGTTATTGGTGGTAAAGTGGAAATGTTTTGCAGATTGGAAGCGGGTTAGCTTGAAGTGTATTGGTTTTTTTTTTTAAATCAATCTGTCAGTTTATTATTTGGACTTACAGACTGTTACTTATTTGGACTTTTCAAAACTTATGTTGATTTGTTTATCCATCATATCTTTGTAACCAGTCATCCGATAGGTGTGAAAATTTGACACAATATTGAATTGAACCCAAGGAATACATTGGCAATTTTCACATAACTCGGGTAATGTCATTATGCCTTATTGCCAGAGATATGTACGTTATCATGACACTATTACGCTCTCCATTGATGGTTACGAACGTACCTACATCTTCTTCTTCAAAGAAGAACGGTCAATTGATTCTATCCGCACAAATTCCAGCCCAAACCGTCACGCGTTCACTTTCATTGTAAATAGACCACTTTTGTGTTTGTAGTGCCCTTTTCCCTTTCATCTGCCCTAAACTTTCTTCTATTCATTTATGGGTTATTATTTAAGTGTGTTTTACTTGTTTTTTGTTTTGTTTTTTTTTGTTTATTGTTTTGAGGTAATAATAAAATATTTTGAAAGAGATCATTTAGTTTTGATAAGCACGCGCACATTTCACTGGACAGACTCAGTTCCAGTTTTTTAGGCAGGAAAACAAGCGCGACAAACGTACATTAAATTGTTGAAAATGTATAAGCAATTTTATGGATGTAAGTACAATACATTCAAATATAAATACATATGTATGCTAAATCGTTTTGTAATTTTCGGAATGGTTTATGTGAGTGTTTAATGGCCACTTCTAACTGGGAAATTCACTTTCCAAAAATGCTTGCTGTTTTGTCATTTCCAATTTAGTGAGAATAAAAGGTTAAGAGTCGCACAATTCCTTAATATAACAACAAGCCAGCAAATTCGCTCTCAGTCACTGCTGCTGGGCTCTTCTTCCTCGTGAAGCTCGGCCGCTTGAAGCTCGGCCAGGGTACAGCGCACCGCATCTTCGAAGTAGTCACAGCTAGCGGACAAACGCTGCTCACTGGAGCTGCTACCGGAGCCATTCGAGACTAAGCTGAAGCCACTTAGGCTGCCTGCCTCACTGCTCGAAGCGTTATTCTCCATCGAGGTGGTACTATGAAATCCCGGCAGTTCGCTCACTTCTAATTCATAAGGCTGGTCTTGCATGGGCATGGGATAGTTGGGCAACACCTGGCGGAAAACTTCGTAGCGGTCGCGTAGCTGCACATGCACCTCCTCGCTGCGACGCTCCTCCGCCTGCAGTGAGTGCAGCAGTGAGTACATGAAAACGCGATTGGAAATGTTACAGTCGGGCAGCAGACTTCGATCTACAAATTGATTGGGACACATGTTGCTGGAATGGTGGGCGTAAATTAATTGGAAAAGTGGTGGGGCTGACGATCGCCTACCTTTTACTGCTTCCGCTAAGTTGCACTAATTTTGTTCTAGCCGAATTGGAAAATTTTTCGTACTACAAATCACTCATGTCAGTTGTCGACATTAACTGGGCCAACTATGTTTGTTGTTGTTTGGTTATGCACTGAAATATATTGCATAATTAAAAACAATGCCGCTAAACGCTAATCAAAAGCAGAAGGCGGAAGTGAAGCCATTAGAAAAGTGTATGTATGTATGTATATGTAGTGCAAAAAGTAATCTATTCAAATCTAAGTACCGTTATATGGCTCATTCAAAATGATTTTATGTGTCATTATCGTGCCTAAATGGTCAGTAAATTGTTTAAATTTTTTAATAGCCTGAATGAAAATCAAAATTTGGTTTTATACTCTTGCTACCTGTCGTCTCCTCGGGGGAGGGTATGTCGTTTTGAAAGTATTTATATCCGTCGTGTTACAATCGACAAATTCCTGCAAGTGTAACATTTTCATGTCAAGAACAGACAGTTAAAACCCATGGCGAAATATATAAAGATCTATTATGCTGGAAGCAGCAGGGGTGTGGGGTTATGCTTAATTCAAAAGTGTGGAAAAACTAGCACTTAATTTCATTGAGAAGCTCTTATGCGATACCTGGTCTACCTATCCTTACTCCTATTCACTGGACACACATTTCAAATACATCAGAAAAATCATACCTCTGAACAGACATCCTAGGCTAGTTGCTATGCAAATCGTTCGGAACCAATCACAGTGCTTTGCAGAATTTAAAAAAATGCCCTGCTTGGAGTGTTATTAGCTTTTTAGAAGACATAGCTAGATGGAGAAGAACGCACGACAATGTACTGTAAAAAGTTTTATGACTGTTTTAATGACCTTTATACTGTTAACTTGCAGTTTTTACTGGCTCGAGGTCTTGCTATGCTATTGGCGTAAGTTTAAACAGAGGCACACAACACAACAAAGGAGGCTTCAGGTTGATCGGACGACGTTTCATGAGGGACCAAATCCTCACTCATCAGCGATCTTGAGCCTGAAATGTCTGTCCAAACAGCAGTCTCTCCATGCCCGCGACGGCAAAACGGTTGTCCAAACAGCAGTCTCTCCAGCCCGCGACGGCAAAACGTTTTGGGAATTCCAAAGGCAGTTTGCGTGCAAAAACACCAAAAAGACAGCCTAAGACAGCTATTCCCCTTTGTAAGTGTGTGGCCTCCGTGCCTCTGTTTAAAGTTATGCCAATAGCATAACAAGACCTCGAGCCAGTAAACACAGCAAGTACTGTAAAAAGTTGATGAAGCCTAGAGAAAACCTTTAAGATCACTGCACGAAACAGAGAATCTCGGCTTTTATAGAAAGGCCTAAACTTCAACCTGGGTCAAGGCAGACAAACCCACCATTTCCTTTCAGAATGCCCAATTCTGGGAGATCTAAGGTACAAATATTTCGACTCAACGGAGAAAACTGGATTACGCTTGTGGCTGCTGCTCTTCAGTATATGCACCCAGAGAAATGAAGAACGAATCGACGAGAACGAATTCTTCTTGGTTTTAGTATTTTTATACCCTTGCAGAGGGTATTATAAAATTGTCCGGATGTTTGTAACGCATTGAAGGAAGCATCTCCGACCACATAAAGTATATTTATTCTTGATCAGCACGACGAGCTGAGTTGATTTAGCCCTGTCCGTCTGTCCTTCTGTCTGTTCTTCTGTCCGTCTGTTTCTATGCTATCTCCTCCGTCTCCTCCGGTAACTATAGCATATAGCTGTCATAGGAACGATCAGTCGAAAAACTAGTTTTAGTGAAAAAAACTTTTTTGGTTTTAAAGGTTTTCCGCGAATATCTCGAAATCGGAAACTAATTTTTGACTTTGACCTTCCAACTCGTATTCGGGATGGGTTTGTCTACTGGAATTAGTTAAAGATGCTCGGGATACCCACAAAAGTTCTCAATTTGTAGAACTGTGTAAAAAAGACAGTTAATTAAAAAACTTGCAAAACAATTTCATTTAAACTTTCAGTTCATCTCGATTTCAAAACTGAATTCTATAATTTTACTTTTATTTAATTCTTAACATTTTCCCTTTACTTTAATTTTAGAAATTTTCTTGAATTTTATTTATATCCATTTTTCTTTAATTTCAATTTCAAAAAAAATTTCATTAATCTAATTTCTTAAGTTTTCTTTAAATTTAATTTCAACAATTTTTCTTTACTTTAATTATAATTTTATTTACACTCAATTCACTGAATTTGGTTTTAATTAAATTCTCTCAATTGTTATTTAATGTGATCCTTGGAATTTATATTAAGTTTTTATTTAATAAGTTTTCTTGTAATTTAATTTAACTCCCAAAATATTCTTTAAACTAATGTAATTAAAGTTTGAAACAACCATTTGAATGCGTAACTAACTTCCTGATTTTCCACAGTGTAAAAGAAAGGCTTAAATTATATATGGCAAGGGTATATTACACAGTGCGACAAAATACAACTTTTTGTCTGGCCTGGGCACGAGACCAACAAATTGTGAAACTAGAGGCATCAGGTAGCAACACCTCCAGAGTTTCTTGATTATCCTAAGGTCGCGTTTAAAGGGCACGCTTATACTAGCAACACACAGTTACAACATCTGTTTCTGGTTAAAAATAGATGATAGCTAAATTTTGAAAAATTCACAAAAGATAAAAGGGTTTACTGCAATGGTTATACTAAATTCCCGCCTCTAATGGACAAGTGGTTAGTACCCCGCCCATAGAGGCCCAACTTAAAACTTGATTTAACGGAAAACAACTCGGTAGAATTTTCTAAGATTTTAAATTTGTTGTGATACTGACCCATAAAATGTGTCCTTTAAAGATGGGAGCATGCATCGAACCGCGATATGGACTACCACATTTGACAAGACCCATTATCGAGTTCTTATATAGACGACATGGCTTTATAGGTCGGAATTTATTCTTTCTGCCTGTTAGACTCATTTTGAATTCTCTGCTTGGTTTTGAGACAAAAGTGTTAAAACACCAAGTAAGAAAGTCGGTCAAGCCCATCTCCGTTGCGACCGGTGCTGCCCATAATTGTTTGTTTTCCTTATAATTCGGCTATCGTTCAACCGATCTTTAGAATTTCTTTAGTGGCTCGATTAAGAATCCCGATTACTAAATATGTTTAAAGAAACGAACCTTCTATCTATAAAGTGGGAGCTATGACGTTTTTCGAGATTTCGTTGGCGGAAGGGGGCTTGCCAAAATTGAAAATAAACTGCTTAATTTTTAAGAACAAAAAAAAAACTATCGGCCCGTTTCCGAACTCCGAGTCGATTTTCGTGTAAACGTCTGCATTTAGACTTTAAACTTAACAAAGTTATATGGAAGGAGAAAGCAATCCAATGGTTACTAGATTACGTTTGATCGGAATTGCTTAAGCAGCTGAAACCGATTGCTCAATGCCAAGTGGATTTAATTCGCCAAAAAGAAAAGACCTGATCTAGTAGCCACAGACATTCTGTTCTGTTGTGAACTTTACATTTGAAAAAGCAACGTTTACACGAAAACCGATTCGGAACAGGGCAGTACTTAAATTTAATTAAGACAAATTAAAAATAGAAATGTATCCTAAATTTGGATAGCTTACTTAAAAGTATGATTTATGGTGTTTCCACATTCATTAAGACCCTTTCGTGGCTCTGATGTTTTAACCCACACAACTCTTATTTGGGATGCCCTACGATTTCCCAGTTGATCCTATGGAGGGACACCATAATACGCGCTTTTCAATTAAATTGCAGTAATTTTGAATGCTTAAAACAGAAAAAAAAATAATCGAACCTGATACTCATTCGTTTCAATTCAATCGCGTTGTTTGATTTGCACAACTTTCGCTATTAGTCCTGTACCCGAGCATGTTCGTGTGTCTTTCAATACTCGACTATTATTTAAGAATTATCTTCTAAGAAATAACAATTTCGATATTATTCATTAGTATATTGAATTTAATATTTCTATTTCGAATTCTCGTCAATTTACTGATTTTGTATTTAATTTTGCATATTAAAATCAATGGCTAATTTTGAGCCCATAGAATTTTCCATGCACTTCTCGGCCCATTTCAGTTTCTCATCCAGTTGTTGTATTTTATCCAAAGGTGTCCAGCTTAGGTCATATTCAAGTCTATAGCTGCCCTTATGTGTATGCTCAATGGAATGATTCCATTCCTCTGGTGACAGCATGCTAAAATAGTTTTGTCCTGTCGGCCTCTGATAGAGGTGATAAATTTGACCAGGTTTCTTGGTAAAATTGCATGCAGCACTGTTTAGATCACGATTTACATTCGACTCTCTCAGAATGTCCATGGCTTGGGCTTGCAGCATTTTGATCTGACGGAGAATGGACATCAATTGGTGGTTTGCCCTTGAATCTTTAGAGTACTTACCTGGTCCATTATGACACCCAGTTTTTGGCAAGTGCTATTTTTCAATTGCTTATCAGCGTTTTGTATTTGCTGGGCCAATTCTATAATGTCACCCTCGTCGTGCATAGACACACGCAAAGGATTCACCTGACATTGCGGATTTCTTTCCACTAATTGCGCTGCAATTCAATTCATTTTATTACGAGCCATTCGTGTTGCCTTGGAAATCTTACCTTTTTTGATGGCTGTCTGATAAGTAAGCTGATCCATTGCGGCGTACCTTTTCATAAATTAAAAAATAAAGAGAAAACTACACAACCATCAGGAATCCAAACATGTGTTTGTGTTTACGTTTTTGGTTTTAATTAGAGATGGGCGACAGAGTGACGGGTATTAGGAACAGGGCCGATAATCATTTAAACTATGTTAAGACAACCCCAAAAACTGTAGTAAGCTGTATTTTGTGAATAATTTAAAAGTTCATAATATTCTTGGCCAAAAATATAAACTTTTCAGAGCTCGTGCCACGAGCCAAGCAATCGACTATCGATAGACCAACTGCAGCCGTGTGTCATCACTTTGGGTGTTTTTGTTTTCACTGCAACAGCTGATCGGTGTGACTGAGTGAGAGTTGAGCTGAAGATTTTATTTGCAACCTTTTAATTTGTTTTAGACAGTATGTCTGCCCCCAAGAACGAAATGTACTATAGCTTGTTGGAGTGGTTCAAGACTCTCAACCTTAGTGCCCCGCACGGCAATGCGGAACAATTGGCCGATGGCCTGGCCATATCCCAGGCCTTAAATCAATTTGCAGCCGATTTCTTCACCGATTCGTGGCTGGCCAAGATCAAAGCCTCTGCTGTGGGCAGTAACTGGCGTTTGCGCATGAGTAATCTGAAGAAGGTCACCCAATCTCTGTATGATTACTACAACGGGGTGCTTAACTATAGTCTAAGCAACTTCAAGCCCGTTGACTTGCAGCGCATAGCGGAGAAATGCGATCTGGGCGAAATGGAACGCTTACTGCAGCTGGTATTGGGCTGTGCAGTCAACTGTGCCAAAAAGCAGTCGTACATCACCGAAATTATGTGCCTGGAGGAGGAGCTGCAGGCCAATATAATGCGGGCACTTCAAGAGTTGGAATCATCACGTCCGGCTAGCGAGGGCCCAGGAGGTGTGGTCAGCTCATTGTCGCACAGCTCCCTTAGCGGGATGCTAGATGTCAAGGTGGTGCAGGAGGAACGTGATGCCTTGGCCCAGAAGTGTTTTGAGACCGAAAAGAAAATGCTGCTGCTGATTGATGAAAAAACCAATTTGCAGCAGGAGCTGCACAAAGTGCAAAAGGAATTCGCCCGATTGGAGCAGCACAATACGTCGGCCATTGGGGACGATGGGGTCAGCTTGGGTCCGGTTCAAACCGGCTCCGTGCGCTACAATGAGCTGCGGCGCCAATTGGATTTGCTCAAAGAGGAACTGCTACAGTCGGAGGGCGCACGGGAAGATCTCAAGCTAAAAGCTCAGCAACAGGAGTCGGACCTTGTGCATATGCAACAGCGTATCGATGAACTTTTGGTAAGCCAGCGACAGTAGATAATTATAAGAAGTTTCGATTCCAAACTTGATCCTACAACTGACGAAGCTGAAGTAGTAGAAAAAAGAAAACAGAAATCAGAAAGGAAGCATCTCTGACCCCATAAAGTATATATATTCTTGATCAGCATCAACAGCCGAGTCGATTTAGTCAACTTCCATATACAAAAATTACTTAAAGAAATTTTTCCTTGACTGATTTTTTTGTTTGAAACTCAGAAACAAAGCAATACACAAAAGTATTTTGAAAATTGTCACTACAGCCGGCTCGGCTGTTGTGGGTGGTGTGCATTCTGCGGTCGAAGCTTGTTCTTTTGGGCCACCTTCACGCGAAAAAGGAATATCTAGTAAATTTCTTGAAGGAAAATTCTTACGTTCTCAGTACTCACCTTAAGTCGAAACTATTTTATTCTTTTGTAATTAAAGATACAATATTTTTTATCTAGCTTTTTTATTTCCTAAGCGAGCGATTTCGCTAGATATTTCCAATTTGCAGTGTATCCAAGTGGAATAAAAATCACCCTAAACTAGATATCCGGCTTGAAGTTTAGTTTTGGCCACCTTAGTTTTTTCTAATATGCTTACAATTTCGCGAACAGAGTCCCACACTTTCCGATGCTGGAAAAAAACGATATCTGCGGCCGCAAAATTGTAGTAAATGTTGAAGACGTCTTCTGCCAGCAAATGTTTTAGCATCCTGCAGCTGCTGGGTGAGCTCCAACGCGTGAGGCAATCAATTGGAGGTTTCGTGAGTTGCTTGTCCGCCATAAGGTAACTGATTGGTGGTGTGCGTTGCCTTTAAACAAGGGCTCTGGCAGATAATATAGCCTTGCCAAAAATGTTCTGTTTTAAGACCGCATTGACTGCTAGCTGCAGAGTATGCGCAGCACACCGCATATAAACAAGTAAGGAAGTCACTAAAGATTAAAGGAAAGACAATGTTATTGTATCTATCTGCTTTATACACACCCATGCAGGCTGCCAGATTGCTGAGAAGCAGAGCAAATATTAACAGATTTTGATTTGAGAATTTCGCGTCCGATAACAATGTAATTTTTTTTAAATGTTCGTCCTGCACTACGTGAAATAAAGTTTCCATTATCATTTCATTAATGGCAATGCTAGAATATGCAATGTGATGCATCGCCAATGCCTTTTGAAATACCAACATTATTAAGACGCTCGCCCGATAACTTACAATGGAGGACAAGTATTTTGACAAAAAAAACTTTCTTACATAAACCATTATATATTTTACACCCAAAATCCTAAGATTTTGAAATTTTTATCGGAAACTAATATAAAAGTAAGCTTTCAATAAGTAGTCATAAGTAGTCCACATTCACTTGCTTGGGTTATAAAATAAGAAGACATAAGAATTATGACATGATTTCAAATTTGTTTTATTCCCGGCACTGGACCTCAAATGCTAATGATTGATTCAAGTGAATGGCCGAAATGTCCGAGTAAACCTCGAGGGAACTGTTAAGTTTATTGAAGAGAGAAGCGCTTGAGAATCAACCAATCCGAGAAGAAGCTTGTGCACAAATAGGACACCATTGCATATTCTGCGGTGATGCAAAGATTGAAGATCGATTAATTTTAACCTTGATCGATATGAAGGTAAAAGCCTGCTAGAGTACCAATTCAGATTGCGAAGAGCGAAAATCAAAAATTGTTTCTGAACGGATTTGATAAGCGTTTGCTGTTCTTTGTATTCTAGAGCAGTATTCCAAAATGGGTCGTACTAAGGGGTCGTCAAACTCTTTAGACCAGCGCTTAATAAATGCCAACCAATACTCCTTTGGCTTTATTTACTGTGGCGGCGATGTGAATGTTAAAACACAGTTTCTGGTCAAACAGTACACCAAGATCCTTTACATGAGATATTCGGTCTAAGACTTGATTTCCTATTGAATATGAGACAATATGGGGAGAGCTACGGTAAAAAGTCATCATTTGGCATTTAGAATGGTTAGGGAAAAGAAGGTTATTTAAACACCAATTCTGAAGTTCGTTTAGGTCTAACTGTAAGTGAGTATGCAAGAACCACTCCGAGTAAGGAAGGCAGATTTTAACGTCATCTGCGAACATAAATACTGTTGAGTGCGATATAACTTGAGGGAGGTCATTTACAAAAAGTACAAAAAGCAACGGGCCTAGATGACTACCCTGCGGGACACCTGAAGTTACGTTCACAACTGTTGACAGAACATTATTAAACAATATAATAAGTTAGGAGGGAAGCCGTATAGCGACAGTTTGTGGATAAGAAGAGCATGATTAACAGAATCGAAGGCCTTACTAAAATCAGTAAAGACAACATCGGTTTGAGAGCCGGACTGAAAACTACGATTTATCAGTGATGAAAACTCGAGAAGATTCGTCGTTGTCGAACGACGTTTAACAGAGCCATGCTGCGAAGGAGATATGAGGTTGCTACAGAGATGCTGCAACTGCAAGGTGATCAACTCCTCGAACAATTTTGGAATGGCAGAAAGCTTAGCAATGCCTCGATAATTCTCAACATCCGATCAAGACCCTTTTTTGTCAAGTGGGATAATATATGATTCGTTCCAAATCAGTGGAAGACAAGACTGTTTTAAAGACAGGTTATAAAGATATGTAATGGGTGAGCATAAAGATTCAACTCAGTTCCTAATAATACAGCTTGGGACATTGTCAGGGCCAGCCGAGAAAGATAAATCAGTCGAAGATAGACTATTCCAAACATCACTTTCTTCAAAAAAGGAAAGAAAAATATTGTTCGCGTGAGGTATAGGGTACGGAATATTAATATTAAGATCAGAAGATCCAATCCTATTCTGATAGTGAAGAGTGGAGGGAAATGCGTTGGACTTGCGTTGAGAGTAAACGAATGAGTAGAACTGCTTTGGATCATTACGGAAATTGATCCTGCATTGTGAGAGGTAATCTGCGTAACATCGGCTATTAATGGTGAGAAATTCAGAACGAGCAGAAGAATAGAGCGCAAAGTCTATCGAGGAACCAGTTTTCTGATATTTTTTAAATAGTCTGGATTTCTTGTTTTTAAGGTACGACAAGTGCTGTGTGAACCAAGGTGGTTTAGTTGATGGTGTCAACTTAACCTCAGGAACATGAGCTTCAAAAGCAGAGTATAGAACTTGGTGTTAAATGTGATTTAATCCTTAATCATTTCATAAAACATAAGTTCGTGATCGATCTGCAAAGTAAGGCTTTATTGTGTTTTACATGAGCGCCAGTCATACTTTGCAGATCTGTGCCAGAAATGGCACTGAATGGTTGACTGTTTTGCTTTCTTGTGATCAGGTTTAGTTCTATCCTCACGGCCGGCACTGCATTTCTTCCCAAACGATTTGTTAGAACGTAGACACAGATCCCACTTCTGATGTCGGGTTTGTCAGGTTAGCACTATTATTATCCGTTTTCTAGTTTGTTTAAAAAATCAATATATAAATCATATTCCCTTTTACAATATACCACCCTGTGAATCGCTTTTACATTATGGTTTGATTTGTTCAACAAAGAAAATTGTTGGCATATTTTGCATATATTATTCATACGCATTTCATGCAAGTATGCAAATTAATTTAAAATATGCACATCGTTTTCAACTCATTTTTCAATGAAACGAACTTTGTCGATATCAGAACTCACCTATCTTACGCAAAAATATGCAAAATCCGAGGTCTAATTATAAAAGATTTTGTAATTCGATTATCTAAACTCAACTTATTGTTCGTTTCATGCAGAAAAGTAGCGCTGAAGTGACCACACTTAAGGACGAAGTAGATGTTCTACGGGAGTCGAATGATAAACTCAAAATATGCGAAGCTCAATTGGACACTTATAAAAAAAAACTGGAGGACTACAATGATTTGAAAAAACAAGTAAAAATCTTGGAGGAACGTAGTGCTGACTATGTGCAACAGAATGCCCAATTTGAGGAGGATGCCAAGCGGTATGCCAACACAAAGGGCCAAATAGAACTCTTCAAAAAAGAGATTCAGGATCTGCACTCGAAACTGGACAATGAGAGCAGCAAAAATGTCAAATTAGAGTTTGACAACAAGAACTTGGAGAGTTTAAATATTGCTCTGCAACGAGCCAAAGATAGTTTGCTAAAGGAGCGTGACAATCTACGCGAAGCTGTCGATGAGCTCAAGTGCGGTCAGCTGTCCACCAATTCGGGCTTGTCGGGAGGTGGCACAACTATGTCGAGGGAATTACAGCCGACGGCAATGCTGGAGAAAATTCAACGACTCGATGCGGAGAACAAGGCGCTGCGCGAGGGTCAGGGAGGTCAAACAGCTTTGGCGGTAAGTGGTGAAAATGTTGTAATCACGAACTTGGCTTACTATATGTTGGCTTATAGCAACTTTTGGATGATGCCAACAAGCGGTGTGAGCATCTTCGTGAACAATTGAAGACTGCCAATGAACGCATTCTCTCCTTGTCGCATGCCTCTCAAAGTGATGATCCAATTTTAAAAGAGTAATTTACGATTTGTGCTCCGCTTTCGCTTTCATATTAATTAGTTATTTGTATTCCAGGAATGAATTTGGCAAACAAATTAAACAGCTAATGGAACTGAATGAACAAAAGAGTAAGAGCTTTCTTCACTTGTCATTAAACTAATAATTCCATTCAATAAATATCGTTCACAGCACTCCAACTGGAAGAATCGGCAACGCAAAATGCATCGCTGCAGTGCAAGGTCACTCAATTGGAAACCAGCTTGTCGACACGGGAGCAGGAAGTCATGGCTTATGATGCCAAGTATCGCAAATGTGTGGAAAAGGCCAAAGAAGTTATTAAAAGCATAGACCCGCGCATAGCAAATGGTAATTATTGAATGTGATAACTTAATTTACATCATCTATATTTCCCAATACATTCTTATTCATAGCCATCGACGCCAGTGCTTTGGAAAAGAATATGGTCGATGTTGTCGAGGAGGAATCGAAGCCTAAAATGAGTGTCATGGAGGAACAATTAATGACTACCGCATTCTATAGATTGGGTATCAATGCCCAGCGCGATGCGATCGACTCCAAATTGGCTATATTAATGGGATCGGGACAAACGTTCTTGGCACGCCAACGGCAATCAGCGCCACGCAAATCACTAAGTGCAATGAAATCAAAGTAGGATGGGAACTAACCGCATGCATTATTTTTTAAATTTTTTTTTAATTCAAAACTATATATAAAATTATATATTAACCAATTATTTATTCGATTTTTGCAAAAAAAAATTATTTAGTACTTTAGTAGAGATAAACTTATATATATGTATGTAATGTATATGCCTGAATAAAAACAAAATAGTATTAGAGGTTAAACAATGCTTAAAATGTCCTAAGACTAACATCGTGAGTGTGCTATCTCAAAGTCCACACAAAACAAAAAAGTTGTTCTTACAATGCTCAGTGGTTGTGTAGTACAGTTTGGGCATGATGACCATTAGCAATTACTCTAATAATTTTCAGTCCATTGTGCTGGACACACTGCGGCATGTTTAATAAATTGTAGCTTAAAGCTTAGTATACACCTCAACAAAGGGACTGCCAATACTCCATATAAAACAAAAAAGAAAGAAGGTCTTCTATAATATACTCTGTAGCTCTGAAGTGCTGTCCATCACCCTTGCGTCCGGAGCTGCCCATAATTGTTTGTTTTCCTTATAACTCGACTATCGATAATCCAATCTTTTCCATACCTTTGGCGGATCGATTAAGAATCCCGATTACTAAATATGTTCAGAAGGAACGAACCTTCTATCTATAAAACTGTGGGAGAAATGACTTTTTTTTCCAATTGGCGAAGGCGGGAGGGGGCGTGGCAAAAATTGAAAATAAACTACATCTGTCTGCAAGTCCCATACATGTGAAACCTCTATCTCTTACGATCTTTGAGATCTGTTTGTTCATACGGACAGACGGACGGACAGATGGACGAACAGACGGACATGGCTAGATCGACTCGGCTGTTGATGCTGATCAAGAATATATATACTTTATATGGTCGAAGATGATTCCTTCTGCCTGTTACATACTTTTGCACAAACTTTATATACTCTGTGTACCTTTGGTACTAAAGCCCTTTCCCAAAGGGAGTCCTTTGTAGCCAATACACACTTGCTCCAAAGGTTCTCAAGTAAAGATCACACATATACTAGATTAGTATTTTTCTGTTTGGTTATCGATAGCTCAAGAAATAATGGATATTAGTTTTTTGAAGAGGTATCGCATATTGTCGATATACAAATGTGCATTGTCGGATCCAATTTAAAATAGTTTGCTCAGGAAAACGAAGTGCAAGAGCAAGCTATTGTTATGGACTCTTGAGGACAAATGTCACATCAGTCTTCCTGAAAGGTTCAAAATTCAGTTTTATTCAGGACTGTTCCGAATTTCGAACGTTTTCAAAAAGTAAAAACGAAGCGAAAACGAACGTTTTACTATTTGCTGTTCCCAATTCCGAACGATTTGGTTACGTTTTGGCTTTTCGAATTCGGTTTCGAAAACAGCTGGCTGGCTGGCCTGCGATGTGCTTGTGTATATCGACAGCAGCCAGAGTTGTCATCATCTCCCTAATTTAAATTTAATAAGCTCATAAGTCCATTTTTTGTTTACTTAAACCAGTATTTAAATATTTCATTTGAATATGTCATATCAAATATGGTTAAATAGAAAAAGTGCAGTCCGATTAAATAAATTCATATGCAGCAGCCCTAGCAGCCGCCGATTGAAGGTCGAAATCGACTAAAAAATAAAGTGGAATTCAGAACAGCTCGGTTTGGTCACGGCCGCTCGGTTTTATTTTTCATGCAATATTTTATAGATGTTTATAAAAAAATTCTGTAAAATTATACTTCAACTTAAAACAGTTTAAGTAATGATGTTAAACGATCTTAAAAATGTTCAACTAATTTCGAATTTTTAGTGTATCATATTGGGGATATATTTTAATGCTTTAAATAGCAATTACTATTAATTCCGCTGACTCTGCAGCGCCCGTTTTGAAAACGACAATTCTTGTCGATTGGCGGCATTCGGAACAGCAATCAACTCGATTTGCGGCAATTCCATTCGTTTTCGGAATTCGGAACAGGCCCGATTATTTATTTTCAAGCAATGAAAAATCAAAACAAACACTTGACAGTGTGGCCATAATTTATGAAGGACTCTCAAATCTGGCCAAAACAAAGGAATTGCCACTAATATGTATACTAAGCATTACTCTAAAACCGCTCTACATTTTAGGGGTTTCGGCACTTCCTAGCTACAGCATTTTATTCAAACTAATTTAAATTCATTAATTTACTAATGAGTCGATCCTCCCTTGCTTAGAATGACTTCAAAAACACGTTTGGGGATAGTCATACAACTTTCCAATGCAATCTAGTAAAACGTTTGACCAATCGCTTTTAATGCTATAGAATATTGTTTGCCGGTCTCATAAGCACACATTTTAAATGATATCACAAGTTTACAAAAAAGTCATCTTTTTAACCAGAGAAGATTGAAAACGTTTCTAAAGTGTTTTCGGACACTGAACTCAAATGAATTGTCCGTTTTTCCCTAGAGGGTCAGGTTTAAAAGAAAGAATAAACGTGCTGGACGAAGTTTGTTCACATTTTAAGCTCCTGCAGCCACATTAATTCAAACCAAATTTGGTTATACGTAGACTAAATTGAATAACGATCACGAAAAACTAAAACCA
The DNA here is from genome assembly GCA_018904265.1 of Lordiphosa collinella. Taxonomy (NCBI): domain Eukaryota; kingdom Metazoa; phylum Arthropoda; class Insecta; order Diptera; family Drosophilidae; genus Lordiphosa; species Lordiphosa collinella. The sequence continues at coordinate 340,352 of JAEIFV010000282.1, read as the reverse complement.
AAGTTTGGTTCTGGTTCTTAAGATACTCTTAAATTTGCTTAATTTAACTGCGTTATAGCCTATTTCCACTATATTCACATATTTCGAAATGTACATATTTTTTTTCTAAGCGTTTCCATATGATATGTACATTTTCATTTTACTTATTCAACAAAGTAGCTTTTGAAATGCCACCGCTTTTTCCAGCCGGTAAACCGAATCGCAAACAGAGCCGACTACCTTTCAGAAATGCTGAACCGAACCGAAAACCACAAAGAAAAACGGTTCGGTTCATCTCATCTGTCAGTTTTAAAGCTATCCTCACCAAACTTTGCACGAAGTCTTTTGGTACAAATACGCTGCACATTTGTCGGATCGATCGGTCGAAAAACTAGTTCTAGTAAGAAAAACTTTTTTGTTCTTTACTGAAAACGTCCTTATCATTGGCATACCAAAACCGATGTTATTACGTGCTCAATAAGGAGTTCAAGAGCAGAGCCCTCTCTCGGAAAACGAAAATTGCGCTCTAAAAGTCCCTTATCATCCCAGTCCTGCTATACGGCGCAGAAGCATGGACAATGACAAAAGAGGATGAGGCGGCAATTGGCGTGTTCGAGAGAAAATTTTTTCGAAGGATTTATGGACCTCTAAACGTTGGTGGCGAATTTCGCATCCGAATGAATCGCGAAGTGTATGAGCTCTATGAGGACACTGACCTAGTCAAGCGCATAAAACAACAGCGGCTGCGCTGGATAGGACATGTTACCAGTATGGATGATAACGCTCCAGCAAAGCGTGTGTACAATCGGCATGCGATCGAGTTGGGAGGCATTCCCCCGCAGGGTCGGCCGAAGCGGAGATGGCGCGACCAGGTGCAGGGAGATATTGCCCTCCTGGTGGAATGTCGCTCGGGACAGAGGCGAGTGGCGGGCATTAGTGGCAGCTGCCGAGACCGTAAAACGGTTGTGATGGCCAAAGAAGAAGAAGAAGATTGGCATACACCTATTTTATATATTTTACACAATTCTACAAAGTTTGGTCGAAATCGGATGACTGTAGCATATAGCTCCCAAAGGAACGATCGGTCGAAAAACTAGTTCGAGTGAGGAAAACTTTTTTGTTTCTTATGAAAACGTCCTTTTTTTGACATATTCTTATTTTGTATACTTTAACACATTTCTACAAAGTTTTACCAAAATCGGATGACTATAGCATATATCTGCAGTATGAATGATCGGTCGAAAAAGAAGTTCTAGTGAGAAAAACTTTTTTGTTTTAAATGGGATCGCCTCCAAATTTCGTAATTAACAGTGTATTATGCTTTTCTATGATTTCACCAAGTTTGGTTTAAGTGAGAAAAACTTTCTTGTTTTCAACGGAAACGTCCTTATCTTTGGCATATACTTATTTTATATAATTTTACATAAATCGGATGACAATAGCATATAGCCGCAGTACGAATGATCGGTCGAGAAAGAAGTTGTAGTGAGCAAAACTTTTTGGTTTTAAATGGGATCGCCTCCAAATTTTGTTATTGCTAGTTTGCAATGCTTATCCATGGTTCCACTAAGTTTGGTCGAAATCGGACATCTATTTAGTATAACTCCCAAAGACATGTAAGGTTCGAAAATAAGTCTTAGTTAGAAAAACTTGCTGCAAGGGTATAAAACTCTTCAGCCGAGCCGAAGTTAACTTTCCCTATTTTTATTTTTGTATTTTTGTTATGAATAGTTAAACTAAATACAAAAAACAGAGTAACAATTCTTTTACCGATTTAAAATTCAGCCGCCTACACCAGAAGAGGGCCTTAATCTAATGCAGGCGGTAAGGGTGGGCGTGGTCGGATTATTGTACAACTTTGCCTAATTAGTATAACTGAAATCTGGCTCAATGTGCAGTCTAAGAATGGCCCTAATATTAATGTAATTGATAACATACAGCTAAATGCTCCGTTTGTTGATATAATTAAATCGGGCCGACTTTAACTTACCTTCGCCGACTTCGCTCTCTAACTCCTGCATCCCTTCCGAAATAAAACTTCATTAGTTTAAAAATATTTTACTTTCAGTTTAGAATTTAATACATTTAACGCAGTTTTTTTCCCGGGAGCAAATCAAACAAAGTCGAAGACAAAATGAAATACTCGCTTGTTTGCCTTGAGAACGGCTTACCTCTTCTCTAGGACATTTTAACTATCCCATTAATAGTTAAGTACATACATTTCTACTGATAGAGTCTCTTTGGCATTGGCACACATGGAAAATGCATTTCAGAATCTCTTTTCGTTTTTCAAGTATTACGCGAGCGCAGATATAATAACAATATACACATAGTTTTCAGGGGGAACGAACATAATAAGCCACAAGTTTGGGCCAGATTTACCAGGGCCGCCACATGCTCTCATCCTGACCGGCTTGACCGGCGGCCGCCTGCGCCAGATACTGGTACTCTTCCTCCTGGCGCAAGCGCAGAGCCTGACGCGCCGCACTGCTTGTCTGCGGGCGTGGGCTAATCTCCAGGGCTTCGTTCTCATTGGAGCCAATGCCGCTCTCAGAGCGTGGCGAGGACTGTTGCGTGGCAGTAGCTGCAGCAACGGACTTCAGTTCGGACACCGAGACTCCAGAGCTGGCCACCGAGGCAGGACGCTCAGCAAGACTTCCGCCGGCGGATGCTACCGATGCTGCAGCCATGCTGTTGGCATAGGCAGCTGCCGCAGCAGCGGCCACATGGGCAGCCTCAAGACCGCCAGGGAAACTGGGACTCAGCTTACCCGCCAAGTGCGGCTGGACTCGCTGCAGTTCGATGAGACGTTCAAAATCCGTTCGGGTGGCAATTGGATCAACTAAAGGCTGGGCACTCAGACCCAGCGCTGCAGCCAGTTGCACGTAATGGGGTGGTAGAACCAACACTCCATTGGTCCCCTCCGCTTGACTTTGGACTTTTAGTTGTTGCTTGTATTGCTCCAGCACATTGGCGCACAGTTTACTCCGGTCATCTTCGTTGCTAACGCTCAGCAGCGGCGGCGTTTGTGATGGATTGCTGTGGGCACTCTGCGAGATTTGTGGATGCGTTTGCTGCTGCCCACGATTGTTGTTCTCATCCTGCGGCGCCGGCGTCGACTGAAGCACACGTTGATCTCCTATAACTGCTGCTCCGCCCGCTACTTTAAGACCTTTGCTATAGTCCAAGGGATTCGAGTCCTGGCTACTGTAGTCCAAGGAGTGCTCGTCCGGCTGCTGCTTTTTGGGCAACTGAGCTGAGCTGGAGTTGTCATAACAACTGCTGCTACTGGGACTTTCGGCGAAATTCGTGGCATTCGTAAGCGGGCAAATCTCCACATCGATCTCTGCTATGCATTGATCTAAATGTCTCAGAAGACGTGCCTTAGAACCTGGCTCGGCCAGTGTGGGCATGTTACCCAAGGGTGGTGGCTCCGGAGTGGCCAAGTAGCGAGCCACTTCTCGGGCACAATCCGTATAACCAGCCCGATATTTGTTCACACCTGGCCAGAGCAATGGAGATAGATTTGAGTTTAGGGCACAATTAAGGTCACTTAGAACTGATTACTACTTACTCGGATCATCTAAATTGCGATGTCGCTGAAAGTGACGCACCGTCAGCTCCAAAATGTCCGCCTTCTCCAGTTTTGTATGCTTGGCTTGACCATCTCCATTCTTGGCATTCTGATTTTTCGTCGACTCCAAGATGAGAGCCTTGAGTATGGCCAGGCTTTGGTTGATGCGAGCACGTCGACGCTTCTCCATGAGTGGTTTGTTTGTACGTTTGCTGATGTCCTGCGATGATGAGGTTACATTTTGTGTGGAGCTCACCAGCCCAATGGATTTTATGCCGCTGCCATTGGTGGAGCTGGAGGCCGTGAATCCGATGCCTGATCATGGTACATGTAAGTGAAAGAATGTAGATGGTTTTTTGAATTCGAAATTGTGATATAAAGGGTGATTCTTATGCTATTAGGGTTTTCAATGCGCATTTTTTCACGAGTGATTCGTAACATGTGGCAAGGCCAAAAATGCTCAGTAAGGTTTGCCATTTCACAATGAATAGACTAATAAACTAACAGCGCTTGAATGAGAATGTGAATGTGTTTTATCGAAAGAGTTGTCTTCAGCGGAGAAGCTCATTTTTGTCTCCGTGGTTTCATCAAGCAACAGAATTGCCAAATTTGGTCTGAAGAGCAGCCAGAGGCAGTTCCAGAGCTGGCAATACACCCTGCGGTTTATGGGCAATGTAGTAATTGCAATGTATTTTTCAAAAATAATCAGGCCCGTTTTCATGTGGAATTGAAAGCTGTTCCCATTTTCGAAAATCGATCAAGTTATTCGGTTTCAAAAGTTTTGAATTAGAGTCAGTGGAATGAACAATTATTGACAATGTTCTTGGTTTCTTGAGAAACATTGTGGGGATTTTGAAGTATCCATAGACATATCGAATAAACACTTTGAGTTCATTTCATCATTATTCACTTGAAAAGTGTGTTATAATTTTGCCCAGAAGTTTGGAACACATAGAAGGAATCATCTCAGAATATAAATTCTTGATCAGCATGACAAGCTGAGACGATTGAGCTTTGTCCGTCCGTCTGTCTGTTTCTACGCAATCTAGTCCCTCTGTTTTGAAGCTATCGAGCTGAAGTTTTGCACAGAACATTATTTTGACCATAACTTGACTATCGTTCATCCGATATTCACCAATCCTTTGGCGAATTGATAAATAATCTCGAATACTAAATATGTCCAGAAGGTACGAAACATCTACCTCTTAAACTGTGGGAGATATGGCGGGATAAACTTCACCTGCCTGCAAATATAAGAGGTTTTTGCCGATACATGTGAAACCTTTTACCATCTCTGAGATTTGTTTGTTCATACGGTCGGACAGATAGACAGACGGACGGACATCTAAATCGATTCGACTGTTGATGCTGATCAAGAATATATATACTTTATAGGGTCGGAGATGCTTCCTTCTGCCTGTTACATACTTTTGCACGACTTTCGTATACACTTTTCACTCTAGGAGTAACGGGTATAAAAACTTGTCCACGTTCGTTAGTCGGATTTTAGGTAAGGTTAGGTTGCAATGGTTGAAATGAGAGAATCCCATTTCCTCACTCAGGCCAATGAAGGCCCGTTGTGTTACCATATAACACTTTCTACGATATGGTCGTATAGGCGAATTTGAGCAAAGAGTTGACATTGGTTTCAGAGATGACAAACAGATCGTTTAGGAAAGGACCCAAAACTGCAAGTCGCCTTCTGCTGAGAGCTGGACAGTGACAGAAGAGGTAATGTACACCCTTCTCTTCATCAGCTGAATTGCAGCTTCTACAATAGTCATTATGTCTTATGCCAAGCCTTGCGGCGGGTCTTCCAATTAGGCAGTGTCCAGTCAGTGACCCTACTAGTAGGGAAATGTTCTTTCTTTCTTGACGGAGTAACGCACTAGTTTTTTTAATATTTATAGTTGGCCATGTAAGCCTAGATACTTCACATGTGTGAATCGTTTGCCATCGGTTCATGGTTATTCAAAAGGTGGTTTCTTTTGATTGTAGTTTACAGGTCGCAAGTGGCACCCCTATATTGTTCTTATCTGGTAGGAACTGAGTGGTAGTGCCAACTGTAGCGAGGTGGTTGGACGTCTCGTTACCTTCAATGTTGCAGTGTCCGGGGACCCAAACGAAATTTACACGGTGAAGAAAACGTCAAAAAGTTTCCTCAGTAAACGAGAGAATCTGGTGAGATTTTATTGTAGTAGGCTAGGCATCTTTCGTAGAATTGTTTGGAGTAATTTATTGTAAAATGTTCTTTCTTTCTTGATTAAGAAATAATAGCTTGAGCCAATTCAAAGGAAAAACTTTAAGCTCCAATTAACAAATTTCTAGACGTGATGAACCATTTCCGAAAGCAGATTCGTTTTCAGCACACAAAAATTATCCAAAGTCCCCACCAACCCTTAAAAATATTGGACCATGTTGCCTAGTGATATCAATGCATTCACCTAAACATTGACATTAACATTAACATCAAGTTAGCAGGCTAACAGCTTACTGTCTCCAAGTTAGTGACAGAAGTGGAAATTTCTATAACTCTTCTACATGATATAATAACAACAAGGTAAAAGCCTAATTCCACTGAGCAACATCTAACATCTTGAAGCAAATAGTACCCTTACAGCCTCCACAGAAAATAAAACGTTTTTATACCCTTGCAGAGGGTATTATAAAATTGTGCGGATGTTTGTATATATATTCTTGATCAGCCTGACGAGCTGAGTTCATTTAGCCCTGTCCGTCTGTCCGTCCGTCCGTCTGACCGTCTGTCCGTGTGTCTGTTTCTATGCTATCTCCTCAGTCAGTTTAAAAGCTATCTTCACCAAACTTTGCACGAAGTCTTTTGGTACAAATACGCTGCACATTTGTCGGAACCGGCCGGATCGGATGACTATAGCATATAGCTCCCATAGGAACGATCGGTCGAAAAACTAGTTCGATTGAGGAAAACTTTTTGTTTTTAATAAAAACGTCCTTTTTATTGGCATAATCTTTATTTATATACTTTAACACATTTCTACAAAGTCTTATCAAAATCGGATGACCATAGCATATAGCTGAAGTATGAATGATCGGTCGAAAAAGTAGTTCTAGTGAGAAAAACTGTTTGGTTTTAACTGGGATCGCCTCCAAATTTCGTAATTAACAGTGTATTATGCTTTTCCATGATTTCACCAAGTTTGGTCGAAATCAGACATCTATATAGTATAGATCCCATAGAAAAGTAAGGTCCATAGATCCAATAGATAATTCATCTTTAAATTCAGGTAAATTTTGATATAAATCTAAAGCTGATTTTGGCATTTGATTTATTTTTTTCCTGGCTCTTGATACTAGAGGATCCGAGGTTATGAACATTCTATTTAGAACATCGGGGTTGCACTTTTCCCGACTGCATTTATCTCGAAAAATGTTCTCGGTAAAACTTGAAAGCTTTGTTTTGTGCTTTCTAGGCTTCCACAGTTAATTGACCAATTGAAATAAAAAATTGATGTAAATTTGGCCACATATTAAACCAAGTGTACAATTAATTTTTGGATTTGTCTGCACTAATATTTTATTCAAGCGAGCAGCATTATTTCAAGCGAATCGATGTATATCTTTATTATCTCTGCAGACAATTCTGTGTTTTGAAAAAGTCGCCTAGCAGTGTTACCATCATCACTACTTCCAAATTCAGGTTTCGGTGGATCAATAAGTAAGCGTAGTTTTCCTTGAACTAGGTTTTTTGGTTGGCAACAATTCTTTGACCGCCTCCGACTTAGCTTACCACCTTTTTATAGGCAATTTGTAGGACAAATGCAGAAGGCATTCAAAAAACCGAATCTATCCATGTAAAGTTGAAAGCCCGAATCTTAAACTTTCTGTTTTCACTTCTTTTAGAAACATTTCGATTTGTTATTAAATTGTTTGTTGTTACTCCGCAAATGTAACACTTAAACATTGATGTTCTCTCCGTCAGTGCATTACAAGCTTTTCCATCAACTATTGAAAGAATGAACTGATGGCTAATTTCAACTTCAGCGCCTTCAACGTGCATGACAGTGTTAATAAGTCGGTGAATTTCTTTCTCAACTCTAACATTTTCTGCCATCAAAACACTGGGAGTTTCCTTAATGAATTCAATTTTTAAAGGTCGACAAAACTATCCGGGTTGAGGGTTCTGACAAACACCCAGATGTGTTAAACATCTGACTAACGCCTTTCAAACATGGCTTTGTAATGCGCACGAAGTTGCAGGGCTGGCTATACGAGTGTTTGCATTTTGGAACTGACTTCACTTACTAAAATTTAATTTTCTCAGAAGACGCAAAAAAGGACATAAAGTTTAATATTGAACCTTTTTTTTTTAAATTTCAAACACCGATCTTGCCCGATTAATTACTTTAAAACAAAAAAATGTAGTTTTTTTTGTCATTTTTTAACAATAAAAAAATTTTTTTGAATTTTTTTGAACTAAGAAAATTCAAAACATATTCTTTCAATTGCCACATAATGTTTCATATTCATGTAAAACAGTTTCAAACAGACATTAAAACGCCCTATTCTGTGAATTCCTTAAAATCGAGTTCGAAAGGCAAATTTTGTTTTGGATTACTATGCAATATTTTATCATCTTTAAAGTTGCATTTAAACTTTCTTCAATATCTAAAAAAACTCTGTACCTGTGAAGTGCTGCCCATCACCGTTGCGACCCGTGCTGCCCATAATTGTTTGTTTTCCTTATAACTCGAATATCGTTCATCCGATCCTTAAAATTCCTTCAGCGGATCGATAAAGAATCCCGAATACTAAATATGTCAAACCTTCTATCTATAAAACTGTGGGAGATATGACGTCGATATTACAAAACTGAAAATAAACTTGATCTGCCTGCAAGTATAAGAAACATTTTTCCCATACATGTCAAACCTCTATCTCTTACCTTCTCGGAGATCTGACAGACAGACAGACGGACGGTCAGACTGACATGGCTATATCGACTCGGCTGTTGATGCTGATCAAGAATATATATACGTTATAGGGTCGGAGATGCTTCCTTCTGGCTGTTACATACTTTTGCACAAACTTAATATACTCTGTGTACCTTTGGTACAGAGTATAAAAAATCAATTTTGGCGCGACATTTGCTCTAGTCGCCCCAATGTGCGACGCCGGGTATTCAGCTAGTGTTAAATAAATGTCATTAAAATTCATTTTAACTGAATACTTGTGTATTATTTGATACACCACATTTTTTGGAGCATCGACTAACAGATGTAAGATATTAGATGTTGCCAGTGTAAATTTTTATTTCACATCATCGTCAAATCCCATGCGTTACTCTGAAATGTGCTCAGTGTGTTAAGACTATAATTGCCTTTTCACTGGCCCGAGAAAATATTGAACCCCAGGGTTAAAATCACACAAAAATCCAAGGCTATATTGTAGTTTTGAAAGCTACCGTGTCATTTGGATATTACGGATTTCGAGCTACCTTGTAGTTATGGTATCATGACTCTGCTTTATGCTATTCAATCATAATGAAAATCTGAGAGATAATACATAGATTTGGTGCATATACAGAGAGGTCCATTTAAAAATTGGAGTTTAATTTTGCTTGAATTTTGTTGAACATTTATTGGAAAGGTTAGTTCATGTCATTTATTTATGAAAAACAATTTCGGTCAAATAACCACCACGGCTGAATTGGAATTAGCCCATTCGATCCACCCAATTTTTGAGAACATTTTCAATTGTTTCGGCACGTATGTCAGCAATAGCAACTCGAATCTCGTTCTTCAACTCATTGTTTCAGGATTGTTTGCATAACATTTGTCCTTGACCACTCCCCAAAGATAATAGTCTAACGGTGTCAGATCACAGCTTCTTGGCGGCCAATTCACCTCTTCATATTTGCTGATTATTCGATTTTCGAAGATAGTGCGTAGTAGATGTGTGGCACGCAGCGCCGTCTTGTTGAAACCAAATATCGTCCAAGTCTTCCGCTTCAATTTCTTTGAAGAACCAACCACTTAACATTGCGCGGTAACGCTCACTATTTACGGTCACGGTGGCTCCTTCTTCATTTTCAAAGAAAAATGGACCAATGATGCCTCGAGACCAAAATCCGCACCAAACAGTGACACGTGGTAGGTGCATTGGCTTCTCGACGACGATATGCGGATTTTCTGTGCCCCAGATGCGACCATTTTTTTTTATTAACATAACCACCGAGGTGGAAATGTGCTTCATCCGAAAAGATGATTTTTCGGTCAAATTCTCCATCTTCGTCCAAACGATCTTCCGCCCAATTTGCGAACTGTAGACGATTCGGATTCAATTGGCTTTAGCTGCTGCACCAATTGAACTTTGTATGGCGTAATGGCAAGGTCTTTATGCAAAATTCGCATCAAAGAAGTGCGCGAAATGTCCAATTGTTGAGATCGATGGCGAGTTGACGCACATTTTTAGCAACCGCAGCAATGTTTTCGGTCGAGCGCACCGGACGAGTACGAACACGGGTTGGTTTATCCACCAACATTCCAGTTTCACGAACTCGCTTCACGAATTGATCCACAAATTGAGTTTTCGTTACATTTTTTTTGTTAAGTGTTTTTTTGTTCAAATTTCGCACAGTTTGAATCAAGGACTCACCACTTGGGAAATATGTTTTTAATATTTCCCAACTTTCTTCAAGCAAATAGCGACCCATTTCGAAAATGTCAAAGTTTTTACTAAATATTAGTCGTTTTCCGAATGACATTTGACGTTTTTTAAGTCTAATTATGAATAGTTCAAATTCCAAACCTCAGATGGAACACCCTGTACATGCATCTGTAAAATGATGGGAGGGTTCTGTTCTATCTCTTATAGTCTCATAGTTTCCGAAAACATTGATCAGTTCTCTGTCACTGGCAATTTATTTCATGCCTCTAGCTTCTTGGGTGCGCGAGACATTGCAATTTAAGAAAAAGTTTATAAGGATTTTCAACGGTATCTCAAGGACACAGCTTAGAAGAAAACTTCAATTTAGGCTACATCAGTTAATTTTTAAGTTTTCTTACCAATAACAAAGGACATTTAACAATTTCTAATTTCTTTTGGTACGTGTTGTCCCGCTGCTATAATCTCTTAGGTCAAGTTGAAAATTTCAAGGTTTGAGCACAAATCTGATTATACTCCAACCTGATCTCAAACCTAAAGCAGCAAAGAAGGTATCACACCTTCTCTTCAATGTTATAAAATTTGAATTGAAAATTCAAAATGTGCTCCCAAAACCGTGCTACACTTTTTTCGTATTTCTCAGGGCACAAGATTTTAGATATAACATTGGTTTGGAGGGGTTAAGAGAACCTATTCTTTAATATTTATACTAGAAGTTTTCCGGCTAATTAGAGCTTTGGTTATAGATTGATTGAATGTTCTTGGATATGATTCAAACCACAATTGTCAGGTTTTTTTGTCATACTGGACCGAATTTTTACCCGATGTTGCCTTATTTTTGGTGTAATCCTTATCACGTTTTGCTGTCATTTTCTCATTTTAACAGAATTCACAAGAATTCGTTGCACTTGGAGAATGAGTTTCGATATCCTTTAAAATCCTTGATCTTAATTTTTGGTTCACTTGGCTTAAGATCTGACTTGAAGAGCGTTAAACAAATTACGTCTTTTGTGGCCAAATTTCACCAAATTCAACGGAATGCCGAGAATCGAGTCAAACCACGAGAGACACGCGTCCGCACTGTTCGAGGATGCACAGCTTACTGAACCAACGGTTAACGTAAATGCGAAAGCTACGGCGACTTTTCACTTCAGTTTGTCGTTGTTGTTGCTGCCTTGGCCGTCTGTGCCGCTGTCGGTGCGCTCAGCTTGTGCAAAATTTCCCGACTGAATTGCTTGGCTGGCTGCTGTTGCTGCTGCCACTGGCACGAGCCACGAGGCAAAGGCAAAGTTGGCGTTCGCCTTCGCCCATCATCGTGTGGCGCAGCAACCAAAGCAGATTGGAGTCAACCGACAATAAAAACAGCAACAACAACAGTGGCAATGGCGGCAACAGCAACGCCTGGCTGCCTGCCTGGCACGTTAATGGTGGTTGTGGTAATGGTTGCCACACAGACATGCACACACTCACGCACACGCGCTAAAGCTTAACGACGACTACGACGACGGAGGCATGTTGCCAGTGGGTGGTGGGCGTTGGCTGCGGCAAATGTCAGCCAGCCCAAGCGACAAGCCGACGTGCCGCCAGTCGGACGGACAGAGAGACGGCGTGACCATGTCTGGCTTTAGCGCGCACACAAAGTTCACACGAACGCGCGCGCCCCACACACACACACACACTCACACGAACACAGCCAAAGATAGTCAACAGACCCTCTGGAACACATACTGGCATACAAATCAATTCGTTTAGGCGCGAATTGTATGTGCCAGCAAACATTTCTGATGAGAGATGTGGATAACGATAAGATAATTCGCCAATATCGGTATCATTTTTGTGTGAAAAGAGGGAATTCGTTTTAGTTCATTTTTTGACGTATCGAAGAAGAAGACAAGTGGATCAGTCAGAGTAGACAGAGGGAGAAAGAAATAGTTGAAGAAAATATAAGGGACTAGCATAGAACCCGGCGCTCTTCGCTACGCCGCCGTCATTGTCTTCGTTATCGTTATCATTAGTGTTATCGTAACCGTTATCTCTATCGTTATCGTTACAGATTTCGTTATCGATACCGCTATAGTTATTGAATTCTTAATCGTTATCGCTACCGCTATCGTTATTAATTTCAATATCGTTATCGATAATGTTATCGCAATAGTTATCGTTGTTAATTTCTTTATCGTTATCAAAACCGTTATTGTCATAATTACCGCTATAGTTATCGATACCTTTATCCTTATCGATATCGAAACCGTTTTCGCTATCGTTATCGATACCTTTATCCTTATCGATATCGTTATCGAAACCGTTCTCGCTATCGTTATCGATAACGTTATTGTTATCGATACCGTTATCACAATAGGTATTGATTTCGTTTTTGTTATCGATTCCGTTATCGTTCCCGATATCAAAATCGATATTGATATCGCTATCTCTATCGCAATCGCTATCGTTATCGATACCGTTATCGTTTTCGTTATCGTTACCGTTACTGTACCGTTACCGGTTATTGGTTATCGGTTATTGTTACCGTTACCGTCATCGTTATTTCTTATACTATCCTTACAAACCAAGTTTAAAGACAATCGGAAAATCGCATTTCAATTTATTTCTCTTATTACTGTACTTACAAACCGAATTTCAAGTCAATCGGATAAAAAATAAAGATTTCCATATAAAAACTTTTCCGGGTGGAATTTTCCAAAACCCCGTTTTAGTACTGCCCACCCAAGGAAACTCCTGTCCAAATTTCAGCCGTCTAGTTCTTACCGTTTAGGCAGTCTGATAATTGCCAATCAGTGAGGACAAACAATTTTATATTTATAGAGATGAGATATGGACAGTGAGTCGTCATCGATGGTGGTCTGTATCCGAGGCATTTTTACAGTTTTCATTGGCGGATGAATTAGACGATAATCGGGTGCCAAGCCCGAAGTAACGCCCCCTATTTGTCCCAGGGAAGGACCGCTCACGTTAGCCAGCAGCATTGCGGATGCATCGCTCTGTTATCAGGGGTTACCACTTGAGACGCAGTTAGCCTATGAGACGAAAATCAAAACCTACCATCTTTTTGTTGATTTTAAATCCGCTTTCGACACACCGACAAGGTCAAAGTTCTTTGAAGCCCTATCTACTTTTGGTAAACCAGCAAAGTACGTTCGACTTTGCATGATGACGTTGAGAAGCACACGGTGCTCCGTCAATATAGGAAAGAAACTCTCCGAGCCTTTCGATACCAGAAGAGGTTTTAGGCAGGGTGACACCTTATCGTGTAACTTTTTTAATCTGCTGATGGAGTATATACTGCGCCCGTGCCCAAATGCTAACAGATCAGGCACCATCTTTTATAAAAATTTAATGCTACTTGCATATGCCGAGGACATTGACATTATCGGCCAAAACGAACGGGCGGTAAGCAAGGCGTTTTCAGAGATTGAGAAGCAGTCAAAACTCATGGGCTTAGCGGAAAATGAGGAAAAGACGAAGTTCCTACACTCATAAAAAAAAAGTCCCAAATAGCCCTAAAAATTAGAAATTCGTCTATGAAATCCGTCCTAAGGCGACTTTAGAAAAATAATTTCTAAATATTATGGAAAGCGTTTCTTAACCAAAGGGCTACTTTGTTTAGAATTAAAATCTCTTTCTGAATCATAGAAAACTATTTTCTTAAAATAAAAAAATTTTTTCTAATATTGAGACAAATCTTTCTTAATAAGAGAAGGGGTGTTTTCTTAAAAGCAGAAAAAAATTGTTTAAGACCACCGGTTCAGATCCAAGTGCCACCGTCCACACCGTCCAGGTCCACCACCGGGTCCAGGTCCACCACCGGATCCAGGTCCAGGTCCGCTAGGCTTCGCTAAATCAACTCCCCAGCTGCGTTGATTAATTTTTTATTAAATAAATAAAAAATTTTCTGGGACTGAATGGGATTAGAACCCAAGACCTTTGTCGCGCGCAACGACAGCTGCCGCTTAGACGGTTAGGCCATATCACAGCGTTGAATTGGCACGTCTGAATGGGCTACTTATATTTTTGCAGTGGAGCAAAAATTCCTGAAATCAAACACCTTTTTTTCTAAAAGCAATGGCTACTATCGCCATATTTTTAAGAAAATTAGTTCCAGAAAATTTTCCTGTTTTTAAGAAATTACAGTATTCTCTTTAAGGGCTACTATTCTCTAAAATTAAAGGTTAACTTTGCCCTATTTTTAAGAAAAAGACTTTAGAAAAATGCGCCCTAATTATCAGAAAAATCTGGCCTTTTCATGTTTTTAGAAAAGTTTTTTCAGAAAAGTTTTTAGAAAAGTTTCCTCCTTCGGAGGATTTATGTACCTGTAAAAGTTGGCGATGAGTTCCGCACCCGTATGAACCACGAACTGTATGAGTTCTATGGGGACACTGATCTAGTCAAGCGCATAAAACAACAGAGGCTGCGCTGGCTTGGATATGTTACTCGTATGGATGAAGAAGCTCCAGTAAAAAAAGTGTACAGGCGGAAGGCGAACGAATTAGGGAAAGGAAGAAGTGTAGGACGACCGAAACTTAGTTGGGAAAAACAGGTGCGGAAAGACATTGAGGCGCTTAAACTGACCAACTGGTTCCAGCTCGCACAAGACATAGGCGAGTGGCGGGCATTTATTGCAGCGGCCAAGACCTTCAAAGGGGTATTATAAATTGGCAGAGGGTATTATAAATTTGTGCGGATGTTTGTAACTCATTAAAGGAAGCATCTCCGACCATTTAAAGTATATATATTCTTGATCAGCACGACGAGCTGAGTTCATTTAGCCCTCTCCGTCTGTTTCTATGCTATCTCCTCCGTCAGTATTGAAGCAATCTTCACCAAACTTTGCATGAAGTCTTCTAAAGGGTGATTTTTAGGAACTATAGGAAAGTTTTTCCAAAAAAAAAACAATAAAATTCAGAAAAATGAACGAACGTGTAATAAAATGTTCACCGAACTCGCCTCTCAATAAGTCCATTGTTGCGTGTTGGCATGTGGCACCGACTTGTTGACACCACATGTCATGCAAGTTAAGCTCTTGCATTTCGGGCAAAAAAAAGTTGGATATCAACTCACGGTAGCGCTCACCATTCACAGTTACGTTACGATTCGCATCATCTTTGAAGAAGTACGGTCCAATGATGCCACCAGCCCATAAGCCGCACCAAACTGTGACTTTTTCTGGATGCATTGGTAGCTCTTGCAATGCTTCTGGTTGATATTCACTCCAAAATCGACAATTCTGCTTATTTACGTACCCATTGAGCCAAAAATGAGTGGGTCGATTAAACTGACCATAAAATGGAAGAAGCGCGCGATGAACTTTCTCAACAGAGCACGCATTTTGCAAGCGTTGGTCGTTTGTAAGATGATTCATGGTTAAATTATAGACCAGCTGAGTTCCTGTCGCACTGTCAAGCGCTCGCTCGAGATGATTCATGGTAAATGTGTCAACCTTGCGTCGCGTTAACCAGTTCCTCCAACTCGTATGCCATAAATTCGAAAACATGGAGAAGAAAACAACAATTCTACTGACATTATTACAAAATATTTAAAATAACTCAATTTAACAGTTCCGTAGCTTAACTGGGGGTAGTGAACACCCAAGATTTAAAAACATACTAAAATACAATCAATAAAACTCTGTCCGTAACAAGACCTAATGATCCGCCATCACCTACTCCAAACATTGTTTTAATTTTCCTATTTCTTAAAGGGCCAAGTTAATCGTTCGCATAAAGGTGACAGTTTTATTTAAAAATAGTTCGGCCGAAATTACGGCAGGTTTTTACAAACAAAGTTGGCCCTGAAAATTACTTTACTAAATCACAAGTGGTCGCTCATTAGCTCGTATGTGGTAAATTTACGTTTTACCATTTTACGAGAGCTAGTGAAAACCCTAAAAATTTGCAGTTTTTCAGAACTTACTCGTAACGTTAGGAAGACACGCTTTTTTATCCCTAAAAAAAATTTTTTTTTCTCTTATCGCTTTTGTATCGCTCAGAAGTGATTTTTTGTTTACATTTTGTTAGTGTCACATTTCTTCCCGTTGGGAGATGATAATGCGATAATATTGCGATATCGCTAGAGTTAAGCTTGGCGAATCGCATTCTTATCTTACGAGACAAAAAATGTTTCCTTGGAATGCAAGGTCGTACCGATCGGTACGTTTTGCGGACATTCCCAAACGGTATTCTCTAGGCTGGTGGTTGGTCTGGTGGCAAATGCTCACTACCAAGATTTAGGGGATTCGTTAATGCCGCACCGGGGCAGCCGAACTACATGGTAATGATAATACAAGGCAACAAAAATAGACTTTTTCCAGTATTTTGAAGCGTTAGTGGTGATTCTTTGCGTGTCCTAAACTCGTGTCTGTCTTCAGAAATGGTCCATCACGACTAGACTTAAAGTAGATTAAAGTTGCTTAAAATGCCTATTCTGACCGTTCTTAGGCACGTTTCGTGGGGATCCTATACGATTGTTTTAACTCTCTTTGATATTATCCTAAAGTATTACTTCTTAGGTTTAAAATAAACTGTCCCAAACATTTCTGAGATTTTTTTAATCGAAGATATACCATTTTGAATACATGTGCTCGAATCAATTAAAACTAAAACGTCTGATCAAAAATGTAGACATGATGGACCATTTCCGAAAACAGATTCGTGTTCAGTATATGAAATTCACCTAGAATCACTACCATCCCTTCCATTTACTGGATCTTGTTGCCTAGTGTAATCTATGAAAACGGTGATTAGCTAACCTAAATGAATATGTCATTGCCGCATTCGACTCAGTACCATTACTCCCTGCATTTGATGCTTAACATGTTCTTAAAATGTTGTTCACTGGGTTGGCTGCGTCAACGCCATCAGCAGGCGAGTTAGCAATGGTTGCGGCCTGCTGCTGCGGGTGGCGTTTGGCGACGCAGAGGCTGCGACGGGTCGGGGTCGTCACTGACTTTGCCATTCGGCTGCCCGCATCGAAATCATAACACCAACGAGGCGAAACTTTTGCGCCACAGCAGCGGCAGCAGCACCAGTGGCAGTCGTGGCAAATAATAAGCCAGGCGACAGGCAGGGGGAGCGGCAGCAGTGCCAGACGAAGACAACTGTGACAGCAGCAGCAAGGACTATTAGATAAATACGTTGTTGTGGGTGGAGATGGGGTAGGTTGGCAGCTATCATGGCAACAAAGTTGATGGCAGCAAATTGCAGTGGATGGGCAACAGACAAAAGGTTAACAAAGTGTAGAGCGCATTATCGATGCTTATGGCCCAAAACTGTATGCTATAGTAACTGAATAAGCGAAATCATACAAATATTCCCATCAACATGGAGAGCACCACAATATGTCGCTGCGACAGGATCTGGTTACCAAACTCAAGGCAAAAACCACAACACAGTTTTAGGCACGACAGGCAGACTGAGGACATCAGCATGGCACAGTGACAACAAGAATTCTAAAATTTCAATGCACAAATTGGGTTTAGGTACTACGATATGCGTTCCAACTCTCAAGCGTAACTTATCCAGGTGCAATCAGAGTCAAGCACGTGGCACTGCCCAGCTCTACCTACCTACCTAATATACTTTACATACAGATATGTATGTACGGGACGGTGTCACGCTCCCCACACTCTTACCTCGAACAGTGATCCCTCTTGGCCTATGTAGGTATGTTTGTGCGTTGCCAGCTGCCAACGTCGCGCCGTCAGCCAAATTACTGAACTGAACGATGACTTGAATACGGAGTGGGAGTGCGACTGGCACACACATAAATCGTTTATAGCCACACCGAGACCAGAGCCCGCCAGCGTCATCATCGTCATGACCGTCGTTGTCGACGGTAAAAGCACCAGGCATCAGCTCTACTAAGCTCCAACAACAACAACAACAGAAATGATGCGATGCCGATGTTTCTGGTCGACTTGACGCCCCCATCCCCTCCAAGTCTCAGTCCCTGAATGGCCTTTGCCAGACGTAGCTGCCGCGTTTCGGTAGCAGGCAATATGCAACCGCTGGGCACTGCTCGGGTTTTGTAGTTTGGGCCTAGACGACTGGGAAATGTACTATAAGGACATTTTTCTAAAAAAAAAACTACTTTTAATTTTGGAACTACTAAATGCTGAACATTGAGGTATTTTCCTCTTTTGTCTTTTTAAATTAAATCTTTTGTGTGAAGGCAAGAAACAATGAGTGGGATAACATTCGGCATCAATATCAATTTGATACACCTTATCTTAAAGTGAAACTAAAACCAGTATCGTTCATCAGTTTCAGTATAATCCTAGAGAGTATCAAAATGATCTTTTGGTTCGAATAATTTAAGTACAAACGCTCTTGAAAAAAATTTATTCATTCTTGAATTTTTAAGAATTTCGCGCATGAAATCGAGCTAAATTCGTTCTGTTTGGTGTTTTTAGGCGAGGAGGGTGAGGAAAAGAAACTGGTAGAGGAGAGCAAGCACATTTGAGAGAATAGCGATGAACCCGCTCTCACTGCATCGTTTTTTTTTTTTTGGGAGAGGGGTGTGTGGGGAAACAATCGAGTGAAGAGCGCTCCCCGTCAGTTTATAATATAAATTTGTACGATGCTCAAAGCATCCTTGATGTGGTGCTGTTGTGTAAGCGGTGGTGTCTGTGAGTGCAGTCTTTCGTTTTCCCGAGTTCGAGTCGCAGTGAAAGTTAGTAAAAAATAAAAACAATTCACAATAAATGGAGTGGAGAGTGGTGGTGGGTTGGTGTGGTTGGTACCAACCCAAAATTTCCGGGCAACCCCTCCCCCTCCGAAATCACTCTAAATTCCACTCCTCCGTTCTTTTTTATGTCCGGCTCTCACTACAGCACATTCCTGCATTCTTGTTTCGGATGCAACTTTTACGGCATAGAAAAAACAAAGCGGCTAGTGGTAGCAAACAAGTTGCATCCAATTTGAATGTCGTTGCATTCGTGACTTTTCGAGCAGTGACTTGACAGGGTATCGATAATTTTGCCTATCGTGCGGGTATCGTTACAAGTGCTACCATTAACAAAAACAAAAACAGCTGTAAAACTTTAAGCGCGAAAAAAGGAAATCGCCATGGCAAAACAAGCAGGTAAGATTAAATTCTTTTTCAATTTAAGTGCATGACAAGATTGGGAATTTTGTGGCAACCGGAGACACCAAATTTGCATGAACACCAGGGTCCACAGCTACGGTGCTGGAGATTTGGGAGGACTCCGTGGGACAAGGAAAAATTTGAAAATGATTGGACCGAGATCATGAGATCAATACCAATATTGATATGACCCTAAAATACAGGTATGTCAAGGAAAGAATCTAATAAATGACTGACCTTAAACTATATCTCAAAGGTTGCGGCTTGGAAATGTTGGACCATCAGACGGCAGCCAGTCCACCTGGGAGCACTTTGAAAAAGTGTCCTTTATTTTAAGTGTGTCGAAGTCCATAGTAATTGACCCAGTTGGCAGTACAGGTGAGAATATTAGAAGAATAAATATGCTTTGTGTATTACAAACGAATTTTTTGCAGACTTCTCCCGACTTCTGCAATATGACGGATGCATCGGGCTCGCAGCCTAAACGTCAACGTCTGGACAAATGGGACAAGTTTCTCGACGTCAAGGAACATAAGTTGGCTGTCATGGAGCTTATGAGTCAGTGAACTTCCACAACCGTGCGATAGCTCACTTCGAGAAGAAAGAGGAAAGGGAGACAGAAAATACCTCAAATAATTAGAAATTTAAGAATAATAATTAATATAAGATGAATATTAGAGATTAAATTAAGTTTAAATAGGAAACTTTGTGACGAAATACAAGAGAGAACTGTACAAAAAAGTTAATTCGTTAAAAATAATTTATTTTTATTTCTATAATTGAGTTGCAGGGAACGTCTTCCTCCCAAAATGAGCCATATCGTGCCTTTTGATGTTTTGGATAGTAAAAATTTGAACTATTATTTAATTGCTATGAAGTGTAAAAAATAGTTAACTTCTTACAAATTGCTCAATTGCAAACATATTAATTTGCTGATTGCCAGCTCGCGATGATCCTGCCAAGTCCATCAATTGCAATAACATTGCTTCGTCTTTCTCCAAAGTTATTAATAAAATACCATCATCAAAATCCATTTTATTTGCAGCAACTTATCTTTTCACAATGTCAACAAATCCCAGTGAGCTGTTCAATGGATGCAAGAATATAAGAATGCAATAATGGCGCCAATGCGAACACCTTATCGCATCTTTTCGATAAATCGTGATGTCGATGACAAAATCATGGCGGTGAGAACCTAGCATTACACAAGAATTTTTATACCCGATTTGGGTCAAGAATTTCAGCTCTTGGATCAAGAAAAACGGGATCAAAAATTCATACTTGGATCAAGAATTTCGTATTTGGATCGAGAATTTTCACTGTTATTAATAGTTCAACGAAAATTTTTGATCCAAGTATGAAATTCTTTATTTTTTCTCTGAGTGTACGCTTAGAACAGCCTCCTGCGTGCATGAGACAAGCAAAAGCATTAATAGAGAACCACAACCTCAAAAGGTTCCAGAAATTGATCCAACAAGGAAAGAATGTCTTCAGTATCCTGACAAGACTCTCCACGGGCCACTGCAGACTGAAGGATCGCCTGTACAAGTTGGGACTAACAAACACCCAATTATGCAGATTCTGTTAAGAGAAGGAGAAGTCCTCTGAACATATTCTAGCACACTGCGCATATTCTACAGATTTGGGGAATGCAGCTAACACCCCAACAAGATAAGCAACCTAGAACCCACGAAAATCCTGACCTTCGTACAGGACCTAAGGCTGCTAGGAGAGTTGTAAACTCAGTAGGGGGCACAATAGATCAGGATTGGTCGCGGAGCGTTATATTAAATGTTTTTATTAGTTTTAATGGTAGATTGCTGATAACTGAATTGGTACTTTAAACTTGATCAAAAAAAAATGTTAAATTGAGAAAAGCTATTATCAAATTAATACCAAAAGTTTAACAGTCGAAATATCAAAATGATAATTGTTAGTATCAAATTGATACAAACAAATTAATACAAAATAGTGTCAGCCTGATACTAGTATCAATTTTATATTTTGGAAATTTGATTTTAATACTTTCGAAAAAATCAACTTGATACTTGGAGGAGAACTATTAAGGAGAATTTGATACTCAATAGCTTCAATTTGAGGACTAAATAATGTTTTGAAGACTATCAGAAAACAGCACCAGCATAATAGTGGGTGACAACTAAAAATCTGCACAGTCTTTAAGATGCTGCCATAACCACAATTCTTAACGAATCTATATGGAAACATATACAAAAGAATTGCATTAATGGATTTGGTCGAAAGGACTGTTATCAGCCACTCGACGTAGCTTCCGGAAAATGTCTCCGCAGGCGGCCAGTGAAATTCTACGAAATGCACGCTGACAAAGGTAAAGATTTTACAGTAAACCATTTTACCCAAGAGGTCAAGTCCAAATCCATTGATGCAATTCTTTTAAATTTGTTGTCATAAATAAGCTGTCAAATTTTCATATTGATCCGCTGAGAATTGTGGTTATGGCGACATTTTAAAGTTTGTGCAGATTTTTAGGTGTTTCCCGTTAAGTGGCAACCAATTTTAAAGAGAACGATTAACTTTTGGTATGTTAAAGGCAGAATATATCGCTACCATTGCGAAAATTTTTAGAATGATTCTCTTTTACAGACAATGCCGTAGCTTCACTTCTTGAATTATAGGACACCCATTCCATTTCATCTTTTTGCCAAATTTCCGACGGACAAAATTTCATTTAGATTCCAGTTCCTTGAGTTATTTTAAACCGGTTTCTAAAAAGATTTTGTTTTGCTGGTTTCACAGAATGTTTTCAAAACCAACAGAGTTTGCTTGAGAACTTGCTCGTCGATATGTTAATAAAATTCAAAGAGTTGAGGGGGATCACAGGAACTTCACATGGCATGAAAGTGACCAGCTTCTTTTCGGTACAGCCCAGAAGTCTGGGTAAAACATTATTTTAAAACCTTACCAAGATTTCAAAAGCTCTAATAACAGGAACCGAGACTTGGATTAACCATCATGCATTTGAAAGATCCACTTACCTGAGAATCCCTTTCACTAAAGTAAATAAAGAAACAATTTTGGTATAAACTACCAAATATTAAATCAACAATAACAACTCTTTCCATGGACAATAGATATGGTATAGAGTGTGAAATAAAATAATTTGAATTTTTTCTGCATTCTCTGGGTGCAGTGTTACACAGCTGTCCATTTGACCAAGACCCCACTCCCAGTTGGAGTCAAAGGTATAAAAACCAAGTTATGCACGGACACAACAGTCCAGGGACACGGGACCAGGGACTTGGGACCCGGGACAGTGACGGACAGCTTGCGGGATCCCCTGCAAAATAAAACCTCGGTCCCAACAACAACAACAACAAGTAGCAACAACAATGCAAAAAGGTATTGGTGGCAAAACAGAAATGAAAATCAAACTGCAAAAAAAAAAAGGAAAGGCACAGGCCAACCGAAAAGAAACCCCCACAGGAAAAGCGTCGGAAGTGCGCTCACTGCCGCAATGGCAACGGAAGCAGGGACAGAAACAGCGGGTACGGGCATGGGAAAAGGGGAGAGGGGTGCAGGACTGGCAGTTTGTGTGTTTGCCGACTAGCGACGTGCGGTCGAGGGAGTGGCATGACACGACCTGCTCCTGCTGGTTGTCGGCTAAAGAGAGAAAAATGACTAAATCAAAGGAAGTACGCCACACTGTGCGGTGTAAGAGCACGTACAATACGCCCAGTTTCCCCGTCTCTGCTCGTGCCGCTGTATTTGTGTATGTGTGAGCCGTTCCGTAGCATGTGTCTGTGTGTGTCCTGGCGCGTGCTTCGAAGACCGACAGCCTGGCGGCATGTACACCTGACAAACCAAATAGGAAAGGGTTACAAAACGAATTCCTCGCCAGGCGGAATCATTACTCTGTTTTTTATAAAAACTATGTAGGATTATGATTAGATGCTTTAAATAACCGAAAAAGATTTCCGTAATGTCGTCACTTTAACAAGCCTCCCTTCTCTGGGAAGCGCCTTTTGGCATGCCTAACCAACCGAAAAGAAAGGGTTTGGGGTTTAAATAAAAATCATCATCCGACTGAAACTTAAAGGATAAGTAACTATGGCAACGAAGGGAAATAGAAATAGAGAAAAGTTAAAGCTAAAGTTTTTATACCCTTGCAGCACGTTTTTCCAACTAAGACTACTTTTCGGACATTACTTTTCTATAGGAGCTATACTATATATATAGCCGATTTCGACCAAACTTAGTGGAATCATGGAAAAGCATAACAAAGTAACATGTACGAAATTTGGAGTCGATTCCCTTAAAAAAAAGAGTTTTTCTCACTAGGACTTCTTTTCGACCTACTGCTATATGCTATAGTCATCCGATTTTGACAAAACTTTGCAGATTTATGTAAAAGTATATAAAACAAATAAAGGCCAACGTTAAGCACATTTCCATTGAAAACCAAAAAGTTTTTCCCACTAGAACTTGTTTTTCGACCGATCGTTCCAAACAAAACTTTGTAGTATCGTGTGAGAGCATACCAAATAATTAAATGCCAATTTTAAGGACATTTCTATTGAAAACAAAAAAGTTTTTCTAACTAAGACTACTTTTCGGAAAGACGGACATGACTGAATTAACTCATCTCGTCATCCGGACAATTTTATAATACCCTCTGCAAGAGTATAAAATATTTATTAATTAGTAATGAGTTTAACTGGCTCGAACAACTTAATCATTGATACAACAAAAAGATCTGGATGCCTATACAGTACTGTTTCATTGATGTCCACAACAAATATTTAGTACACAGAAAAAATAAGATCCCTGTTAGAAAGGATATTGAAAATATTCATTTTAAGATTCAATTTTTCAATATCCTTTTGACTTTATTCAGCTCCCATGGATGAAGAAAAATAAGCAATTCAATATCCTTTTTTTGGTATATACTTTTTTCATTAAAAAGCTCCTAAGGATCGCGAAATAATGTCAAAAGGATTTTTTTTAGCTTTAAGTTTCGAACTTAGTAATCGGTAATCGATAAGCCAACCAGTCAAGCAGGTGCGAAAGGGAAAGACACATTTTACTTCGAATTTTGTGATGCTTCATTTAGGTCCGATTTCTCAATGTGCGGTAAGTCAACTTGACACCAAAAAACCAAAAAAAAACAAAAGCAAAAAAAAACCCCCCCCCCAAAAAAAAAAAAAAAAAAAAAAAAAAAAAAAACCAAAAAAAAAAAAATACCCCCCCCCCAACCCAAAAATTTTTTTTTTTCCACAAAATGTTTATATCAGAGTTTAAGTTAAAGCCTTGACTTCAGTTGCGATGAAATTGGTTGTGACTAGGATTGTTAGCAGGACTTGGCGGCGCTGCGTTCTTATGCATGTGGCAACTTTCTCATCACTGCAGCTGACTTCTGTGTAGTCAGCGTTCCTTTGATAAGCCGTGCAGGTAAACAAGTGTCCCCAGCTATTGCTTTTGATTCATTTAATTGAATTGTAATAAATTTTTTGGGCATAAATATTAATCGGGCCTTAGACGATAAAAAAATGAGAAGAACGCACGCACCGCTACAAAAAGTGAAGAAAAAACAAAAAGTGAATTAAACACCAAGTAAGTTATGTACATGTACTCAAATTGATATATTTGAAGGCATTTGTATATTTGCAATGCATATGCAAATTTAAAGTTGAAGTTTGTGTGTATACTTTTTGTGTGTCTTATACTTTTTACATTTGCCTTTATTTTTCTCTTTAAACAAGCTATTTATTTGAGTAAATGCACGCGCTTATCATTTTTAGGCTGATGCGTCTCACTGGCCAAGAAGATGGCTCAAAGTCGCATTATGGGCTGAGATGGTGCTGCATTTGCTTCGTTACCCGCCTACACTGACGCATTGGCGTCTCCAGATAAATTGGATTTAAATCTGTTAGTCCACGTCTAATTGCTTTATTTTAGATGTGGAGGATCGCTGATGTAGCGTCCACATGTGGTCATCGCTGGTCATTGTGTGCCGCTGCCGTCGTACACCAATGGAGTGCGACGCATTGATATGCATCTCGATTTCAAAACATTTTGATATCTCCGTGCTGATACTGGGACGTACTGTGCATATTATGCCACATATAGGTAGTTACTTGCTTCCTTACTCTTTTCGCATACTTTATCGCAAGAATGAAGAGCATGAAATTCGGTTGGGCCGCCTGTTGGGGTGCTTTGAATCTGGGCTCCCGTTCTGCGTCCTAAGACCCTGCACGCTGTGGATGTGCCTATTAATGACGATCGCATCTGCGAGCGTTGGCATCGCTAGAATGGCATTAATCTGGTTATCTACCAGGAGGTGCTGCGTGCCGTTTATCGCAATAGTGGCCAGGATTCGTGTCAAGCGATTCGGGTGGACCACTGATGCATGAGAAGAATGGCCATTGGAATTTGATGTTGTTACTCACTATGTATAAGTCAATTCATACTTTTTTTTAATAACACATGTTGACACACATACAATTTTTATTACAATACATTAAATTTATAATTTTATATCTAAATAAATTGATTCGGATTATTGTGCTGCCTTTAAATTGGAAATGATCTTAATAACAGACCCACGGGATAATTCAGATCAAATGGATGTTAAAGGGATATTATAAACATATCCATGGGATAGGACATTAAGATCAAATGGATATTTCAAAAAGATCCAATGGATAAGAAAAAGGATCATTTTAGCAGTTCAAAAGGATAGTTTTTAACTTTCCTTTGGTTATTTTAATATCCTTTTATCAAAAAATAATTGAATTCGAAAATAATCAATGGATCTTAAAAAAGGAAATTGCAATAACCAGTCCAAATGAATACGCCAAATCATCCCGGGGATTATCAAAAACAATCCCTTTTTATACTCTGTACCAGAGATACACATGTGGCCGGGTGGCTTAGCGGCTAGTGTGCGCGACCGCTGTGCAAGAGGTCGTGGGTTCGATCCCGCCTCGGAACATCTAATGAAAAGATTGTTCTTTGAATAAACTTTACACCCGGTCACCCCTCTCTGCTGTTGGCGCCAGCTTTGCAGTAATTAGCCATGAAAAGCTTCTCAAGCTGCCGTTCGGATTCGGCGTTAAACTGTAGATCCCTTTCTCTTGTGCGAAAATTAGAAGCGCACAATCCAAGAGATTGAGGGCTGTGTCAACGTGACAAGCCATTTTACTTACTTTACTTACCAGAAGTACACAGAGTATATTATGTTTGTGCAAAAGTGTCCGTCTGTCCGTCCGTCTGTCCGTATGAACAAACAGATCTCAGATGTATGGAACATATGTTTCTTATACTTGCGGCAGATCAAGTTTATTTTCAATTTTGGCCACTACCCCTCCCACCCCCGCAATATCGAAAAAAAACATTATATCTCCCACAGTTTTATAAATAGACGGTTCTGGACATACTTAGTATTCGGGATTCTTTATCGATCCGCTGAAGGAATTTTAAAGATCGAATGAGCGATATTCGAGTTATAAGGAAAACAAACCACTATGGGCAGCACTTCACAGGTACAGATAATGTTATAGTCGGGCTTGTTTAATGATTTCTATGCGAATATTTACAGTTAATTATATATAATTTTTTTGATCCTATTTTGCTTTAAAATAGGTTCCTGAAGAAAGTGCACACGTTGAAAACTACCTTTCGATTGAAGTTCATCTGGAACAGACAGAGCACTGTAAATCGTATATAGCCTTTCATGGTTGCCAATACAAGCACTTTTTTCTGTCCTATCCATTTGATCGGGTCTGATCTGGAACCGATGCTTAAGAAGGGGAAATTGGAATGGATACACGAATGTTGTTAAATGTGCAAGCTGACACTAAATTCAAGACAAAAGCTGTGTTCCTTAAGTTAAGTCCGAAAATATTGCTGCGTATTTTTATACCCGTTACTCGTAGAGAAAAAAGGGTATACTAAAGTCGTGTAAATGTATGTAACATCCAGAAGGAAGCATCTCCGACCCATCATCAACTGCCGAGTCGATATAGCCATGTCCGTAAGTCCGCCTGTCAGTCCGTCTGTCTGTATGAACATCTAGATCTCGGAGACTAGAAGAGGTAGAGCCACCAAATTTTGAATGTAGACCCATATTGTCCCTACGCAGATCAAGTTTATTTCAAATTTTGGCCACGCCCCCTCCCGGCCCCACAATAAAAAATGTTGAATAACTCCTACAATTTTAAAGATAACAAGCTCATATTTTGCAGTTACAATCTCTGAAAGTTTCATAAAGATCGGATAATAAATGGCAAAGTTAGAAAGATTATAAAAACTTTGCATACTTTTTGGCGCTACATGCGCTTTTTGCTCACATAATGTTGAAATGGTCACATTAATGTTAATGCTCTGTTATTTAACACAGGGAAAGGCTATTAAACATTAAATGCCCTGAGTAACGGGTATATCGAAGTCGGGCAGGACCGACTTTAACTTACGCTTTCGTTTGTATGTAGACTCCCATTGTTTGTACGCAGATCAAGTTTATTTCAAATTTTGGCCAAATTTTTAATAACTCCAACAATTTTGAAGATTTCAAGCTCAGCTGAACAGGAGGTTAAGGCACCCCAGGTTCTATCATTAGAGCAGAAGCAGAGGGCTCCTACTGCCAGCATTGCTATAACTGCTTGGGAATGTCAAAGCTGCTTAAGTGCACAACCAACACAAGAAAACCACTTGTTCATTATTTCCTAACAACTGTTCGCTTTTAAAACGGACGCGCCTATTTGTTGTAACGAAATGGTTCAAAACGGAGTACGCTTGGGACCGCAGTTTTTATACTCTATACCAGAAGTACACGGAGAATAATAAGTTTGCAAACGCACAGATCTCAGAGATGGTAAGAGATAGAGGTTTGGCAAGTATAAAACATATGCTTCTTATACTTGCAGGCAGATCAAGTTTATTTTCCATTTTTGCCACGCCCCCTCCCGCCCCCGCAATTTAGAAAAAACGTCATATCTCCGTCAGTTTTATAGATAGAAGGTTCGTTCTTTCTGGACATAAATATTTAGTAATCAGGATTATTCATCAATCCGCCAAAGGAATGGCAAAGATCACAATTATGGGCAGCACCGGTCGCAACGATGATGAGCAGCACTTCACAGGTACAGAGTACATTATATTCGGGCTTGACCGACTTTCTTTCTTCTTTTCTTAGTGTACTCTCGCAATGCCGGGCTCTGATTTCTTGTGGATGTTGTTGCTTCAGAAATACTATCTTCTTTTCAATTGGTGTCTACGCGGCCGAAAGTTGGCTCTGGGCACCTCTGCACTAATCCCTCGTTTCATTCCGTCCAATCTTTTGGTTTCAATAGCGACCATTTTGTCGGGTGGACACACAGCCGCAATGTGGCATAGGGCAAACAGAAGCAGTGGTGTGAAAAAAATTGAAATTTGCGTGAGTGCTCCAACTGCGGCATGGCATGGCAAGCATGGTAGCGCTTGGCTGCCTTCCAATCCTTCCCTTTGCTCTCTGTGTGTGTGTATGTTTGTGAGTGTGTGTGTGAGGGTCTGGGTGTGGGCGTCGTTTGCACTTCAATGCTAATGTTGGCTTGGCAGCGACGTCTGTCGTCGACATTTTGGGTTCCGGAGGCAGAAGCAGGGCCAGGGCGCGTGTCGCTTGTTCGTTTTGGGCATTTTTGGGTACGGTTCGGTGGAGGTCGGAGGGGCTTTGGTTGGAGTGGGTGCTTGTCAACAATGCTTGGCGCTGCCGTGCCCGCAAAAGTATGCAACATTTTTGTGCAATGCTTGAACTTGCTGCAACCCGGCAGAGTAAGTGCACAGTTTCTGCATGACTATATTTAGTTGCATTGATTAAAGTCGTGGCACAATCTTACCGCCACTAACAGAATTTGCACATAAATTTTGCGGCTTTAAAAAAGGTTGGATAACCATTTTTTTCACCCCTGTCCCTGTGCAATCTGGGCCGACGACAAGTGGCAAAAGTTTTGCCTTTCCCTTCGTGTTTTTAAATGCTGGCTGAGCTGCCGTTTGACGCCTGCTCCGTCGCTTCGCCGTTTTGCGCGTCAATGACTTGTTTGTGCTCGAGCCGCCTCCGGCGCCCACATGTCAAGCCCAAGCCCACCTACGGGTGACCTACCAGCCATATTAAATTCGACGCCAAAGCACGCGCGCTGGCAGCGTCAGAAAAAAAGAAGCGTAAAGCTGGTTGGGGCGCGCACTTTTGGGACCCGGACTAAAGCCGTTGTCTGACAGCCGAGCCGGCCGCCCCCCACCACCCGCATCCGTTCCGCACCCCCGCCTGGCGTCTACTCTCAAACAAGCGTGACCTGACGGTTGAAATGCTTTTCGTTGCCTACGCACTGGGGCGGGGTTGACGGGCGCCAGTGGCTCGTCAGTCATCAAGGCTGTTTGTGGTCGTGGCCGGGGTGCTGTCTGCTGCCTGTGGTAAATGTATGTGTCTGGATTATATGTAGGTGTGTGTGTGTGAGAGAGTGTATGTGTGTGCGAGCAACTTAAAAGGTACGACTGACGAGCGTAAGAAATATTTTATGGTTTCACTCTTCACACCTCTCGCCTTCTCTGGGTCTTTCTCGCTTATCCATATTGATTCGATGCAGCATGTACAATTTGTGCAAACGTTGGCCCAACCTTGGCTTTGGATCGTTGAGCTGAAGGTGGCTTAAGCACAGCGCAATGAGCGTAGAAGCAAAACTATTACCATTTTGGTATCACTCAATCACTTTGCGAACAGATTTCGCGACTGAAACATTTGATTTTATATGGAAAGTTGAAGAATTTTAAGTATCTTAAACCGATTTGAAACAAAAATACTCCTTTTTTAATCTGATCAAAAAATGTTTTAATTGGGATTGTTAGAGCCATTGCCAATTTTAAGTCCGTTTAACCCGTTTTTGTTATAAAGTTATCATCGAAGGACCTCATTGGCGTCATTCAGCTTCATATCTTGATTAAATCCTGAGATATAGAATCATTATTATTAGCCAAACTCAACAATTGGGTATTTGAAATCTGAGCTCAAAGAGCTGAACCTTACACCAAGAAGAAGGTGAGAAAATTTGCTAAAACTTAATTTCGTTTCTTCTTCTTCTTATTTGGCCCGATATTTCAATCACAACCGTTTGACGGTCTCTGCCGCTGCAATTAATGCCCGCCACTCGCCTCTCTCTTGTGCGAGCTGGCACCAGTTGGTCAGCTTAAACGCCTCAATGTCTTTCATTACCTGTTTTTCCCAACTAAGTTTCGGTCGTCCTACACTTTTTGCTTTCCCCCCGCCGCATTGCAGGACTGGGATATAAGCGACTTGTATAGCGCGATTTTCAAGAGATATTCAAGAGATATTCTTCTTCACATCTCCAGACTGATGTTGTTGACGCTGGTAATCATCGTTCCAAGGTAGACAAAGTTCTTTACAACGTTAAAGTTGTAATCTCCCATTGCAACAGATTGTCCAAGACGCGTAGGCTCCCTGCGCGCTGAGGAACTTTGTCTTTTCCTCATTTACCGCTAAGCCCATGAGTTTTGACTGCTTCTCAATCTCTGAAAACGCCTTGCTTACCGCCCGTTCGGATTTGCCGATAATGTCAATATCATCGGCATATGCAAGTAGCATTACATCTTTATAAAAGATGGTGCCCGATCTGTTAGCATTTGGGCACTGGCGCAGTATATACTCCATCAGTAGATTAAAAAAGTTACACGATAAGGTGTCACCCTGCCTAAAACCTCTGTGGTATCGAAAGGCTCGGAGAGGCTCTTTCCTATTTTGACGGAGCTTTGTGTGCTTCTCAACGTCATCATGCAAAGTCGAACGTACTTTGCTGGTATACCAAAAGTAGACAGGGCTTCGAAGAACTTTGACCTTATCAACAAAAAGATGGTAGGTTTTGATTTTCGTCTCATGGGTTTTTCTCCAGTATTTGTCTCAATGTGAATATTTGGTCTATGGTAGATTTACCAGGTCTAAAGCTTTGTATTTCTTAGTTTCCTATGCTTTCACATGATTCCACCAAGTTTGGTCGAAATCGGACATCTATATAGTCTAGCTGTCATAGTAAAGTAGAGTCAAAAAGTAATCTTAGTTAGAAAAATAGGGGAAAATTAACTTCGGCTCGGCTGAAGTTTTGTATACCCTTGCAGCTTCCATTAAAGACAAAAAAGTTTTTCTAAGACTACTTTTTGTACATAACTTTTCTATGGGATCTATACTATAAAGATGTCTGATTTCGATTAAACTTGGTGAAATCATGGAAAAGCATAATACACTGTTAATTACGAAATTTGGAGGCAATCCGATTTAAAACAAAAAGTTTTTCTCACTAGAATTTGTTTTTCGACCGATCATTAAGACTGCAGCTATATGCTATAGTCATCCGATTTTGATAAAACTTTGTAGAAATTGTGTCCAAAGTATATAAAATAAGTGTATGCCAATAAAAAGGACGTTTTCGTTAAAAGCCAAAAAAATTTTCCTCACTCGAACTAGTTTTTCGACCGATCGTTCCTATAGCAGCTATAGTCATCCGATTTCGACCAAACTTCGTAAAGTCATGGGAAAGGATAGTAAACTAAGAAATACGCACTTTGGAAGCGTTTCCATTAAAAACAAAAAATTTTTTCTTACTAGAACTTCTTTTTCGACCGATCATTTTTACTGCAGCTATTTGCTAAAGTTTGGTAAGGATAGCTTTAAAACTGACGGAGGAGATAGCATAGAAACAGACGGACAAGGCTAAATCAACTCAGCTTGTCATGCTGATCAAGAATATATATACTTTATGTGGTCGGAGATGCTTCCTTCTATGCGTTACAAACATCCGCACAATTTTAATATATCCTCTGCAAGGGTATTAAAACCAGGGATGCAAACCGGTTCTGGACCGCAAACCGAACCGGCTTCCTTTCAGAAACGCTGAACCGAACCGAAAACCACTAAGAAAAACGGTTCGGTTCGGTTCAGTTCTTTGACGAGTTTTAAGACGTGAATCACTTTCCTTACTTAATAACTTGGGAATTTGAATTGTTTTTCTAAGACAATTTTTATACGACATTTCGTTCGACCTTTTACAAGGTAGATGCAGGATTAATATAACCTTTATGGATGACTTGACACAAATTTTAGAACATGAAACATGTCTCTGCATTGGCCGCCGATCTCTTTATTAATCTGCTTTCTTTTCTTGAATTTCCGTTCTCCACTGGACAATATTTTTCAATTTTGTATAGTACTTTTTCATCTAAATTTAATCTTAGTGAGGAGAGTTTTTTCTCATACGATTAAAAGGGTGTGTAAGATGCAAAGTACGTATACTTCTCTAGCCGACATTCATACAAATCACAAATTTTAGACATTCTTCTAAGGATTTTAAAGATTTTCAAATATTCAAAGTAATTGCTAGCCGTCTTAAGGTCGAGGATTGATTTTAATTGTATAATCAATCTGAAATCAACAACAATGATATGAACATATTTACACAAAACAGATTATCGATACTCAGACAGACTCGGTTTCGTCCGGAACCATCCTGGACTCGTCAGTAAGATTTTAATCGCTTTCCACACCAACAGCCATTAGCAATTACCTATTTAAAGCCTCTCTGAGCCAAATAAAGACTTGGGAACCATAAGTATTTTTCATGTTTACTTTCACATGCGTCTAAAAAGGTTGAAGCTACAGCTTCAGCCGAAGTTATTGCTTTTAATGGCAATTGTTAAACTTCTGTGGACAACACAACAGACAAAGATAACTGGACAAGCATTTCTCTTGAATACATTTTAAAGGGGGTTCTTTGCTCTTTATAAATACCAAGGTAATTTTATACTCTTGCACATGGTATTATAAAATAGTCCGGATGTTTGTAACGCATTGAAGGAAGCATCTCCGACCACATATATATTCTTGATCAGCATGACAAGCTGAGTTGATTTAGCCTTGTCCGTCTGTTTCTATGCTATCTCCTCCGTCAGTCTTAAAGCTATCCTCACCAAACTTTGCACTAAGTCTTTTGGTATAAGTACGCTGCACATTTGTCGAACCGGCCAGATCGGATGACTATAGCATATAGCTGTCATAGGAACGGTCGGTCGAAAAACTAGTTTTAGTGAGAAAAACTTTTTTGTTTTCAATCGAAACGGCTCCAAGCTCGTATTTCTTAGTTTACTATGCTTTTCCATTATTCCACCAAATTTGGTCGAAATCGGACATCTATATAGTATAGCTGCCATAGAAAAGTATAGTCTGAAAAGTAGTTTTAGTTAGAAAAACCTTTTTATTTTCCATGGAAATGTCCTCAAAATTTGCATGTATTTGTTTTATATGCTCCTACACGATTTTACAAGTCGGATGACTATAGCATATAGCTGCTATAGGAACGATCGGTCGAAAAACTAGTTCTTGTGATAAAAAACTTTTTTGTTTTTAATGAAAACGTCCCTTACATTGGCAAATATTTATTTTAAATACTTTTACCCAATTCTACAAAGTTTTGTCAAAATCTAATGACTATAGCATATAGCTGCAGTATGAATATTCGGTCGAAAAGGAAGTTTTAGTAAGAAAAACAGTTTTGTTTTAATTGGGATCGCCTACAAATTTAGTAATTTACAGTTTGTTATGATTTTCCACGATTCCACTAAGTTTGGTCAAAATTGGACATCTATATAGTATAGCTCCCATAGAAAAGTAAGGTCCGAAAAGTAGTCTTACTTAGAAAATCAAACTGCAAGGGTAAACAAAACTTCGTCCGAGCCGAAGCTAACTTTCCCCTATTTTTTTGTTTGATCTTATAGAGAACCCGATTAGGTTTTTAGAACAATCATTGCATGTATATGGGGTTAACGACCAAGTTTTGATTTTAGTAAAAGTGATTGTTCGCCGTCTGAAGGTCGAGAATTTGTTATAATTCAATAATCAATCAGAATTCAAATGATTTATAGGAATTCAAAGTCAGTTTAATAGCCTATTTCCACTATGATCACATATTTCGATATGTACATATTTTTTTTCTGAGCGTTTCCATATGATATGTACATATTTTACAGATTCGTAAACATGTGAATGGCAGCTGACAATTCAAATTTGAGTTATTATGCACTACATCTTTGCACTAAGTTCTATGGAGCTCAAAACAATAAATGCAGTTGCATTTGGTATGAGACATTATTTTATAATGATTGCTTAAGTACTTTCTCAAATAAAAGTGACAAAAGACAAACAAATTACAAGTTTGATTTGTGTTTGCCAAATAAAATTAAAGAAACAATTCCTAAAGACTCAACATCAAATAATTTAAAACAATTACTAGCTTCTATGCTTTTCTTAACATTTTCTTTTATAGTTTGAACATATTAGACTAAAATTCTATAGTGGCATTCTCCATGCGCTCCTTAATCTCCAAGCGAGCAGTTGCTTGTCGGTCAAGTACCTCCATCTACTCTGTTGTGGCAGCCACCATAGCCTTTACAAACGGTGTCATCTCGGCCTGGTCCCGTTTGCGTTCTACAGGCAAACTGAATTCCCATGTGAGCCCAGTAAGCCACACGAGTCACTTTACCTCAACACACTGTTTGAGAAAGAGGATGATGGCTGCGCTGACTTTACGGCTCTCATTTTGATAGAGCACCGTCTGAAACACCTTGCGTTTTTAGTTCTGACTTGTATAAAAAAATCACTACTTATCTCGTATTTGCTTGTATTCTAATCTAATTGTCTAATTTTTTTGCGAACGTCTTTCCATTCAATTAATTTGGCAACCATCCTTCCAAATAAATTGGTGTCCCGCGACAAAATTCTTCTCCCACAGCCATTTGAAATCAAATTTATTAATATTAAGAATAATATTATGAAACTAGCCCTTACCTTCAATTATCATTTCAAATAAATTTTAAACCAGGGTTGACTTTTTGTGACATCGATAACATCAGGGTTGGTTTTTTTGTGACATTAATACCAAATAATCTAGTATTTTCTTTTACAACACTGTTATCACTCGTGGCGAATGGACACATATATTAAATATGTACATTTTTTTTTCTATGGAAAAAATGTTGCATATTTTTGGGTATGTGATAAAATGTGAGAATATGTACATATTTGCTATAGTGGAAATAGGCTATAAGTCAGAAATCATAATATTTCATAATGTGCCTGTATGAACCACTGAACCGAATCCAAAAACCTTGTAATGAACCGAACCGGCGGTTCAGAAACTGCGTGAACCACTGAGCCGAACCAGTACTTATTTTCGAGTGGTTTGCATCCCTGATAAAAACATTACAAATATTTTTATAATTAAAAATAGACTCTAAAGACTTGCTATTATCGGCCAGTTAAGTTAAGACTTCCAATTCAATATTGAAATTTGCAGAACAATTCTCCGTTTTGTCCAATGTTACATTATTGGAATTGAAAAAGTCTTCAGAATCCTTTGAATTTAAACTCTCATTGACAACAGTTTCCAAATTTTCAGTTATTTCTTCTACAAGCCAGTTTTTAAAACCCTTTACCATTTTGTTGGTTTTGTTTGGAATCCATTTAAAATTTTGGAAGTGTCATAGTGGACAATACTTCAGTCTTTGCCTCGCTTGAAGTCAAGTTTTATAACTCCCTTTTCAATCGTTTTAGAGCTCTCTTTTTAAGAGCCTCTTTAAGTGGATCACAATATTTCAAGTTATTCAAGCATTCTAGTTAATGCATTACTTGAAGTGAGGTGGGCAGCAAAAATCCCAAATAACAATGGTATTTGCTCTGCAGAAGAATAATAACCTTTGCGAATAAGCCAGTAAATAATGTTTTTTTTTTTTTAAAGTTGTACAAACATTTTGTGTCAAATTTTCTCAACTTCATCTGCTGCGTCTGTGGATCTGCTAACAGCATTCCAAATAGCCGCGGCTTTCGCTAAGGAAGAGTTGTATAACCGCTTGTATGATGTGTTAAGGAGAGCCTGCTCAGCATCTTTCGTGACAACTAAGTTTAAAGTGTGTGATGCGGCAGTCGTACAAATAAATTAGGTTTTTTCGAAGTTTGAATAATTGACCTCGATCCGTGGACGCAAAAAAAAAAGACTTTCGGAAACGTACCTTGTACCTAATCTATTGACAAGGTAAGGTAAATGAAAATTAAGACCCAAAAAATAAAATACCTAGGTAAGGTAAGAGATACACAAAATTTGTATCTAGGTTTGTATCTAGGTACAAATACCTAGGTACTTCCAAACACTGACTACATCCTAGTGCGATTTCCATTTACGAACAAAATAGAATTTACACCATTGAAAAAGTTGTTTCAGACATCACAAAAATTTTGGAGAATTTAATCCAAATTTCCTTTAAACCGTTTTTTTTTAAATTTTTAACTTAGGTCAAGCATTAATCATGTCAACCGAAGTGGATAGCACATTCAATCGTTTGGTGAAACTGCCCGGAGTTCAGGGTGCCATACTGGTCAATGCAGACGGTGTGCCAATACGCACCTCATTGGATGCGAAGTTGAGCACTCTGTATGCGGACAAAATGGGGCCTTTGATTAAACTGGCTCGTTCCCTGGTGCAAAATGTGCAGCCCGATGATGATCTAAGCTATCTGAGAATGCGTACGCATAGAAATGAGCTAATGGTGGCCTCGGAAAAAGATCATTTAATCATACTAATACAGAACAATGCGGTCTTAGACAGTACACGACGCTCGAGCTCCCAATCGGCTCGTGTGAGTACTTCCAAGTGAATGATCCGCCTCGGATTGGTAATGACCTACCAATTATATGCCGCGTTGAGTTATTATGTACTTTTAAGATGTACATCCGAACGCCGATCTAGAATCTAAACAGTCACTGTACTCCACATCCATAACCAACTGGGACCAGGTAAAAGGACTAAAACGGTGCACGTCATGCGGGCAACATAAACAAAATGACATAAACAAGCTGGCGCAATTGAGGACGGAGAAGGGGGTGACTGAACCGAAAGTCCTTGCACGAGCGCCCGCGCAATCCCAAGCCCAGAAGGCGGAGCGGCAATACAACAAAAGTAAAACTGTGCAAAAAAGAACGCGAAAATAAAATCCACATCCAGGCAGGGCAAATTGTATTTTTTTCCGTTGTCCCTTCTGCGTTCGTTCCAATTGCTGGCAACAACCGGCTGCCGTCACGCCATCAAGCATTCATGCCAACAACAACCACGGGGGCCGCCTGTCGTCTGCACACACACACACACACACACACAGAGCATTACACGCCTCCGCACGCGTCACACGAAAGCACGAAACCAATTTAAGCGCCCACATTCTCTCACCCAATTAGTCGCACACACCAAACCCACATACCATATCCACTCCAGCTCGCAGCT
Source organism: Lordiphosa collinella (assembly GCA_018904265.1). Taxonomy (NCBI): domain Eukaryota; kingdom Metazoa; phylum Arthropoda; class Insecta; order Diptera; family Drosophilidae; genus Lordiphosa; species Lordiphosa collinella. Next base: position 302,723 of record JAEIFV010000282.1, on the reverse strand, counting down.
CTCCACCCGCCCACGCACACAGCCCTGCTTGTTGTCGTCCTCGTCGTCGTTATCCTCGCGTGCGCACGCTGCATACTTTCAGGCAGAGTAACCAAAAAGTTGCCTTGGGTATGTTAGGCACATGGAAGAGATCGACACGATATCAAAACCTTAGACCAATAAATCTTTTGTCAGATATAAGCAAGGTTTTTAAAGTTTGTGTAAACAGGAGCATCTGTACTAAGTAGTTAAATGCGAAAAAGAATATTTTGTGAACGATCCGCAGCTTGGCTTCTAGCACAAACATTCGAGCATTCATGACATACACGTCTTGCTCACACGTCACAGTTACACAGAGTTCTAACAAAACACTCTGTAAAGATGCCAATTTTAGTCGGATAGATAGCACGAGGCTACAAGGTCCAGTATATTTAAGGATTGGTGGTAATTCAAGATTATTTTCGGATGCTAAGCACGAATCTGCTTTTGGAAATGGTCCATCACTTCTAGGTTTTCGGTAATTTAAGCTTAAAGTTGCGATCTGTGGGGACTTGGCTCACTTTGAAATTATCTTAAATTACACCCTGTTACAGCGAAAATATATTTTTGAAATGACCCACCGTTTGCTATAGAGCAGGTCGAGTATAGCTTTGCCTTTTACTTGGTTTCTTCCTAACCTCCCCAAAGCCTGAAGTAATGGCCCAAAAACCTTTTTTGCATTTTTTACTCATTCGAATTGAAATATCTATATCTATATATCTATGTAATGTTCACTGTACTTTTGCGGATGATGCGGCAATATTTAGCAGATCAGGATGTCCAATTAACGCAACAAGTCTCCAGGCAAGCCACCTAGCTGAAGTGGAAGAGTGGCTGGCCAACTGGCGCATAAAAAATCAACGAGCAAAACATGTGACGTTCACACTCAAAAGAAGCACCTGTCCCCAGCTTTACTTAAATGCAACCCTGATCCCGCAATCAAACGATGTTGTATACCTAGGAGTGCACCTCGATAGAAGGCTCACATGGCGCTAACACATACAGTCATGCTCCCATTTTCGCTTTCGCAAAAACTTTGCGATTTGATCACCAAATCGTAAAAGTTGGTGCTCTGACATTCGTAAATCGCAAAGTTTTGACGTTTTTAAGCCGGCGACATCAGAGACCGTGAAATGGAAAGTAAATGAAAATTATAGGTTGATGCACAAACAGACACCCCACGGAACTATTTATACCCTGTTCCCATTGAAAATGGAAAAGGGGGATCATGAAGTTGTGCAAAAGTATGTAACAGGTAGAAGGAAGCATTTGCGACCCTATAAAGTATATATATTCTTGATCAGCATCAACAGCCGAGTCGATTTAGCCCTGTCCGTCTGTCCCGTCCGTCTGTCCGTATGAACGCGTGTTTCTCAGAGACTATAAGAGCTAGAGCCACAAATTTTTGCATGTACGAGGTGTGTTCAAAAAGTATCGCGAATTTTGTGTTTTTTTCAAAAATTATTTATTTATTCATGAATATCTATTTTGTCCCCTTCAAAGTAATCCCCATGAGATATTATACACTTGTGCCAACGGTTTTTCCAATCTTCGAAACACTTCAAAAAATCATTTTCTTTTATCTTGTTCAGCTCCTCCTTCGATGCCGTCTTTATCTCGTCAAGCGTAGCGTAACGTCGTCCTTTCATGGGGGCCTCTTCAGTTTAGGAAACAAGAAAAAGTCACAGGGGGCCAGATCTGGGGAATACGGTGGCTGCGGCATCATTACTGTGTTGTTTTTGGCCAAAAAGTCGCGCACAAGCAACGATGTGTGAGCCATTTTTTGTTCTTCCACAAATCAGGGCGTTTCTGGCGGATTGCTCCGCGCAAATTGCGCATAACTTGCAGGTAATATTCCTTATTGACCGTTCTTCCCTGTGGCAAGAACTCATGATGCACCACGCCTCTGCAATCGAAGAAAACTGTCAGCAAAACTTTCACATTCGACCGAACTTGACGCGCTTTTTTCGGTCTTGGCTCGTGCGGCAGCTTCCATTGAGATGATTGAGCTTTGGTTTCCACGTCATAACCATAAACCCACGATTCGTCACCAGTTATGACCCTCTGGAGCAAATTTGGGTCGTCGCGGACAGAGTTTAACATCTCATTAGCAATGTTCATGCGATGCTGTTTTTGGTCGCAATTGAGCAATTTTGGTACGAATTTCGCGGCGACCCGTCTCATGCCCAAATCATTGATAAAAATCGAATGGCACGAGCCAATCGATATGTTTAGGTCCCCAGCAACTTCTCTAACGGTGATTCGACGATTGGCCAATACCATTTTCTCCACTTCATTAATTTTTTCGTCTGTTGTTGAAGTGTTCGGGCGTCCGGCACGCTCTTCGTCGTTCACATCTTCTCGGCCTTCTGAGAACATTTTGTACCACCGATAAACGTTGCTTCGGTCCAAGGTAGCTTCTCCGTATGCCACAGTCAACATTCGGAATGCATCCGCGCACTTAATTTCGTTTTTCACACAAAATTTGATACAGGTTCTTTGATCCATTTTTTTGAATAGGTAAAAATCGAAGACGATCCAAAACACGTGCAAGCAAAGCAGCTGTCAACAATTAAGTGAACATTCAAAATGGCCGAGCTTGTCGGCATAAGTGAGAGACATGAGTACCAACATAACGCCACAAAAAAATCGAAATTCGAATATACTTAACCCGCGAAAATTCAAAATTCGCGATACTTTTTGAACACACCTCGTAGATAGGTGTATACCCGATTCAAAACGAGTTTGTTTCAGATTTGGAAAATTCCTCCCCCTCCCCCCTTTAAGCGCAAAAAACTGTCAGAGCCACAATTTTTAAGATAGACCTTCCAAACTTTACATATATCAAGTAAGGCCCAATATCTATCTATTCTGAAAAGATCAATTAGATCGGATCGAAAAACACCGAAGTTATATTCGAATCAATTTTGCATGTGGGAGAGAGGGGGGGGGGGGGTCTTGCATTGTCAGTTATCGCGCGCGGCCGCATGCCATGCGTTTGTGTGTATGTTGGAGTATGTGTACGAGGTGTGTTCAAAAAGTATCGCGAATTTTGAATTTTCGCGGGTTACGTATATTCGAATTTCGATTTTTTTGTGGCGTTATGTTGATACTCATGTCTCTCACTTATGCCGACAAGCTCGGCCATTTTGAATGTTCACTTAATTGTTGACAGCTGCTTCGCTTGCCGTGTTTTGGATCGTCTTCGATTTTTACCTGTTCAAAAAATGGACCTGTATCAAATTTTGTGTGAAAAACGAAATTAGTGCGCGGATGCATTCCGAATGTTGACTGTGGCATACGGAGAAGCTACCTTGGACCGAAGCAACGTTTATCGGTGGTACAAAATGTTCTCAGAAGGCCGAGAAGATGTGAACGACAAGACCGAAAAAAGCGCGCCAAGTTCGGTCGAATGTGAAAGTTTTGCTGACAGTTTTCTTCGATTTCAGGGGCGTGGTGCATCATGAGTTCTTGCCACAGGGAAGAACGGTCAATAAGGAATATTACCTGCAAGTTATGCGCAATTTGCGCGAAGGAATCCGCCAGAAACGCCCGGATTTGTGGAAGAACAAAAATTGGCTTTTGCACCACGATAACGCCCCTGCTCACACATCGTTGCTTGTGCGCGACTTTTTGGCCAAAAACAACACACTAATGATGCCGCAGCCACCGTATTCCCCAGATCTGGCCCCTTTTGTTAAAAAACATGAAAGGACGACGTTACGCTACGCTTGACGAGATAAAGACGGCATCGAAGGAGGAGCTGAACAAGATAAGAAAAAATGATTTTTTGAAGTGCTTCGAAGATTGGAAAAACCGTTGGCACAAGTGTATAATATCTCATGGGGATTACTTTGAAGAGGACAAAATAGATATTCATGAACAAATAAATAATTTTTGAAAAAACACAAAATTCGCGATACTTTTTGAACACACCTCGTATGTGTGAGTGTGTGTGTATGTAAAGAAAAAACACACGAAATCAAGGGAACAGGGTATTTTGTAGTCGGGGCACTCGACTGCAGCTCCCTTACTTGTTTACAGTGTAGTTTTTAAAGCAAAATGCACCGTATACTTAAAAATTACACTGGCGTTCAACTAAAATAAAAATCTTAATTTAAAATTAATTTAAACTTGAATTCTAATACAAATCGGTCAAACTTGGCAGATCGATCACGAACTTATATCTTATTAGAGAAATATGGCTTAAATAACATTTAAGAGATAAAAGTGTGAACTATACAATGAGCAAATACAATTTTCAAGAACAACATTTCTTTAGCACATTGGATCCAAGCAAAACGGCCAAATTATACATTTTCTGGACTTTAATGCCTAATTCCATTAGAGATATGAAGTTTCTAACCTCAGATTCGGATTCAGCATGAAACACTGTCTAGAACACTTTAAGCTTTTAAACCTAGAAACTTCGTTAAGATCCTGTGCTGAGAATATATCAATTTTGAAATCTTGTCAAAATACTTATGCCCACCTCCGTTTGGACGATTCGACTAATATTTTCTAACCCCAGCAGCTGGTTGAGGACTACTCATGCTTTCGGCCCCGAATTGAGTCGTTCAAAAGCTTACTTGGTGCATTTTAGTACCAATTTCAAGCAACTGAAGAGTTTTTCTTGAAACCAAGTTTTCTAACTGGTTCGCAGATATTCTCAAGTCCTACCGGACCGATTTTGATGATGTAGGGCTCAAAGGACGCAGAATTGACGCGGCTATCGCCCTAACCTCAATTATTGAAGAAAAAACAATGTATTACTATTTGTTTTGTTCACTGGACTGCAAAAAAAATTGTCCAAAATCGATTTCTCATTTTTAAATGGCCACAACTTTTTCAAATTATATTTTTAATGATTTTGCTTTGGGCCATAAAGGCATTCATTCCAAACAACCTCCCATCTTCCGTTTTGCTTTCCGATAATGGTTACTTTCGGAAAGAATCATATTTTGTATTTTGAAGGCCAAGAACTTTTTAAATAGCCCTCGCATTTAATCATTTTTAATTTGGTTTATTTTTAATGAATTGTTCAACCAAATACAAAAAATAGGGGAAAGTTAACTTCGGCTCGACCGAAGTTTTGTATACCCTTGCAGCCTCCATTGAAAACAAAATAGTTTTTCTTCCTTTCTATGGAAGCTATACTATATCCGATTCCGAATTCGATTCGACCAAACTTAGTGGAATCATGGAAAAGCATAACAAACTAACAATTACGAAATTTGGTGGTGATCCTATTTAAAACAAAAAAGTTTTTCTCGCAAGAACTTCTTCTTCGACCGATCATTCGATCTGCAGCTATATGCTATAGTCATCCGATTTTGCCAAACCTTTTTGGAATTGTGTAAAAGTATAAAAAATAAGTATATGCCAACGATAGGGACGTTTCCAGTAAAAAGAAACAAAATCTTTTTCACTAGAACTAGTTTTTCGACCTATCATTCCTATGGGAGCTATATGCTATAGTCATCCGATATTGACCAAAGTTTGTAAAATTATGTGAAAGCATTCCAAATAAGTAAATGCCAATTTTTAGGACATTTCCTTTGAAAGCAAAAAGTTTTTCTAATTAAGACTACTTTTCAGACTCTACTTTTCTATGACAGCTATACTATATAGACATCCAATTTCCACCAAACTTAGTGGAATCATGGAAAAGCATAGCAAACTAAGAAATGCAAAGTTTGGAGGCGTTCCCATTGAAAACAAAAAAGTTTTTCTCTCTAAAACTATTTTTTCGACCGATCGTTCCTATGACAGCTATTTGCTATAGTCATCCGATCCGGGCAGATCCGACAAATGTGCAGCGTATATTTACCAAAAGACTTCGTACAAGTTTGGTGAAAAAACCTTTCAAACTGACGGAGGAGATAGCATAGAAACAGACAGAGCTAAATCAACTCAGCTCGTCGTGCTGATCAAGAATATATATACTTTATGTGGTCCTTCAATGCGTTTCAAACATCCGGACAATTTTATAATACCTTCTGCAAGGGTATAAAAACGAAGTATAAAATCTTTTTCCCGATTTTTTTTCCACAAGTTATTAAGAAACAGGTAAAATGCAGTCGCCGAGACCAGAAGAGGGCGTTAAGGACTTAGTCCGCAATTTCACAAATCGCGAAGGGGTAGCTGTGGCTGTAGCCTGGGATAATCTGGCCTTGCACCTAGCCAACCTTTCCCCAAAATTGCTAGAATTAAATAAAACGGCTCCATGCTACTTTTGGAGCAACGGGAGCATTATTCAAAGAAACATATATAGCAAACAAACTGCCTTGATATAGACAAGTCCGCGTAGTTTCCTAGGGCCCTTTTTCTACCAGAATATGCGAAAAGTAATGAAAACTTCAAGATATTGTCAGTTCTTAAAACGATCTGCTTACTGACTTGCGTCTTCCATAAATCTTTAATTGGAAATTAAGTTTATTTCGTTAAAGTATTCTAAAAATGTTACAGCGAAAAATAGTTATTTTATTTCAGTTTGAAATTATAGCCGTTTAAATTTGTTAGCTGTTAAAATCTTGACTTTGTCGCTTTACAACACTGAGCACAAGATAAAGAAGTATTATGAGTGTTTGTCGCATAAGCATAATTCAATTCTAACGAATGTAGTGAAGATAGAAGCGTGCTGTTTTCCGCAACAAATATAATTAATAAACGACCCACAGTTAAAATTCAAGCAAGTAACGAACATAGTTTTTCAAATAAGGCGCCTAACCACAAATATCGATAATTATGGGGAAACTATCGGGGTAACTGGGCCAACGCGTTAGGACATTGACTGGATCCTGCCCTTGCTATAAAAGACAGAGTAAAATTCTGCCTGAGATCATTTCTCGAGCAGAGCTCGATGAGAGCGGTCGGGCCTGCTAGATTGTCCGTTTTTGTGTGTGTTTTTTTTTTTATTATTATTTTAATTTTTATTTTTCCTCTACGTGAACTAGGTCCGCATTCAGTACTCTGTTGATCCATTTGATTACTTTGTGCCAGTGGCGGGCGCGAGCCAGACTCGCGAGTCTGGGAGTTATTCTGCCGGCGCTCTGCCACGACACCGACACTGTAAACGGTCGTGTGGCGTCGGCAAGCGTCTTCGGTTTAACTCGTACGGGCTGTTTTGTTCGTTTCGCAAACGAAATCAAATCAGTTGCTGTTCAGCCGTCAACTGAGCAAGGTCTCGCTGCACATTTTATTATATGCACTGACAAAAATGTTGTTGTTATTAATGTTATTCAGTATCTAATTATCAATTTGTTAAATCTGATGCTTGAATTTGTCTTCTTATTTATGTAATTAGTTATTAAGTAACTAATGATTTCATCATTAATATATTTAGCAAGACGCAAATCATTTTGTTAAGTTTGAAGTTTGCTTTTTTTTTTGCGCAGTGCAAAGCATTAAAACGTCACGCACGAAGCAAACTTCGTCTTTTTCTTACGCACACAAATGGAAGTCTTACATATCATTGTATTTGTGTGCCCGCCACTGCTTTGTGCGAACCGCATGTAGATTCGTGTTTGTACTGGCGACCGTAAATAATGATTTTTTTTTTTAATAAAAAATCACCCACTTATAATTGACTTGACTTTTAAAATTCTGATTTTTACGTTTTTCTTCAATGATATTATTTTTGAGTAAATTTATAAAACTTGGACCATAATCATTATTTTTTTTTATCAAAAATAAACTATACAAAAATTCGATAAGAAATTTTTCATACGAATGTGCGGCCCCCTTTTTAGCACAGTAAAACAAATTCAATTAACCCAAAATTTATACCATATGTTCGTATATGTATTTAGACCCCGCCATTGCAAAAAATATAAAATTAATTGCAAGTATTTATTGTTTTATAACGAATTAAAAGTTGTACCAATACACACACACATACACACTTCACACAGATTACTGAGCAGACCAACGCATTGTTTTTGTTTCAAAAGGCCAAAACTCTCTGTGAGCTGTGCTCAGTTGTAATTTGACATTTGTAAACAGAGAGACAGTTGCTCTCAGTACGCTCTCCCTGTGAAGAGACGATCAACGGGGTAAAAAAAAGGTTTCTACGCATATTTTGTTTTGGTTTTAAGCAGATTTACAGTTGCTGGATCTAACGGAAGAAAGTTTTGTGCGAGGCAAGTGCTGCTAATAAAATGTATTTTGGAGCGTATCAATAATTAATATTGTTAAAAACGTTATATTGTTAATTCTATTGATATGTTCGTCCTCCTTTCTAGTATAGTAATGTTGGAATGGGTATAAAGAGCAAAAAAATTGTATTGCAATTATTTACTGTTTTACAGCGAATTAAAGATACATACGGTGACATTAATGCCATCTATTAAATTCAATTGACTACAAAAATTAGTGCGAAAATAGTCAGTATTGTTCGGGAAATTCGATGAGATGACAGGAAAGGTACATTATAAGGAAACGTACAATTCGATGGCAAGTTCACTTATCAAATTTAAATAAACCGATCAGAATTGGAGACTGTGCTGTGATCTTGAGGTCGAATCGGTATTACGTCGATGCGGAAATACATCGAATCTACGGATTTCTTGCCTGTCCACGTTAATTCTGCGTCCATTAAGCCCTACATCATTGAAATCGGTTCAGTAAAACTTGAGTAAAGCTGCGAACCAGTTAGAAAAACGTGGTTTCGAGAAAATCGCGTTTAAAGTTTGCAGTTGATAGGAAATTTGGGTCTCCTTGGGTCACAAAAATGGCTATATCTCCGTTAGTATTCTGAATTTTGAAAAATCCTTTTGAGATATTATTTTTGAATGTCAAAACTAAAAAAAATGTGAAAACAAAACAAAATGTGAAACAAAAAATCAAAAAAAATTTTTCTATACCAGAAGAGGGCCTTAAGTAGTAAATATTATGATTAAGTATCCACAGAGGAAAAAAACGTGGTTAGAAAATAAGATTTCTACATCTCAAAATATGAACAGAACCCTGTAGTTCAGCTGCACCAGTGGGGCATTAAAGAATTCTCTTACTCTTCGTTGTGAGCACTCGCCACCAGACCAACCACCAGCCAAGTATTTGCCTAACGAATTTTGTATGGGAATGTCCGGAAAACGTACCGTAATGCAGTAATGCATCAGGTCGTTAGGCCTGGTTGTGCCTTGACACCAGCTGAACCACATGGAATGTTTTCTTAAATATTTGAGCCCCTATGTTCCAAATGTTCTTAAAATGAGCACAATACTGCTCACCTCAACCACCCCACCGAAAAGTATATGAAGGCATTCAGAGGTGCGTCTTCAGCCGCATGTCAATAGCCTAACCGTCTACGGAGCGTCACAGTGCACTGCAGTGGCTCGTTTTCCAAAAACTCGTTGCAAAAATCAAATTTCGAGTTGTTGAATTTGGCAAAACTGTTGATGCACTTTAATTAGGAATTGGTCATGCTATGTAATAACGTAAAAGTAAGAATTTTACAATTTTTTTTTTAGATGTAGGAGCTTTGTAAAGTGGAAACATTTTTCAAGTTTTGAAAAGATGGGAAAAAAATTACTTAAAAGGGCAAAGTCAAATGCTTATTTCTCAAAAACCACTTAAGCTACAGGCCAAATTTTTTTTCCCCGAGTAAAATGGCTATTTTAAAACTCAAATTTATAAATTAAAAAAAAAACAAATAAATTTATTAATATAAAAAAAAATTTTTTTGTAAACTTCCATTTTTTTCCTAGTTTTTAATATTTAGCTTGACTTATAAAAAAGGCCGGGCGTGCTCAGAGATTTGACTTTACAAAAAGTTAAAGATAATATTCAAGAAACAAAATAAAAAAAACCATTGCTACAATTGTGTCCGATTGGAGATATTAGCCATTTTTCATGACAACTCATGCTAATAAATCAAGTCTACGAGGTCAGCTTGTAGATTAGATGCTCAATAGCTTTTGTTTTTAAATTCTAAAGTTTTAACCATTAAACTACTTATTAAGAAGTTATTTTGAATGGCCAAGCCACGCCCCTTTGGTTACTCCGCCAACTTGTAAAAATTCAACATGGATATAAATGCTTTTAATGATATATTTTAATTTTTATCAAAGCAATTTTCAATATATTCAAAAAGGGCAGCCATTTCAAGTGAATACATTGTTTTTAAGTCCGGAATGGCTCTCACATGTCTTAATGATGATATTTTGGGATCCGATGAAGCTAATAACATGTTGAACAGATCTTCGTTTTGTCGTCTTCGAGGATACTTGCAAGTGTTCGAGTTCCTATATCTCTTATATTCCTTGTTCTTCGATTCTTGCGCATCTTCCGATAATTCCCCAATAGGAAGGGATTGATATTCGATTATATCTCGTCCATGATCAAGAACCTTATGAACAGTAGGTGTTAGCCATTTGCTTCCTTTAAAAGAATGGACGTTTCGGTGACATACTTCCCAAACATAATTATTTCACAGTCTATTCCAGTAATTCGAGCTGTCATCGCTGTTGCCATCGTTGGTATTTCCGAATCCTTAATTCCTTACGTTAATCTTGTTGAATTCTTTTCTTGACATCGGTTTCTTTAATTTGATTTTGAGGCAAAGAGTAAGTTAATTTTAAAAAGAATTCCATAAATCGAATTCTGGTATGTAGAGGAGAAATACCATATTGATAATTTAGCGCATACGCTATCGATTCCATGGCAATCTCAACTCATGGCAATCCTTATAGAATCAGTTAGAAATTTTAATATTTATCATATGACACTACATTTTCATTGATAAGATCTATTTAGGGCTTAGAATTTTAGTGCACCTGCAGCTTCGCCTATGGTCGAGAGCATTAAAATGCTGGACGGTGGACGTGGACGGTGGATCTGGACGGTGGATCTGGACAGTGGACCTGAACCTGGACGGTGGATCTGGACAGTGGACCTGGACCCCGACGGTGGACCTGGACTTGGATGGTGTATCTGGACAGTGGACCTGGACGGTGGATCTGGACAGTGGACCTGGACCAGGACGGAGGAACTAGAGCCCAATTTTTTTTTTTATTTTTAAAATGTTCTCAAAAACGAAACATATCAACTCACTTCAAGATTTTGCGTTCTCAAAAAAAGTTCTTGAAGTGAGAAAATGTTCTTGAAGTAAGAAATTGTTCTTAAGAAATTAAAAATTGTTTTTTCCCTCTGTGTACGAATCAGAGACGGAAAATAACACTTATTTAAATAAAAACGTATGTAAGTATATTTCATTATCAACGTATTTCTAAATCAAAAATCAAACTAGACCGAACCTCATGCAGAATTTCACAGGTTTGCAGGCTTGATTCAGGACAATAAAATGAAGCTACTTACAAGTATAAAAATATATCAAATGCTTGCTGGAACCCGGACCCGGGTTCCTGATTTGCGAACCTAACCCTTGTCAAAATTGCATTGGTTTGCAGTCCCGCAAATGTCAAATATTCTTTTGCATAGAAATCCGGGTTATGGTGATAACGTATGAATAATGTTTCTATCTTTATATGTGGGAATATGCCCTATTACCAGATATCATGTAGTCGTACCCTCACTTGAGTGGCAGTTGTTGTTGTTGTTGTGCCATCATCAACGCCATAAGTAGCAGTCAGCAGTTGCTTCTGCCAGTGCCAGTGCCAGTAAAGTTGTGTTGCCTGATGGCGATGACGACGGTGTCGGTAACGAGGGGATTGGGACGAGGACGTGCACAGCCACAAAAACACCAACAACAACCTTGTGTATAAGTAAGTCTGTATGTATGTATGTGTGCATGAAGGGACGGCAAGCGACACGATAATCTCGCACGTCGCATTTTTAGTTGCCGCCAGCTGCCGCACCCACCGCACAGCTACAGCTAAAGCAGGCAGCTGCACGAGTCCTGGATCTGCTCTTGGCAGAAAGCCAAATGTGGCAAGTGGCTGCTGCTGCTTGCTTAGGAGTGGAGGGGGTGGTGTTGTGTGTCTGGGTTGACTTGACTGCGCGCGGGAGGGGGGACAACCGACCGACAAATGCTTTCGAATTGCCATGACAATCAGAACGCTTACAGGTACAGTGGAGCCAGATGGCTTGATTTGTGATATTTGTTGGGTATGTGTGCAAGTGTGTAGCATACTTTTATGGGCGGAGTTGATCGATGGCATGTTTAATCCTCAATGTGCTCGAAACGAATTTTGCGCTTAATAACGATTAATGTGGTCTCAAATCCATATATTTTTATTTTTTTTAATGCTGCATAATACAAAGTCCACTTTATCCACCATGCGTATAAGATGCAATTATGCATCCCAATCTTTTGCAAACTGGTATAGCTTAACCCATTTTACCCATTTTAGGACCCAGTAAACACGAATCTGAAGTCAAAACAATTCTACCTATGACAGTTTTGCCAGGATAGACTGTTCGACTAGTCGAACCACGGCGGTAGGGCACAATTCAGATAGCATGTATAAATCAGAGCTAGTAAATAACAATTGATCATTTTTCCCTTTGCGGTCTGCTCAATAACAAAACCGAAAAAACTCATGCTCGCTTGCTCTCGCTCTGAGCAGAACACTTCGATTCTCTTTGTTTATGTTTTCAGTTGACTATTCTCAGTTGAGTTCTTTTTGTTTTGCTCGTTCAATAACCATTTATTGAGAGCGGTCTGACTGAGCGCTCGCACATTGAGAGTCAGCAGCTGAGCAAAAAAATCAAAAACTCAGCCTGAACGGTCTTTTTTTTCAAGGTCTCTGTACCTGCCAGCGGGCGTCGCATAGCTGGCGGGTGGGCGTGAACGGTCTTAACTTCTTTAATTTGTCTTTTTGGCAATGAAACTTAAAACATAATTTCTCACTACTATAATTAAAATTTATCTTATTTTCGATTCAGATTTGCAAAATATCAGTAAGTTATGTATTGCTGCTTGTCAAAAATTTTTTTTGTCGATTTTTTTGCATATTTTTATAGCTTGGAAATTTGAGAATATCGTCCTAAAAGGATTTTTTTTAAATTCGAAATTCTTTAGAAGATACAGCCCTTTTAATGACCCAAAGTGATCTGATTTGCCTAGCAACTGTGAGTCACAAGCCCACACAGACACCTCGCTTTCACATACACACACACAAACGCAAATGACTTTTAAATTTTCACTCACAGCCATTCGGTCAGCGAGTGAACAGAGCAAAAGGGAATTAAAATTATTGGTTGTTCGCTGAGCAAAGAGCGAAATGTTCAAGAGCCGATGAGAACGGCTCATCTCTGACTCTTTGCTCAAAAGTCCGCAAATAACTCTTATTTTGAGACAACGAAAAGCGCTCAATTGTTATTTGCTAGCTCTGGTATAAATTCATTTGTCAGATCTCAAATACAACAATATTCTGCTCAAATTTGAGTGTTTTCTTGCTTAAATTCAGTACTTTTTTCACAAAACAGTTAACTAAACATTTAAAATATACTTATATATCTTTTATTCTGACTCGTGATAAGTAAAGAAGCAGGAATTCAGGTGCAGGACCAGCACTGAAACTCACCTGAAATTTTTTACACATCCCAAGTGGATGCTTGTGGCAGATTATACATCGCTTGACACACAGGCTGACTCACCTGACAATTTCTCGTATGTATCCGGTCCTATGAGAATTACGTAAGTTTCTCTTAAAATCGAAGTCCGCTTTTCCTTAGCGATGCGAATTTCAAACGCACATCAGTTACTACGATAGTTTCTCTTAAAATCGAAATCCGGGTTTCTTGAGAGATGCGGGTTTCAAACGGAAAAGATTCAGTTTTCGAACCGTTTTCGCTATTGAGAAAGTGTCGAGAATGGACCCGAACACGTACCTCGAGAGCTTACGTTTTGCTGCCTCAAAATGAGCGACAGGTATCACTTTTACGGACCAAAATCGGACACGTTCTCGAGAGTTTTTTAAGAGAACATTTCTACAAAATTGTCGAAATCGGATCCGTTCTCCAGGTCGGTTGTCGGATTGTCGGATTGACAATCTTCTAATGAACACAAGGGCCAACTCCAATCGGAATATTAGTTAAGTGAGTTTCTGCCGATTTAGGGTCTAATTTACAAGGCAATTCGATTTCCACGGATATACTATTTACGATTATAGAACAGCTAGCCAAAGAGTACACCAAAACTGCTTTGATCTTATCGATATGCCATAGTTCGAAAACGCATAAACCTGTTGTAGTTCCGAATTTAATTTGGCCTGCTGTGGTGTGGATTGGTCCACAAAATATAGTTGACGCCGGGAGGGAAACTGTAAATGGCTTGACATATTTATAACTTATTTTTGTCGTAGGTATCGGTTGCATCACCTTACTGTACCCGGTGGAAGCCGAAATATTCCTTGATGTGCAGATCTTGGTTTGATATACAATTGAAACACCGTGTTGGATTTGTGTATTAATTCTTTTCGAAATTAATCTTTTAAGTAAGATCGTGTTCAATAATTTGGCAAAGTGCATTTTAGTTATTTGCATTGCTAAGCAGGTCCCTTGCTGAATCAATTTGACTGCTACCGCCATTGTTCGATTTTTCGAACAGTCACTTTCGTAGGTGTCCTAAGGTCTCCTTGTGCTACTTTTTCCACGGGTTTCTTTTTAAGGACTACTTTTAAGGACATGATTTTCGGAAAACAATATTTATAGCTATAGGTTTTTTAGCTTGTTGAATTGACGTCTTCATGTAAGGTTATTTTCAACCCACAACTGGAGCCTACCTGCAAGGTGGGGGTGACCTTAGTATTCTTTGTTTGAAAGCCAATAAAATTTACTATAGAAAAGTGTAATTACTTGAACAATTGGTTTTACCAGATCCTAGAGAAATTTTTTTCCAAATAGGCATTTTTGCTGTTCTACTAATCGAACAGCGGCATAAAATGGGCTAAGTTTCCGAATACGATCATCATCTTCTCTAGATGATGCATCGAGAATTATATTTTAATAATGTAATCTAAGACGCATCAGACTATATTTATACAAATAATGAGCGTAATACAATATAAGGTAGTCCCTTTATGTCTTTGAAGCTGATTTTTAAGCTTTCGACATCACACATACATTTTCATCAATTTCGTTATGTCTTCTGGACATGATCTTAAGACAAAGTTTGATATTCGAATTGAATGACGATAAATGACAAAAAAAAGGAATAAACCAAATCATACAATCCGAATTTTTTATTGAAATTGAAAATAGAAATTGGATTCATTTAGACCCCCGGAAAATGTTAAAGATTTCTTGACCTAATGATCTTTTCCAAGCTTTATACTGGAGAATCAAAGCGGAATTTCAAGAAACTCGGGGTTTAACATTAGAAAAAATTTTTGTTTCAATTTTAGCCATTCAAATTTTAGCTTAAGATTAAATTCCAAAATAAAATCTAGATAAATATCTTGTTAATAATAATAATAATGACTATCAAATCGTCTGTCGGAGAATTATTTATAGGTTATATATTAGTTTATTAAAGAGTAAAACTTGTTTGCCACTCCCAACCTTAATACAAACTGCTTCCCCGCTCGTCGCGAGATACAGAAACATGTAAAGTTTTAAAGTTTGCTTAGTGAACAAAAAGTATTCCATTTGTAGTAGGAAGGGCTACACTAGTCAAGGCCACTCTGGCTGCGAGTTGCTTTAATCTACTATATGTAATTATTGCATTGTGATATCTAATACAATATAAGTCTTTGCTTTATCGATATACATTCTAGCCGATAAGTATTAGGGCACACATTGTTATCGATAAGCGCTAGCTATCGCGAATAAACCCAAGCCGACTCAGTGGAAGTGTGTTTTTAATCTGTTGCCACCAGGTCATTTGTCTCCCACACATTAAAATTTGTATTATATATCTAATGGGATGCTGCAAAAAATAGTGTTAGATTCTTCTAATTATTTTTAGATTCTTCCAATTAATTATTTAGCAAATTTATTATTTCTTTTTCGCCTAAAAAGCGATTTCCGAAGTAAAGCGTTCTATACTCGGATAGAATTGGGCATCTTCCAATAAGGTGTCGAATGTCCCCGATTTCATTGGTGTTGCAAAGATCACAAATGTTCGTCCCACCTTGTTGAAAATTGTATTTATTTCCGTTGAGCCAGATCATGTCGCATCTTGCTTTCAGCACCCATGACACCGTATTGCTATCTAATTGGACCAGTCTACATCCTGCTGATTCATCAAAGTCTCTGAATATTCGACTCACACTATTAATTTTCCTTTCAAAAAGTCTTTGATTTCGACTCTCAGCTAATGCATCTAACATCATTATTTGGGTCTGTGCCCAAATAGTCGGCTCCAAAAGTTCATCGCTCCAAACAATGTTAAACGGCGCACTAGTGAAATTTAATATGATCGACCAAAAATGTATTTGGTCACAAAACTTCAAATAAATAGAAATTATTTGACTTTGACTTGATGCTCAAAAGTTTTTAGAAAGTGTTTTAAAGTAATGATAAATGGGTTCGGTTCATGGGAATCAAAAAACCGAGATTGATCTTAGTGGTTTCCTTGGTTATTTATAACTGTTACTACAGCTATTGAGATGAAGAGTCAACAAACTATTGAGGGTGAGTTCACGACTCTTGTATTCTATTCACTGTAGCATTTTTGGGGTTTTTTTCAGGCAATGAACCCGCGTTGCGGATTGATTTCATGACTTTCATTACCAGACTTAATAATCGATTTTAACCGGTATCTTTTGCAATCACCCACCGTGTGACAATATCAACAAGCGTAAGCGTAGCCTGCCCTGTGCTCTGCTGTCTGCGCCTGACGCCGCCTATCAGACACACACTTCAGTTCAGGCTGCGCCTTTTTCATGCCGTTTCGCTTGCTTTTTGTTGGGGGGTGTGAGTATTGGTCTGGGTCTGTTTATTATCGCTAGCGCCCATCAACGACCTCGGCTCTACACCTCTCACTCCCCCACACAACTGGAACTTTGTCGTCGTCGCCTGTGCCGGCGCGCCGTCTCGTTGTCAGTCGAAATTCCGCCACCGCCGCCGTCAACGACGACTACAAATAAAATACGTAAGAAAGTCGGTCAATCCCGACTGTAATATACTCCGCACCTGCCAAAGTTTGTACTATGAACTAGAGGTGGAAAACTATCGATAGTCGACACCATCGATAGTAGGCGATAGTTTTTTCCAAACAATCGATAACTATCGATAGTTTTCGATAGTAAGTATGTTATTTTATTCAAAGCCTAAAAATAAAAAAAATTTCCTGTTTTAAATTAAAAAATAAGGGAAGTTAACTTCGGCTCGGCCGAAGTTTTGTATACCCTTGCAGTTTGTTTTTCTAAATAAAGCTACTTTTCGGAACTTACTTTTTATGGGAGCTATCCTATATAGAAGTCCGATTTCGACCAAACTTTGAGCAATCATGGAAGAGCATAAAAAACTGTTAATTTCGAAATTTGGTGGCGATCCAAATTAAAACAAAGAAGTTTTTCTCACTAGAACTTCCTTTTCGACCGATCATTCATACTGCAGCTATATGCTATAGTCGTCCGATTTTGACAAAACTTTGTAGAATCGTGTAGGAGCATATAAAACAACTACATGCCAATTTTGAGGCCATTTCCATTGAAAAAAAAATTTCCTAACTAAGACTACTTTTCAGATAATATTTTTCTTTAACAGCTCTATTAAATAGATATCCGATTTCGACCAAATTTGGTGGAATCGTGGAAAAGCATAGTAAACTAAGAAGTACGAAGTTTGGAGGTCTTTCAAAGGAATACAAAAAAGTTTTTCTCACTAAAACTAGTTTTTCTACCGCTCGTTCCTAAGGCAGCTATCAAAAGACTTCGTGTAATGTTTGGTGAGGATAGCTTTAAAACTGACGAAGCAGATAGCATAGAAACACGGACAGACGGGCAGGGCCAAATCAACTCAGCTCGTCATGCTGATCATGAATATATATACTTTATGTGGTCGGAGATGCTTCCTTCTATGCGTTACAAACATCCGGACAATTTTATAATACCCTCTGCAAGGGTATAAAAAGAATGCTTATATTCCACAAAATCGATATATTTATCCTATGTAAGTGGATTTGTAATGACAAAAACTCTTTTTTTTTAAATTTAACATGTTTGGAATATTTTCCCAAAGTTTCAAGCCAATCGATATTAAAGTCAATGAGGGAGGACATTTTCTTGAAACTTCGGCTGCGATTTTCTCAAGACATGGATGCATATGATGATCTTTGATTTCAAACAATTTACACAGACACAATTTGGGTTTTTGAAGATGAATCAGATGAATCTATCATCTCCAAAAACCAGCTCCAAATCATTAAATACTCAATATTTTAGGATAAAAACTTGACCAAAAATGATTTAACTTTGCTCTTTCTCTTGTTTAAAAGCTTAAATTACTTCGATTGGAATAGTCAAAATAAGTTTTATACAATTTTTTTCTTTGCGAAAATTGCACTTAAAGTCTAGCTTTTTTCCAAAAACTGATAAATCTGAAGCAAAGATTCTAACCCTCAATAGCTTCGAAATCCACCATCAGATTAAAAGTGGTGTAGGATAACGGAATTCAGCTACCATTCAAGAAAAGTGTCCATCTTCAAATCCATAAACCAATAGCACAGGGATTTTCAACCCACTACGTTTGTGTAGCTTTTCTGCATGCCACGTTTAGCTTTCTCATTTCTACATGCGGCGTGTAACTTTTCTAAACGCCACGTTTAGCTTTCCCATTTTTTTTTTTTACTTACCTTTTTTTGGACTCGAACTCACAACTTACTTACCTTGTCTCGGGAACTTACGCACAATGGCCGGCAGCTTAGCCCATACGACTATATAAGCACTCGAGCGGGTATGCCGCGAATCACAGTTATGAAGGGAAGCGACAGGCTACGATGAGCTACACGTTTCGTGTAGATTTTCTAAATGTAGCGTTTAGCATTTGAAATCCTTAAATGTAAAACTTTCCTGCACTGATTTCGAGCTACAGTTTCGTATAGAATTTCTACAAGCGCGTGTAGGTTTTCAATATCTAAATGTGGAAAACCTAAATTTCCGTGTGGAGTTCAGAAAGCTAAATGAAAAATTTTTAAATTCTGTGAAAAAAAACGCTGACTTTCTCTTGTCATATTTGTCCACGCCGCATTTAACTTTTCTGCATGCCTCGTTTACGTTTGTATTTCTACACGTTCGTGAAGTTTTTTCTAAATGCCACATTTTTACATTTTCGTGTGAGATTTTTCAATTTTGATTTAGATTTTCGTTTACGATTGTCGTTTCTACACGTGGCGTGTAGCTAATTTTGTTTTCTCTGTGTAGACTACGAAATTAATTTTTACTTTACAGTAAATTATATTCCCCCATGTGAGTCGAAAGCGATTTGTAGATCACGGGATTATATTGATTACTAAATTAATTTGTTTTTATTTGTTAACCCTGGAAGGAGTCAAAACATTCGTCGAAAAGCCTCGAACTTCAAATCTCCAAATCTTAACCATTGGTAAATTTTGGTAAAAATTTTTTTGCGGTTGCAGCCCTCATATCAAGGAACTTTAAAGGCTCTTTTACAAAATGGATTATCTTGAGCTATGACAGGTTTGAAGTAAGTGAGCAATTTATTCTTTATAGCGTAGAAGATGCCTCCTTCTGCTTGTTTAATCATTTGCACAAGCTCATTATACCCTTTGCACCTTTGTTACAGGGTATAAAAAAAACTTTGGCACGGCACGGAAGCTTGCTGGCGGCATTCGCATAACGATGTCGCTGACTGCTCCTTACGTACGTATAACCAAGCCCCGAACCCAAACCAAAACTCGCGGCGCACAGACTGGCGCACTTTTGAAGTTTGAGCTAAGTGACATGCTGTTTATTGTTGAGAGTGTTAAAATGTGCGCCCTGAATCTACACGATGTCTGCATGGGTGTGTGTGTGTGTGTTTGTGAGTGGATGGAGCAAGAAATTATAATGCCAAGCCTGAGCACCGCACGCGCAGGCCAGGCCGCTTCGTCATAGTCAAAAGTACACGGTCACAAAAAAAAATTCATAGGCACTCGGTGCTAATAAGGAATGAACATGTAAATAGAAATGAGGTAAAGGAATATCTTAATCAGTCGATTGGTCTACCTTCTCTTCCCAGCTTAGAAAAGAGTGACGCAGTTATTTATAATCGAAGGATTTCCGTTTATATTGCATGCCGCAACTCCTGAATAGGAGAACTATAAATACGGGACCATTGCTCATCAGTTAGCGACAACGCTGGGACGACCGATCTTCCTGGTCACATGATTGATTCTCCAAAATCTGGTCGTGGCGTCGCACCCTTATCTATCATCCATATCCTTGCGTAGCAATGGTACTAGGGAAGTGTTAAGTGATATTTTGGCGATTTACAAAAACTAACTGCATATTATTACTTCCAAGGGATAAATTGGCGATATGTGGTATCGCTCTTTTATAGAGCTGGAGAAACATCGATGTTTGGCGACATCGATGTTTTCGATGTTTTGGAAGTAAAACATCGATGCAACATCGATATTTTCCAAATTTTTGTAGTCTGACAATGTACCTTCCAAAAGCACTTTCTTGCTTGAGATTAAATAGAAATAAGTTATGAACGTTCATTTCTTTATAATAAACTAGCTGAATACCCGGCGTCGCCCGGGTTCTTATGATTCTTAAGAGAGCGATTATATTCAATCTAGTGCAGGCTGCATGTCGGTATAAACATTTTGGACCGTGCGATCTTTTTCTCTATATACACGTCTTCATGATAATCTAAAATCGTGACTTTTTTTTCAAATTGTGTCTTTTTTGACCGTTTGATTAAAACCTCCTGTTTACCCGTCTACAATTGCCGTCTATCAAATCTTCACAATAATCCAGGCTCAATTCAAAAATTGGCAAGTTACGTAACAGCTTCCATTTACCAACGCCGGCATTGTAATATAAGCACTAAGCGCTTTCATAAATTCTCATAAGGTTATTTTGCAAATTTCGCGATTTTTAGACCTTAGAAACCTTCGCGGGCAAGCGTTGCCCAAAGTTTTATGGCAATCGGATGAACGGTATAGTTTTTGAAATTTCGTGGTTTTTTGACCATTTCCGGCCCATTTCTTCATTTAAGATACCTTTGCGGGCAAGCGTACAACCATTCCTCAAAGCTTCATCAAAATCAAACATTTTGTAAATTTAGCGGTTCTTGGACCATTTTCCGCCCATATCTTCCACTTTGAAAACTTTCCGGGCAAGCGTCGAACAATTCCTCAATGTTAACTGCAAATTTTGCAATTTCTCGGTTTTTTGACCATTTTCTGAAAATTTTTTCAACTTAGAAACCGTTTAATTCATTCCCCAAAGTTTGATTGCAATTGGATGAACGGTATAATTTTGTGAATTTTGCCATTTTTGGACCTTGGAAACCTTCGCGGCCAAGGGTCTAACCATTGACCAAAATTTCATCGCAATCGGATGAATGGTATAGTTTTTGAATTATCGCGGTTCTTGGACTATTTCCCACGTATTTCTTCAAATCAGAATCCTTCACACGCAGCGTCCAATCAATCTCCAAAGTTTTATAACAAACGAACATTTGGCAAATTTTCGCAGTTTCTTCTACTTGGAAACCTTCCCGGGCAAGCGTCGAACCATTCCCCAATGTTTTGCCAAAACTGTAAATTTTGTAATTTTCGCGGTTTTTGGTCCATTTTCCGCAAATTTCTTCAACTAAGAAACCTTCCCTGGCAAGCGTTCAACCATTCCCAAAAGTTTTATTGCAATCGGATAAACGGTATAATTTTGTTATTTTCGCGGTTTTTGGTCCATTTTTCGCAAATTTTTTCAACTTAGAAACCTTCCCGGGCCAGCGTTCAACCATTCTCCAAAGTTCCATCTCAATCGAAGCTTTAGCCAATTTCGCGGTTTTTGAACCATTTTCCGCAGATTTCATCTACTTGGAAACCTTCGCGGGCAAGCGTCGAACCATTCCCATAAATTTTGCAATTTTCGCGGTTTTTGGACAATTTTCCGCAAATTTCTTCCACTTAGAAACCTTCCCTGGTAAGCGTTCGACCATTCCCCAAAGATATATTGCAATCGGATGAACGGTATAATTTTGCAAATTTCGCGGTTTTTGGACCATTTCACAGACATGAGACTTAGCCTATGACACTTTCCCGATCGACATGAAAACATACTGTGAAAAATTCGTGAAGATCGGTTCAGCGGCTTAGACGCCCATAAGGGACAAACTTACAAACATACTTTCACTTTTATATAGATGTATAGATTGAGATTGAGCAATTGAACGAAAAACAGAGAAAAATAGCTAAAATTTGAAATAATATGAGTCTGGCCGAAAAACGGCTAAAATACAAACACAATGATCCCAAGCTAAAAGTGTCAGCACTGACGGTTGTCAGCACTAACGTGCTACGAATTGTGTAACCTAACTTAGTGACGTATAGAAATGTTTACTTACGTCGCTAACTAAAACCAAAAAATAATTAAATGATAAATTATTGGGAACGGGATAAAAAGTATCTTATGTCCGTCTCCTGGCTCTAAGCTACCTCCCTACCAATTTTCACCCAAATCTGTTCTGCCGTTCTTGAGTTATAAGTGGTGTAACTAACACGACTTTCTTTTATATATATAGATATATTAATATATTAAAAAAATTAAAGCACTAATGTCCCTTCTAAGGCTCTGGATCAATGATTTCTTATTATTATTATTCAAATTTTTATTCAGGAACATTAAAAGCTCCAAAATCTTCGGCTTTAAGGCGCAGCGTCTATCAGATAGTCTACCCAGTTTTACTGAATTTCCATTCAGACGCTGTGGATGCAGCCGGAATACATAATAAACAAAAATATTAGTAGTATATATCCCAATTACTATATTTTTTAAATCACAAACAATACCTTCCTGCAAATGAGTGGATCATCGTCCTCTGACAGAAGACGTTTTTCCAAGAATTGCCTTAAAAATGATAATTGCATCTGCTCTGCAAGCTTTTGGTTTATTTGATATTTTTTAACTCAGAAAGGAAAACTTTGGTTTCTTAGAATCGTCTGTTGAAGTACAACGACCACAAAATTATGGCATTCCAACTAAAACCTGTAAGAATTTCATAAGTTCATAAGAATGATGTCAAAATTAAGTGCGCTGTGGCCACAATAAAATAAAATAAAAATAAAATAAAAGAACAGCCGAAAACAACCGAAAAGTCTCCGACCCGGTGGGGGAAAATTTACTAGCCAGTCCGGCAAGCTATGCCCCTACTCATAGCTGGGTGTGGTCAGAGACTTTCCCGGAGATATATATATAAGGACTTTTTTAAAGAGAAGAGAGAGAGAGATCTGTTGAGAGCAAGATTGTTATAATTTTGACACAAGACCCGAAAACGATTGTGCTGGGCATAATCAGTTGTGCATCTTGACAAAACAAACTGTAAATAGTTTCTAGTTGGTCTGGAAGGAACAGAGAAGTTAAGGCGACGTAAGAGTTCAGAGGAATCAACACCAATAATTAACTTATGAAGAAAAGAAACACCTAAAACTGTTCTACGGTTAACTAGCGAGGGAAGATCGATAAGCAAGAGTCTGCTGGAATACGATGGCAAACGAAGGTTAGGGTCCCAATTTAAGCTACGAAGGGCAAAGAGCAAGAATTGTTTCTGAACTGATTCAATACGATCAATATGCTTTTTATGCTGCGGACACCATACGGACGAGCAGTATTCAAGCGCGGGACGGACTAGAGCAGTATAAAGAAGTTTTGTGGTGTAGGAATCATTAAATTAAATATTATATAAAAGGGTTTAAGAGACACAAATTGGTTATCTAACTTTTCTTAAAGACGCCAAGAATATTTAGTAGGAAAATATTGTGACCGATGCATCAATAGTGGAAAAAATCCATCGATGTTTTTAGCTTCGATGAAAACATCGATGCATCTATGTTACCATCGATGTTTCTCCAGCTCTACTCTTTTATCGTCCTATAAAAATGGACAATATTCAGTAAAAATATATTTTCGTTACGAATTTTATTTGACTATACAGAAAAACGAGAGCGTAAGTTAAAGTCGGTCCTGCCCTACTTCGATATACCCATTACTAAGGGAAATTAATGTTGTATAGCCTAACCATTTTTAATTGTTGGGGCGGGAGGTGCGTGGCCAAAATTTGAAATAAACTTGATCTGTGTAGGGACAAAAGGAGTCCAAATATAAAGTTTGGTGATTCTAATTCTTCTAGTCTTCGAGATCTAGGTGTTTATACAGACATTTGCACGACTTTAATATATCAATTAAGGTCCATTTAGAATGGATATTTTGTAATATCTTTTTTATACCCTTGCGTATATTTCAAAAATATTTATATCAATACTTTTGGCGATATTTTTTATTTTTTTTTTTTTTTTTTGTTTAAGACATGTTTATTAATGAAATTAGCACCTTAAAAATAGTTTTTTTTCAGCTTACTGTTACTTCTTAAGGCTAACTTGTACTTTAGGGAATATTTATATAAATTGTACAATATTATTTGAGTTTAGGGTGTGTTTAAAATGTTGTGCTTGTCTTATAGTAAGGATTTTAACTTAAGACTAATTTAGCAGGTAAGTGTTTTAGGTTTGTCTAGCCGGTAAGTCTCTGTACAGTGTAAGTTTTGTTTTCAGTCTTAAAATGTTTAATAAGTGAAAAGATTATGGGAGCATCTTCGCTAGATCCTTCTAATGGCAAAGTCAGTTGGGTGGACCCTTAGAAGCCTTCTCCTTGCCTAGATCCCGTTTAATCTCCGACTTTTGAGGAGACGTCTGGCAAGGTTGTTGGAATGAGAAGCCACCTTGTCTAGGTACCGCGTAGCCTGGCTGTTGATGGTGTCGCCAACCATTGGGAGGCCACTTTCTTTCTCGATATCTCGATTGCGAATAAACCACTCCGCTCCAGTGATTTGTCTGAGGATTTTGGCCTGAAAGACCCTGATTTTGTTCAGGTGACTCTTCGCGGCGATGCCATACACCTGGACGCCATACCTCGATAATATCGATATTTTCGATATATTCAAAAAATAGCCATTTCTTTAGATTTCATTCGACACGATTTAAAAACTCATACCGAGTTCAAACTTTACACTCAGGGAAAAAACGCATAGTAATATTTATAACAATCATATTTGATTTAACTATGCCTATTTCGTATTAAAACTAATTAAAAAGCATGTTGAATTGACTAAAAAAACGTTAAAACTGCGAAATTCAGTTACCCCTTTTATATTCCCAAGGCATGGAATTCCAACTTGAGAATTACAAGCGGCCATACAAGCGACAACATGCCAGAAATATATTGTAGTATACTTTAAGGCAATTCAAAATAAGTAGAATTTTAGCCGTGTGACAGCCATCACATGCGATAGTGCAACGGGTTAAGTCGACATGCGAATCGTGTTCAAGTACAAAGGTCCCGAGTTCGATTCCCCTCAAAGAGTAAGTATAAACATTTATAAACATTCAATTCATTTAATTTATAAAATTCTTAGTTTTTCAGAACCATATCTAATATAATTCTTCTGCTTATGGGGGATTCATTACAAATAAATTGAGTCTAGATTGGCTGGTAAAATTTTTAAATAAAAAAAAAAAATTTAACTACTTCCAATATTAAATTTAACTATTTTCAATATTACATTTGAAGTGTTCACTCTTTAGAATTACGATTTTCATATTTAACGCTAAATCAATGGTGAAAATAGTAAAATCAAAGTGTAAATATTAAAATATCAGTGTTTTTTTCCCTGAGTGTAGGCATAAAAGCTCCGAACCACTACAAAAGGGTAAGGTAAGGGTTTGGTTCTAAGCTTAGTTCATGGAATCTTAGACCATGGAGACATTTTTTGGTAAAAAAAATAAGACATATATTTGATGAGAAGCAAGCGTCCAGCTAAAAAAAAGCTATTAACAACATTAACCAATATCCGATTGGACCTCAATCATTATAAGCATAAAATAAAAAACTTTTCTACCATTACCTGGACTTTTAAATAAAAGCTGGTCTAACCTTAAATACGTGGATTTATTTTGCCACAACTTGACTTAAGCTTTTATTTTTTTCAAAATCGCAAAATGCGGAGTTTTCAAATTATAATGCTCCAATTTTGAACTAATAAACTATTTTTTGTCCGATCAATAAATTGTGATACTGTTATAAGTTCTGAAAAAAACTTACTAAAGAGATTCTTCGAACCAAACCTTTTTCCAAGCAGAGGGGTCTGTTTTGATAACAATTTAAAAGGTGGTGGCCGAATGGCTCAGCGGCTAGTGTGCGCGACCGCTGTGCAAGTGGTCGTGGGTTCGATCCCGCCTCGGAATATCTAATGAAAAGTTTTTTCTTTACACCCGGTCACCCCTCTCTGCCGTTGGCGCCAGCTTTGTATTTAATAAGCCATGCAAAAGCTTCTTAAACTGTCGCTCGGATTCGGTCTGTCTGTCCGTATGAACAAACAGATCTCAGAGATGTTAAGAGATAGTGGTTTGACATGTATGGGACATATGCTTCTTACACTTGCAGGTAGATCAAGTTTATTTTCAATTTTTGGGAGGGGGCCCTCCCGCCAATTCCCGCCTCCCGCAAATTGGAAAAAACGTCATATCTCACAAAGTTTTATAGATAGAAGGTTCGTTCCTTGTAAACATATTTAGTAATCAGGATTAATTATCGATCCGCCAAAGAAGTGGTAAAGATCGGATGAACGGTTGTCGAGTTATAAGGAAATCAATTAATTATGATGGGCAGCACCGGTCGCAACGGTGATGGGCAGCACTTCACAGGTACAGAGTATGTAAAAGTCGGGCTTGACCGACTTTCTTTCTTGTTTGGGATTGAATTTGGGATTTTTGGAACAAATCAATATTTTTTCGGCTCGGTTCAAGAATATACGGGATAACCCTATTTTCAATTCGGTTTGTATTGATTTTATTTTTCTGTGTT
This sequence comes from Lordiphosa collinella, assembly GCA_018904265.1. Classification (NCBI taxonomy): domain Eukaryota; kingdom Metazoa; phylum Arthropoda; class Insecta; order Diptera; family Drosophilidae; genus Lordiphosa; species Lordiphosa collinella. The sequence continues at coordinate 275,766 of JAEIFV010000282.1, read as the reverse complement.
AGCTATCTCCTCCGTCAGTTTTAAATTAATCTAAAATACTTTGTGCAAAGTTTGGTGAGGATAGCTTTAAAACTGACGGAGGAGATAGCATAGAAACAGACGGACGGACAGATGGACCCTTGCAGATGGTATTATTAAATTGTCCGGATGTTTTTAACGCATAGAAGAAAGCATCTACGACCACATAAAGTATATATATTCTTGATCAGCATGACAAAGAGCTGTGGTGGGAGGAGGCTCTTTATCTTGCAGAGCAAACCATCGTACCAAACTCGATCGAACGCTTGCTTAACATCAACGAATATTGTCACGACGTACTCCTTTGCATGGAACCCTTCCAGGATAAAGTTAGTTACCCTGTTTAACCAAATTGAAAGGGTGGAATCCGATGGCTGAGCTCATCCAACGCTAGTATCCCACAAAGCAAGCATTTTTCAAAGATTTTCGACACCGACGAAAGCCAGCTAATTGGCCGGTATGATTCGACCTCTGAAGGACTCATTCGGGCTTTGTGGATCATTACGATCTGGGCCTTTTTCCAATCCTTCGGAGTGCAACCCAGTCGCAACACTGAGTTGAAGAGCAAGACTAGGAAAAGTATGACTTTGTCAGGAAGTGCCTTCAGCGTTTTGTAGTCTATCCCATCTTCTCCAGGAACCTTTTAGGAATTAATCGCTTTGATTATTTCTTTCACCTCCGTAAATGCTATCGGAGACACTGGCAGTTCGAGCTGACCAGGGGTATCAAGGACGCGTTCCACTCTCCTTATCCTGGATGCAGGCGAAGTTGATAGCGGAGTAAATCTCTGCTCGAGATTTTTCGCAAACTCCTCAGCCCGATCCCTGGGAGACGTCGCCCAGGTGCCATCACTCTTTCGGATCGGTAATTCAGGGGTTACCTGGCGTTTGTATCTTCTGGTGAGAGACCAGAGGGCATAGTTGGTGCTCACATCTGATGGGACTCGCTCAAGGAATCGATCAGTTTCCATCTGCTTCTGTCCTGTCAGCAGCTTTTTAACTCGGTTTGACTCTCTACGATAGACTCTATCAACGATAGGGTCACGGGTACGAACTTATTGTCTCCGGATTCTTCTCTTAATGAGGAGTAGAGTGTCAAGAGCAGGAGGAAAGCGAGGGGGCTGATTTTGTCCTTGCGTGGAGCTTGCAGCTTGAGAATTACGCGCAGCTGCATGCATCTTGTTGAGGAACAATGCATATGCATCCTCGATGTCCTCTGGCAGAGCAATTTCCAGATTTAGGTCTTCAGTTAGCTCCAGATCTCTGCAAAAGGCCTTAATATCTGTTCCAGGAGGAAGTAACTTGGCTCTGGGTACCGTGTTTTGAGTTGATCCTGCCATTTCAACCACTATTTGAAGATTATCTGAGCTCTATTGTAAGATCACTCACTCAAAGTCCATTGAAGATTGCAAAATCAATAGCACTCGGCGTGTTTCGTTGAGCATACGGGTAGTGTGTTGCTTGACCTGTGGCTATGATTTGAGCAGACGTGTTGTTTATGGCTTCTTGTAGACTTGCACCACTTGCAACAGCTCGAAAACATCCCCAGGATGAAGTCTCCTCCAATGAGAAACTTACTCCCAAGAGTGTCAAGCAGGTTAGTAAAGTCTGCCGTATTTCAGGAAAGGGCTGGAGGAAGGTAGAGCGAAGATACGATTAACTCTCCACACTAGTGGCAACCTGAATGTATGCATTTTGAAGTCTGTCCTGCCTCACTGTGGTCAGCTGAAAGTAGGAGAGCTGTTGTCGAGCAAGGATCGCAACACCTCCTCTGGGAGAGTTGCTTGGATGGTCGGCCTTATGTAAGTTATATGCTGCTATGTATGGTAAATGGAGGTGCCGGGCTTAAGCAGATCGTTATTAATAATATTACGAATGTGTATACGTCTCTTGCTGAGATATAGCAGTGTACAAGCACATTATACAATCCCTGAATTTTTTCGCAGTGTTTGGTTTCACTCAGGCCACTGCTAGTTACGGTTCACGTTCTCGCCGCCATGCCGCCAAACATACAAACAGACAAGCGACGACGGGAATAGGAATGACTATGGCTGGTGGCAGCACTGAGTAGCTATGTAATCCATGAATGTGCACAGGACGCCAAAGTTGCCGGTTGTGGCAACGGCAACTGGCAACTGGCGATGGTGATGGCGATGGCAATGGCAGCCGTACCAACCGTCCGCTTGTCCATGGCACGTACTTTAGAAATTCCATGCAGATGTGCGCCGCACGCCGAGACGTGTGTTTTGATTTTCTGGCAAAAAAGGACGAGAACGAGGACGGGGCAAAGCCAAAGCTCAACGAACGAATGAGCGCGCACCCCAAAAGGAAAACAAGCAACACTCAGTGGGTGGATGGGAGGATGGGTGGATGGCACGGGAGAGCAGCCAAGCGAGCAAACCGTGAAAAAGTGTCGACAAAAACAGCAATGGCAACAGGACGACAGACAGGCAGCCAGGCAGGGCCCAAAGGAAAACAACAGCTGCACTTGTTGGTGTGAGTAACGAGCGATGCGGACGCGCCTTTGCTGTTTTATACGGCAAGTGGGATGTGGGGGATGTGGGGGCTGACCCAACACTAACGGAATAATTGCAGGCAACTCCAACCCGGCACACACAACGAGACCCAGACGTGCAGGCGGCGGCAGCTTGCGTTTGAGTTGGCTGATTTTGCACACAAAGGTCGTGGGTCGGAGTCGGAGTTGGAGCTGTAGCTGGCATGGTGGGTCGACTGACTGAGCTTGCTCTTTATTGTTTGTGGTGTGGGTGTGTGGGAGGAGTGGGTTTATGGGGCTGAGCTCCCCATATCAGCCATGGTGTTTGGCGAGTGTCGTCTGGTTGCCATTGTTGCTGTTGCTGAACCAGGCATTCCGTTGCTGTGGCTGGTCCTGGTTGCCTTCAGCATTGGCATGGCATGTGGCAGAGTATGGCTTTTTAGCCGCAATGGCGCGGCCATGTCGAGTAGGACTGGGTCTGTGCATGAGTCTGAGTGTGGGCTGCCACGTCCGCTCATTCATCCGTTACGTACGACCGTCTGTTGGTTCCCCCTACGCCCCCCGGCTTGGCTGGTTACATGAGAAAACTTTGAAACTGGAGACATGATAACAGTATGGGGTGCGGACATCGGACATTCACGGACGGACATGGACGGGCAACTGGCGACCGACTGGCCTCAACGAGTGGCGGTGGCAATGTCTGATTGTTAGTTGGATTTAGATGGGACCGGGGGGTCTTGGAGCGGCTGCCACTTGCCAGCTATAGAAAATTGTCATAGGAATCATCATCGGCTTCGTTAGATGTGGATGTGGCCTCAGTGGTAATTGCGGGACATTTTGTTGCCAAAGTGGTGGAGCGTCGTTGCTGCTGCCAGTGTGAAGTGTGGCGGAAATAACGACAGGAGTGGGTGTGACACTGGGTGGTGGCAGCTACGCAGATAAACGTTGAATGCTGAAAGCATTGTTGGCCGCCGGAGACGCGGCAGGTGGCTTATGGAGGGAGATGTTTGTGATTGGGCATCTCTCTGGGCTTGCTGTGGAGTGTGCGTAACTTTTTATCCTCTGTCTGGCCCTGTCACAGGTGCTGCCTGGGCGTTCGTAATAGCTAAAGAATTACATACTCACACTCAAATTGGCTAAAGCAGGAAACGCAGTCGTTGCTTCATTAAGCAGAATTTCAGATGAGGCTAGACTCTTGCCATGGGCTACTGAGGAGGAAGGATGGGGGCATTTGGCCAGGGCCAGCTAAAATTGCTTAAACAGCGAACGAGCCTCATATATTTTAGGTACACTCAAAAAAAGGTTATCTACTGCATGAAAACATCCAAAAAGCACGCCACATTCAAGAATTCTTTTAAAATTTTATAGTAAGACCAACGAATTTTGATTAAATATTTTGAATAATATTGATTTTTATTCAATTTTAATTAATTCTTAAAACAAATCTAATCAGAGTTTTTCGGCGGTGTCCCAGAAATCTCTTCCGACCAAATTCCAACCCAAAACCAATTTTCGGTGTCCTAGAAATCTCTTGCGGTTGGTTTCAAACCTCTCGTATTTTGTTGGGAGATTTTGGCAAACCAACCAATAGCGACTTTACGAACTCACGCAATATATCAGTGTTTTTGTAGTAGGACCATAATCTTATACACACACCTTTCGAACTCGACTTTTGAACTTGAATTTCGAAGAAAACGAAATCTCTCGAAGTTCTGGAACATAGACGGATTTCTCAAGCGATTTGCAAACCAACCGAAGCCAACATATCTAGAGATGTCCAGGACACCCCCGTTTATGTTTAATTAGGGATGCTAATGGGGATGGGCTAATATCATGATTTCTGACTCAAACTAAAACGGGTTTTCGGTTCGGCTCATTGGTTCATTCTTAGTTTTCGAGCATTATTCTTAGCAATCACAAATAACACAGTGCTACAAATTTCACAAAAAAGCAAAAGCCCGGGAAATGACCTAGCGTACCCTATAGAGCAAGTTGCGTATAGCACTTCCTCATACTTGGTTTTTTTCGGGGACACCCATAACACTGTGCGACACTTAAAATTTGATCACATTCAGACCCGGTAAATCAGAAAGGTACTGATTTATAAAGAAAAACCCTAGCTGGATTTGGTCGGATTATTCAGCATTCTGTTTTTATGGGCATTTGAAATTTTTGCAAATGTTCGCCTTTCTGACAAAGAGGCACTTTTTGAATCGCTCATATCTCTGAAACCATTCAGAATTTGGTTTGTATGTCTTCGGCAAAGTTGTAGAGCTTGGCCTAGTCTACAAAATTGTTCTTAATGATTTTTAAAAAATATTTCGTTTTTTAAACTAAAATCTTAGATTTGTCCAATAATAATGAATTTGCCCCCTTTTTCGTGATCCTATTACTCGTTTCTTCTCTAATTTTTCAAAACAAAGTGGAATGGGAATTTTACAGTGCTAGTCGTCTCTTTCCGTTTCATTGGCTTCAATGTGGTTTTTGCTTCTTACCCATATGAAAATGACAAATATTAATATTAACGTATATGGGCATTTGTAAAATGGCTTGACACAGCCCCAAAGGGCCAAAGCCGAGCCTCTATCAATCTCTTGGCTTGTGCGCTACTATTTTTTGCACAAGAGAAAGGGACCTACAGTTTAACGCCGAATCCGAACGGCAGTTTGAGAAGCTTTTCATGGCTAATTACTACAAAGCTGGCGCCAACAGCAGAGAGGGGTAACCGGGTGTAAAATTTATTCAAAGAAAAAACTTTTCCTTATGGGCATTTACAACTGTAAATATCTTAAATACCAATTCGTCATTCGTCAAAAACAAATGAAAAAGTGCTGGAAGCTTAATTTTTTTTTGCCATGTTTGGGGCTTTTATGTGCCCAAACTCAAAGAAAAAAAAAAGAAAGTCACAATTCTCACTGTGGAACTCAAAAAAGCTTATCTTTTATATTACTCTGACCAGCCAGATCTGCTCGATTTTTCGTGGACGTCAGATGCAGTTTGTAGACGTTGCTATTGCGCTGCTCTGAACTGGTTAAATGAGAAAAAATAGGGGAAAGTTAACTACGGCTCGTCCGAAGTTTTGTATACCCTTGCAGCTTCCATTGAAAACAAAAAAGTTTTTCTAAGACTACTTTTTGGGACATTCCTTTTTTATAGGATCTATACTATAAAGATGTCTGATTTCGATTAAACTTGGTGAAATAATGAAAAAGCATAATACACTATTAATCGTGAAATTTGGAGGCGATACTATTTAAAACAAAAAGTTTTTCTCACTAGAACTTCTTTTTCGACCGATCATTCATACTGCAGCTATATGCTATAGTCATCCGATTTTGATAAAACTTTGTAGAAATGTGTCCAAAGTATATAAAATAAGTGTATGCCAATAAAAAGGACGTTGTCATTAAAATCAAAAAAGTTTTTCTCACTAGAACTAGTTTTTCGACGGATCGTTCCTATGGGAGCTATATGCTATAGTCATCCGATTTCGACCAAACTTAGTGAAATCATGAAAAGGGATAGTAAACTAAGTAATACGTACTATGGAGGCGTTTCCATTATAAACAAAAAAGGTTTTCTCACTAAAAATAGTTTTTCTGACCGATCGTTCCTATGGCAGCTATATACTATAGTCATCCGATCCGGCCGGTTTCGACAAATGTGACGCTTATTTGTACCAAAGGACTTCGTGCAAAGTTTGGTGAGGATATCTTCAAAACTGACGGAGGAGATAGCATAGAAACAGACAGACAGACGGACAGGGCTAAATCAACTCAGCTCGTCGTAAACCATTTTATAATACCCTCTGCAAGGGTATAAACACTTAAAATTAAGTAAAAACACTTAAAATTCAGAAAAATGCATGAAATCTTTTTTTTGAATCGATGTACGGTCCAAATAATTTAACGTTTGAAGATTTTTCATGCAAATGTTGACCGTGACTGCACCTTAAATGGTCCATCCGCTAAGTTCTATTTTGGCATACTCTTTCCAACATTTCGGCCGGTATCTCACGAATAAATGCTTCTTCCAATGCGTCAATTGAAGCGGGCTTGTCTGTATAGACATGAGCTTTAACATAGCCCCACAAAAAATAATCTAAAGGCGTTAAATCGCACGATCTAGACGGCCAATTGACCGGTCCCGAACGTGAAATAAAATGTTCACAAAACTCGCCTCTCAATAAGTCCATTGTTGCGCGTGCTGTGTGGCATGTGGCACCGACTTGTTGAAACCACATGTCATGCAAGTTAAGCTCTTGCATTTTGGGCAAAAAATTCACAGCTTCGTTACAATTCGCATCATCTTTGAAGAAATACGGTCCAATGATGCCACCAGCCCATAAACCGCACCAAACTGTGACTTTTTCTGGATGCATTGGTAGCTCTTGCAATGCTTCTGGCTGATATTCACTCCAAAATCGACAATTCTGCTTATCTACGTACCCATTGAGCTGACCATTAAACTGACCATAAAATGGAAGAAGCGCGCGATGAACTTTCTTAACAGAGCACGCATTTTGATAATAAAATTCAATAATTTGCGAGCGCTGTTCGTTTGTAAGACGATTCATGGTTAAATTATAGACCAAACTGAAGATGTTGGACAGTAAAACAAAACACGAAACGTGCTTGAGCTGTTTAAACCAGTGTTGCCAAAAAGATAATAGCTAAAAAATAACCCTTTAGCAAACGATTATCTTACCAATGCAACTTTATTTTGATGCTCTGTCAAGAGTAGCGAAGCGTGGATCCAAATATAAAGCGGCCAAGAATACATAATTTTCCACCAATTTCTTCTTTCTATTATCCATGGCCGAATGAAGCATATTAGCCAAATTATTGCTTCTACTTAGCTGCTCAAGCCGTTTTTCACAATTAAGCCACCTAGCAAGCAAAGTTCGGATCGCTCCAAATTGTGTGTCTGAAAAGAGGCGAATTTAAGAGCGCTTTTGGGGTAAACACGTAAATTTGAAAGTTTTCGGAGCATATTCAGTGCTCTTTAAGCACGGGCTCATAAAAAGGATATTCAGAGTTGAAGTAGGCAGCTAATTGAAAAAATGTTTTATTGGTTGGAGGTTTTGCTCTAAGTGCCTAGAAAAGTTGCTTCAGTGTGTCTTTTATGAGGCTTCAATATGCTTTAATGGAAGGGTGAAATAAAACTTCCACATTAAACTTCCACATTAAGTGCGTCCGTTTTAATAGAACACGAGAAAGCAATGCTAACTTCGTCTGTGCCGAATCATCATCATTGCGGTGATTAAAGCAGCGATGTTCCTCCATAGCCCCCAGGGGCCGAGCGCAATCGGCTATTTACACGCACACGAGCCGAGCGCATGCCGAAGTCGTGCATATGAGCGTAAGCGGCGCTCTCTTTGCTTGCACTCGATGCCCAGACGTCGAGCAGGGCAGTTCAAAGCTGGGCTGTGTCGCTTTGATATCGCACACCAAAACACTAACTTTTTGGCCTCGCTCTTCTTGAACATCGCTGGATTAAAGCCCAAAAAAAAATGGGGGAAAGTTAATTTCGCCTACGCCGAAGATTTGTATGCAGCCTCCATTGAAAAAAAAAATTGGTTTTCTACTTTTCGAACCTTTCTTTTCTAAGAAAGCTATATTATATAGATGTCCGATTTCAACCAAACTTTGTGGAACCATGAAAGAGCATAACAAACTAACAATTACGAAATTTGGAGGCGTTTCCACTTAAAACAAAAAAGTTTTTCTTATTAGAATTTTTTTCAACCGATCATTCGTACTGCAGCTATATGCTATAGTCATCCGATTTTCACAGAACTTTGTAGAATTGAGTAATCGTATAAAAAATAAGTATATGCCAATAATAAGGACGTTTCCTTTGAAAACATAAAACTTTTTCTCACTAGAACTAGTTTTTCGACCTATCCTTCCTATGGCAGCTATAGGCTATAGTCATCCGATCCGGCCGCAGCGTATTTCTACCAAAAGACTTTGTGCAAAGTTTGGTGAGGATAGCTTTAAAACTGACGGAGAAGATAGCATAGAAACAGACAGACGGACGGACAGACAGACTAGGTTAAATCAACTCAGCTCGTAGTGCTGATCAAGAATATATATACTTTATGTGGTCTGAGATGCTTTTTTCAATGCGTTACAAACATCCGGACAATTTAATAATACCCTCTGCAAGGGTATAAAAAAAGATTCCGTGTCACCCCCGATAGTTTTCTTAACGACAACAAACTCGATACAAACCGTTAATATACTCTGTACCAGAGGTACACAAAGTATAATAAGTTTGTGCAAAAGTGTCCGTCGGTCCGTTCGTATGTACAAATAGATCTCAGAGATGGTAAGATATAGAGTTTTGACATATGGGACAAAAACTTCTTATACTTGCAATCATCTCAAGTTTATTTTCAATTTTTCCACGCCCCCGCAAATTGGAAAAAACATCATATCTCCCACAGTTTTATAGATAGAAGGCTCGTTACTTCAGGAAATATTTAGTAATCAGGATTATTTATCGATCCGCCAAAGGAATAGTAAAGATCGGATGAATGATAGCAGCACCGGTCGCAACGGTGATGGGCAGCACTTTACAGATGCAGTGTATGTTATAGTCGGGCTTGACCGACTTTCTTTCTTGTTATTTCTGGCTTTCAGATAAGCTGCACGGTTCGACTTACGAAGACGGATTAGCGGTTCAGTACCGTTCGGAACCGGCTTGCAACCTAATTATCTCTTATGCCGTTTTGAAGAAATTCAAGCTAATCGTTTGGGTTTTACTCAAGTTTTTTCTGTTCATGATCACTCCGGGGAACTATATCTGATTTAATAGGGAATATATGTGTCATCACAATGGGCCAATTATGGCCTCCCTCAGAAGCGACAAATTGCCGCAACCACCGAAGACTAACCTAACCTAATTTTGTATAAGGCTGTTGAACTGAGATTTTTTGGTAATCAATATTCAGCTACTGTATTAATATCTAGCTGTAGAAGCGAATAAGTTCTTAGATTAATGTTTTGTGTGTATTCTTTATTTCCGTTCCACTGTGCCCACATTGTTGTCGTGTTTTGTATGCGCATGTATTTAAGTGGCGTCAGCGGCAGACAGCTGAATGTACATTTAGCGTGCTTTTGTTTGTGCGTGTGCGTGTGCGGGTGTTTGCCAACGTATTACACTCGCTATGCCACCGCTTCGCAACCCTCCCTCACCGAACAACACACATCTAGCTTCAGGCGTAATGCCAACAGGAGCAGAAGCAGCAAGAGCTTAACTTCCTAACACGCCACCAATTAATGGCGGAAAGAAGGACGAAGAGAAGCGCGTCTCCTCCCTAACCACAGGACGTTCGTTTGTTTGCAGATTTGTGTTTAACTTAAAGTCGTAAATAAACCAAAAGAACTTTAAGAGATGGCGCTGAGTGACCTAAACCAAATCAAAGGAATTGTTCCCTTAGGAATGCATCCGAACTGAACATGTTCTGTTGCCTGTGATCCAAAATTTTAATCATAAAGTTGGTCTGCCAAGAATTCAGAAACAATTTGCCAGACGGGAAAGAAGTGGGAATTAAGATAGATTTTTGAAAAAAATATAAACCGAACTACGAAATAAAAAAAAGGCTGGAAAAGGCCACCAAAACAACGAAGAGATATCTATTGGGGTTCATTTTCGTACTTTGACTTTTTATACCCTGATCCCATTATGGGGATCATGAAGTTGTGCAAAGGTATGTAACAGGGAGACGGAAACATTTTTGAACCTAAAAGTATATATGAGGTGTGTTCAAAGAAAAAGGTGAATTTTGAATTTTCGCGGGCTGTGTACATTCGACTATCGATATTTTATGATTGTTATATTCGGACACATATGTTTATCATATGTTTGCATTAGCAGCCAATTTCGATTAGTAGTTTGTTTTTGATAGCTGAAAAGGTTAGTTACGTTTTTGTGTGCTCTTCGACTTTTGCTACCACCAGATTTGGCTCCCTGCTACTTTTTCCTATTCCCAAAACTGAAGAGGCCAATGAACACTCAGGGAAAAAACGCATAGTAAAATTTATATCAATCATATTTGATTTAACTATGCCTATTTCGTATTAATTTTAATTAAAAAGCATGACTTAAAACATATTTAAACGGCGAAATTCAGTTACCCCTTTTAAATTCCCAAGGCATGGAATTGCAACTTGAGAATTACAAGCGGCCATACAATAAATATATTGTAGTATTAGGCAGCGATGTTCAAGAAGAGCGAGGCCAAAAAGTGAGAGTGTATTGGTATGCGATGTCAAAGCGACACAGCCCAGCTTACAGCTTACGCTCATATGCCCGACTTCGGCACGCGCTCGGCTCGTGTGAGTGTAAATAGCCGATTGCGCTCGGCCCCTGGGGCGATGGAGGAGCATCGCTGCTTTAAGGCAATTCAATATAAGTAAAATTTTAGCCGTGTGACAACCATCATGTGCAATACTGCAACTGGTTAAGTCGGCATGCCAATCGTGTTCAAGTGCAAAGGTCCCGAGTTCGAGTCCCCCACAGAGTAAGTATAAACGTTCATTTAATTTATATAATTCTTAGCTTTTCAGAACCATATCTAATAGAATTGTTCTGCTCTTGGATTCATTACAAAATAAATTGAGTCTAGATTGGCTGGTAAAATTTTGAAATAAAAAAATTTGGCCGGTTGAAACTAAAGTTTTCTATAAGACTATTTTTGGACCTTATTTTCTGGGTTCGACCTTCGGTGAACAAAAACACACTGTTTACGATGGGCGATCTTTATAACAATCTGTCTCGAGTTGCGCTTCAGTCCCGATGTGTGGTTAGTGCGACGTCTCTCGCTTCGCGTCGCGGGGTTCCGCTTCCGTCGCGTGGGTGGTTCGAAAAATAACTACTTCCAGTATTAAACTTAACTATTTCCAATATTAAATTGGAATTGTTCACTCTTTAGATATACGAATTCCATATTTAACTCTAAATCAAGGGTGAAAATAGTAAAATCAAAGTGTAAATATTAAAATATCAGTGTTTTTTTCACTGAGTGAAAGTGAAAGGAAAGCGTTTTGCCACAATTGATGAGATCAAGTCAGAATCGAAGAACGAGCTGATGGCCATACCGAAAAGCGCATTTCAGGAGTACTTCGAGGATTGGAAAATGCGTTGGCACAAGTGTATTATATCCTAGGGCGATAAATTTAAAGGGGACAAAATGTATATTGATGAATTAATAAGTACTTTCCAAAAAAATTCAAAATTCACCTTTCCTTTGAATACACCTCGTATATCCTTTATCAGCATCAACATCCGAGTCGATATATGTAGCCATGTCCGTCTGTTCGTCTTTATGAAGACTTTAAGACATAGAGACACAAATTTTTGCCTGTTGGTAGGTGTATACCGTACTCAAATCAAGTTGGTTTTAGAGTTAGAAAAGTTGACTGTTCTTAGTTAAAGGTTGTAAAATTCTATAGCTCTTCCCAATTTGTTCTTGAAAAGAGGTTTCAGTATTGAATCAAAGAAGACTGGTTACTGCCAAGGGACTTTAATTAAACAAATACCAAGATGCACTTCATAAGAAAAGGTTTAGAACCAATTTTTCATTACACTTTATTTGGCGCTTGCGTTGTAAGTCTATTTTGTACTTAATTCAGGATATTTTGTACTTGAATTAAGAAAGCAAATTACGAAAATTGCTTCATTCAAGAACGATCGATTCATTTTAATTTTCCGACAGAACATAACATTCTTGAAATTGTATGTACAAATCGGAATAAATTCTTTTCCTATCGATCAAGAACTCTGAGTTAAACAGGTAGGTTAAATAAGACCCCAAGACAGGTTTTACAAATCTACAGCTCTTTTGCCTTGCGTGCTTCCAATTGTTGCAGTGCGAACAGCAAAGTTTTAAAAAGTTTTATCATGGCAACCCAGTCGGACTTGCCACCATTAAAAGGGCACATCTTTCATACTTCTCTGTCACCGAAGAAGTAGTTCCCAAATCTGAAAAGCGATATTTTGGTTACGTTTGTTTGTTGCGAAAATAAACAATTAATAAAAGCAAAATGTACCAATGATAACTCCAAATACTTACAAATGTACGTATGTATATTTATTATACATCGGGCTAACTTTTTATTAATATTTATAACTTTGATATATATTTGTTTTGAAGACACGCACGTGCAATCGCTGTTGACGGGAGCAAAGAACAAAACGCACTATTTTTTTTCTTATTCCGTCATTCCTCTTTATTTAACATTCTCTTCCTTGGCTTGCTTCGTTTGTCTTTGCATTTCGCTTTTCTGTTTCCCTTTAATAGCTGCCAAAAGCACAACCCAGAGAAGGGACGGCTTATATTCTAGCGACTTGTTGCCTTCCAAGCACATGAAGAAGAACGTGTTAGAAAGAAATCAGCGTTCGGAAATCGTTCGGGTTTTTCATTTCGTTCTTTCTTTTTGCTTACGCATGACAAAGGCACAACCCAGAGAAGGCACGGTTTCATGGTAACGTGACTTTTTGCCTTCTAAGCGCATGAAAAAAGAATGTAGAGACCATTTCATACAGATTTTTTTAGCTTCTATCATACTAAAATAATTATGTAGTGACCTTTCCCCGTAAAAAAAAAGTATGAAAAATGGCATTCTCTTGGGAAGCACATGCTGCCAAGTCCGACTGGGAAGTAAATTCAAAGCTGGTGACAACAGCTCGTGAAGGTGACCGATTTAAATAAATTTTTTTTTTAAGAAAAACATGTTTTATGATGTTCCGTCTGAGGGGGGAATTTTGCTAACCGCACCCAGGAAAAAGTATGGACTAGAATGGCCCAAAATTACCTAATTTATTAGGACATTTTGCCTTAAATTGGGCCTTAGGAATTTTGGACTAGAATTTAGGACACCGATTACCTAAAAAATTTTTTTTTAACAATCAGGGATGCAAACCACTCAAAAATAAGTACTATAAGTTCGGTTTAGTGGTTCACACAGTTTCTGAACCACCGGTTCGTTTCATTACATGGTTTTTGGAGCTAACTGAGCCGCGGTTTCGGATCGGTTTAGTGGTTCATAGAGGCACGTTATGAAATATTATAATTTCTGTTGTAAGGTGACTTTGAATACCTATAAACCATTTTAATTCTGATGGATTACACTAGGCAACAAGGTCCAGTAAATTGAAGGGTTGGTAGTGATTCTAGATGATTTTCGTATGTTAAGAAAAAAGAAACTCTAATATGTTTTCGTTTCCTAAAAACAGTAAAGTAGCTAGTCATTTGTAATGAACCAGCAACAAAATTCTAAAAAAAACCTCACAAGTCTCTTCAGTGAAGGTTCCACCAGGATATCAAAGAAATGGAGAAAAGGTACCAGGGACGGTTTGTGCTTAAAGAGAGACAATTACATTAAATTTTGTGCAGATCCAAAACGCTGATGCAGGCTCAGAGGGGGGCCGTTATTTCTCTAGAAAGTTGAGGTCGAGGGTTCAAATCCCCGTAGGAGCACCTTTTTTTAATATTTTTTTTTTTAATTTATTAATTTTCTAAGTTTTTTTTTAGCATTGTCTATATTTTTGTCAACGCGCTAATCAATTTTTACGCCCATAACGTCAAAATATATGGGTTAAAATATTTTTAGCCCCTTGGACTACTTTTAAGCACTCAAATTCCTCAAACTTTTTTACTTAAAATGGAAAGAGGCAATATTTAACATTCTTAAGGCAATTATTGCCTAAAAAGATTATTTTAGGTCATAAAAACCAGATTCCTAAAATTTAAGGAATCACTTTTTTCTGAGTGCGGGCTATTTAATATAGCTTCCTATAAATGTGTATCCCATAGCAACTTCAAGTCACTCCCTACTCCATTTTCGCGTATCGGTACCAAAAAGCAACCAAGTCCGCCACAAATTTGAGCTCCTTCAGTCTGGGCTAGCAACTTATCTAACTATACTCAGTTCACCCCAGCTGTAGACGTGGGCGGAAATACTGTACACACATAGCGTGCATGCATGTACAAGTATTTTCGCACTCCTTGTCGGCGCTTGTTGGACGTTATCCTTGTTGTCGCACGCTTGACTATACCATGGCCTTCCACCCCAATGCGCCTACACGGAAAATACTCCGCCTTGTGCGGCCCAGGGCAATCATTTCTGGCAGCATGCTGCGGTGTCGGCACGACAGACGCAATCGGGGGGTCACGTAAATAGCGTTGAATTACAGCCTGACAAACGGAGCGTTGAAGTCTCGAACTTAAAAGTTACGTCTGCACTGCCATCGGTCTCTTGGTGAGTTGCCCGCCTGACTGCCTGCTTGGCTGTGCATCATTTATAAGCCGGTCTAGGCCACAGATTGTCTCGGCAGCTCGCTTCGAGCATGCACGCAACGGACCTGATGATGAGCACACGCCAGCAAAAAAATGAAGGACTTTATGACTCTGCGGGGTTTGGGCGTCACGTGCGCGTCGAAGCTGGCTGATTTGGCTGATTGTATAATTCATGTTACGCTGTTGAAGCACCAAGCAATTTATTCAATAATTCGTCGTAATAGTTTTCCACCCTGAAAAGCCATAGCCTATATATGACCAATCAGCTAGCCAACCAATGGAGACCGCAAGGTGCACTAGGACTCCACGTTTGGTGCGCTGACCCTCGTAAGGATGCTCCGAAAAGGGTCAGAAAAGAGCTCGCCCGCTCAATATACATATATATACAACAAAAAGTGGGGCTTAAGTAATCCTGAATGATTCCGGCGTCCTAGCAAACAACATCATTTAAAATCAAAATGGAGACAAATTATATAATTTAAAAGACGATATTAAGGAGGTGCGACGCACTTTCTGCTCGCACGGTTAAATTCTTTGTCACACCACCACATTTTCTACTCCATATTATGCATACAATCTTGGTTGGATCTCTTTCTTCTTAATAGAAAATTTCACCTTTCTAAAAATTTGTTATATATTACGGAGCTTCCTCGAAGAGCCAGTGCACGACCTACTAACGAAATTAAAGGCTTTCCTAACGCTCCAATGTGGTGAGCTTGTGGACTTCTTCTACTGCACAGTGGGCCAGAAATCTATTTTTTTTGGTCAAAACTAGCATTTCTACACCAGACTAGATAGGAGCTCAAATTGTTTACGGAATGTTCTTAAATAATAGCTGAAAGTTAACTTCGGCTCGGCCGAAGTTTTGTATACCCTTGCAGCTTCCATTGAGAACAAAAAAGTTTTTTTAACAGAGGCTACTTTTTGGACCTTACTTTTCTAAGGGATCTATACTATATAGATGTCTGATTTCGACCAAACTTGGAAATTATGGATAAGCATAATACACTGTTAATTACGAAATTTGGAGGCGATCCAGATAGAACTTCTTTTTCGACCGATCATTCATACTGCAGCTATATGCTATAATCCGATATTGATAAAACTTTGTAGAAATGTGTTAAAGAACATAAAATAAGAATATGACAATAACAAGGACGTTTTCATTAAAAACAAAAAAGTTCTCCTCACTCGTACTAGTTTTTCGACCGATCGTTCCTATGACAGCTATATGCTATCGTCATCCGATCCGGCCGGTTCCGACAAATGTGCTGCCTATTTGTACCCCAAGACATCGTGCAAAGTTTGGTGAGGATAGCTTTAAAACTGACGGAGGATATAGCATAGAAACAGACAGACGGCCAGCGGACGGACGGACAGACGGACAAGGCTAAATCAACTCAACTCGTCATGCTGATCAAGAATATATATACTTTATGTGGTCGGAGATGCTTCCTTCTAAGCGTTAAAAACATCCGGACAATTTTATAATACCCTCTGCAAGGGTATAAAAACTAGTCCGTACACATAAAAAAAAGTAGTTATCAAAATGACACTATTTAGTCAATAATTTGAAACTATTGAGTATCAATTTCTCTTTAATACTTCAAGTATCAAGTTGATATTTTCGAACGTATTAAAATGATATTTCGAAAATTTCAAATTGATTCTAACTAGTATCAGGCTAACACTATTTTGTATTAGATTTTTAGTATCAATTTGATACTAACAATTATCATATTTACTGTCAAACATTTGGTATCATTTTGATACTAGCTTTACCCAATTTAACATTTTGTCTTATCAAGTTTGAAGTACCAATTCAGTTATCAGCAAACTAAAACATAAACATCTAAAAACTAATCTATTTTATTCTGAGTTCTTATAAAATGTATTTTATGGCTATGGGAAACATTCTAGTATTATATTTCAACGCAGATGTTACTCAAAGTCACTGTGAAGAAGTCCATCGTGCGAACCTTATTGTCATAAGAGTCCGCCCTTCTGATTTGTTGCTGCCCCAACATTCTTTAATAATGGTTCTGAAATCGCAGCGCTTGCTAACCACGCCTCAACTGGAGCTGACTTCGATTCTCTCATCTTGGATAGCGCAGACACAGCGTGGAGTACGTCCTCTCTAAAAAGTTATATGTTTTATTTACAAATGTGTGCAAGGAACGATGTATGTTTAGCTGCTCACCTTATAAATACCGAGCTTGTGCTCCATATTAAAATACATAAATTTGGTCTTTAACACATCGTCTGAGGGATTGTTTTACATAGCGTTTAGTCTAAGCAAATTACCGATGTGTTTGCTCTAAAATCAAAACAGTTAATGACAATCGTCAAGCGCCTACTGTTCTGCCAGCTCAATTAGCTTCGTTTCACATACGAGCATGACATTTCGAATTTTCGAACTTTCATAAAAATGTGTTGTTTCAAATTTTGCGTATCAAATTAATATTCAAAAGATCATTTTGATACTCTCTAGGATTATATTGATACTAGTTACTTATTCTGTTCCTAAAGGTCTTTTTTGGAGATTACAAGAGCCGGAGATATTTAGCATACATACGAGGTCCGTCCCAGAAATGGCCGACCTAGCACAGTAGTGTTGGAAAATGTTCACAAAAAATATTAAAAAGGGGAAGTACCGACTTTTAAAAGCTTAAGTTTGAAGTTTGGTGCCTTTACCTTGCACAGTTTTTTTTTTGGTCGATTATAATAGAGAACGCTTGTTATTGATTTGCAAACATGGACAAAATTGGTCATCGTTATGTGATACAATACTTTCACATAAAAGATCTTAGTCCAACCAATATTAAAAAGGAGCTGGATTCTACCTTACGTAATTCTGCTCCCTCGTTTACAACAATAAAATATTGGGTGGCTGAGTTTAAGCGAGGTCGTTTGAGCTGCGAAGATGAACCTCGTAATGGGCGTCCAAATGAGGTGACCACTTCAGAAATGGTGGCCAAAATTAAAAAATGTGTATTGAGTGACCGGCGATTGAAAGTTCGAGAGTTAGCTGAATGTGTAGGCATTTCAAAAAGTGCTGTACTTCGCATATTGACCGAAAAATTGGACATGAAAAAGTTATGCGCAAGATGGGTGCCGCGTTTGCTGTTCAATCATGACAATGCGCCGGTTCACAGCTCTGCCGTTGCAATTGCTAAAATTATTGAATTAAAATTTGAATTGCTACCTCACGCCCCTTATTCGCCAGACTAAGCTCCCTCTATTATTATTTCCAAACTTAAAAAAAAAGGCTCGGGGAAAAACACTTGGCAACAATGAAGAGGTGGAGTCCGAGGTTAATGCCTATTTGTTAAAGCCCTTGCAGCTTCCATTGAAAACAAAAAAAAGTTTTTCGAAGACGACTTTTTTGACCTTACTTTTCTATGGGATCTATACTATATAGATGTCTGATTTCGACCAAACTTGTTGAAGTCACGGAAAAGCATAATTCACTGTTAATTACGAAATTTGAAGGCGATCCCATTTAAAACCAAAAAGTTTTTCTCACTAGAACTTCTTTTTCGACCGATCATTCATACTGCAGCTATATGCTATAGTCATCGGATTTTGATAAAACTTTGTAGAAAAGTGTTAAAGTATATAAAATAACAATATGCCAATAAAAAGGACGTTTTCATTAAAAACAAAAAAGTTTTCCTCTCTCGAACTAGTTTTTCGACCGATCGTTCCTATGGGAGCTATATGCTATAGTCATCCGATTTCGATCAAACTTTGTAGAATTGTGTAAAAGTATATAAAATAAGTGCATGCCAATGAAAAGGACGTTTTCATTAAAAACAAAAAAGTTTTTCTCACTAGAACTAGTTTTTTGACCGATCGTTCCTATGGCAGCTATATACTACAGTCATCCGATTTCGACCAAACTTGGTGAAATCATGGGAAAGGATAGTAAACTAAGAAATATGAACTTTGGAGGCCTTTCCATTAAAAACAAAAAAGTTTTTCTCACTAAGACTAGTTTTTCGAACGATCGTTCCTATGGCAGCTATTTGCTATAGTCATCTGATTTCGACCAAATTTTGTCGAATTGTGTAAAAGTATATAAAATTAGTGTATGCCAATGATAAGGACGTTTTCAAAAAAAACAAAAAGTTTTTCTCGCTAGAACTAGTTTTTCGACCGATCGTTCCTATGGTAGCTATATGCTATAGTCATCCGGTTTCAAACCAACTTAGTGAAATCATGGGAAGAATAGTAAACTGGGAAAAACTTTGGAGGCGTTTCCATTAAAAACAAAAAATTGTTTCTCCGGCCGGCTCCTACAAATGTGCAGCGTATTTGTGCCAAGACTTCGTGCAGTTTGGTGAAGATAGCTTTCACACTGACGGAGGAGATAGCATAGAAAAAGACAGACGGACGGACGGACAGACGGACAAGGCTAAATCAACTCAGCTAGTCGTGCTAATCTAGAATAGTTATACTTTATGTGGTCGGAGATTCTTCCTTCAATGCGTTACAAACATCCGCACAATTTTATAAGGGTATGCAAGGGTATAAAAATAGTGACACAAAAATGCCGTTTAAAAACCAATATGGACAAATTTATTTTAAAATTTTTGTTTGTTTTTCCTTATGATGAAGATTAAGAAATTCGTACGACTGTCGCGTGCGTGATGTGGAAATGCCCATATGGGGATTCAAAGTAATTTTTGGAAGCGAAGATGAAGA
Organism: Lordiphosa collinella; assembly: GCA_018904265.1. Taxonomy (NCBI): domain Eukaryota; kingdom Metazoa; phylum Arthropoda; class Insecta; order Diptera; family Drosophilidae; genus Lordiphosa; species Lordiphosa collinella. The sequence goes on along the minus strand of JAEIFV010000282.1, from coordinate 256,241 downwards.
ATTGGAGATTCACAAAAAAATGTTATTTATTAATATAAACAGAAACTGCGTTCGTTTTCATGTTAAGGCTCAGCTCTGCTGAGTTAAAAAATTCAGATTTTTTCTGTTTTATTAATTTGAATTTAAAATGGCTTGTTTGATCTATTTGCTTGCGAGCTGTCAAAACTGAACGTTTTTAAACGAGTCGAAAAAATCCACTCGTGCAGGGCTCTAATAGAAAGTTCGTACCTTCTGGATTAAAATTCAGGACTATTTATCGATCCGCCAAATGGTAACCAGCGGGTGAGCGATAGTCGAGTTATAGGGAAACCAAACAAATATGGGCAGCACCGGTCGCAACGGTGCTGGACAGAACTTCACACACCTTAACACTAACTTTGGAAGGTACAGAGTATATTATAGTAGTGCTTGACCGACTTTCTTACTCGTTTATTTTAAATTCTAAACTGCTAACAATAAGTACATATATTTTTTCAACAAAAAGTTAATAAAAATGATCAGAGTAAATATTTTAAATATATTTTTTTAATCAATTTGACTTTATTTCAAAGATTCTTTAAAAAATCGCCAATTTTGATCAACAAATAAAAAGTTTGAGTTTTCCGATTAAATTGCGCTCTTTTTCATTTACTTTTCATACTTGTTTGGGTTTAGGGTTCGGTTCACAGTGAAATATAAATCGGAGTCCCGGTTTTGAACAGGTTTGGTTAAAAAGCGGATTGCAGCCCTGATATTTTCAGAATCTGACTTGATGACTTTGGTAGGAAGTAATAATTTCAAATCCTTTAAAAAGTCTATATTTGATGGTAATTCGTTGGTTAATACGTATGTAATACAAGAAAATACAAAACAAATTCTTACGTATATTAAGTATTACAATACCCTCAGATTGGTTAAACTCAATCATTACAATTTTTTCAGAACCTAATTCTTATAATTGTTAAACAACATTTAACCTTATCTGCTAAGAACTTGGAAAGTGCATGTTCATATACAACAATCCTATATTTAAGTATAAGGCAGCCTGCGTTTGCTGACGCTTTGATCAGAATGACGATTCTACAAACTCGGCGGGTTGCTCTTCTGGGCCTGAAAAAAACAATAATTTAGTAGTGAATTAAGAAGGGCATACTTTTAGCTACTTACCTCTTGGGCAATTTTAAGTAAATGATCAAAACTGGATTTTCCCGTTTCCATGACCATTCCATGGAAGACTTTAGTTTTACTCTCTGTTAGAAGTTCATAGGGTGAACCAAATTCAGCAATCTCTCCGGCATCTAAGACCATCACCCTATCCGAGTCAATGATTGTGTTCAGACGATGAGCTATTGTCAGGACGGTGCAGTCCTTAAACTTATTTCTTATTAACTTCAGTATTAAAGCATCAGTCTGAGCATCCACATTGGCTGTGGCCTCATCCATGACCAGTATGCGATTCTCACGAAGAATAGCACGCGCCAGGCACACCAATTGGCGTTGACCCACGCTGAAATTGGAGCCGCCTTCGGTAACGACAGTTTGCAGTCCTGTAGATGATTCGGAAATTTCTTCCTTGAGATGTACCTGTAAAGAGGATAGTGTAATATTTGATGTTTACTGACTAAATAAATGTACATACCTCTTCCAATACTTGCCACAACTTGGCATCTGAGTACAGCTCAAAAGGATCCAAATTGAATCGCAGGGTGCCGGAAAATAAAACTGGTTCCTGGGGTATAATGGATATTTTGCTGCGCAAATCGTGCAGGCCAAGGTATTGGGTATCGCGCTTATCAATCAATATGGAACCATCATTGTAGGACAGACGAAACAGAGCATTAATAAGCGAGGACTTTCCTGCTCCGGTACGTCCAACAATGCCCACTTTCTCATAAGGCTTGATCACAAACTTCAGAGACTTGAGCACACGATCGGACTTGGGATCGGGTGCATAACGCAAACTCAAATCATTCGTCACAATTTGACCTTCTTCGGGCCAGCTAGCAGGAGGCTGTTTCCCCTCTGGTGATTCAAAATTACCTTCGGCTTTAAGACCCATATATTCCAACACACGTTCCACTGAAGTCATGGAGTTCTCCATTTCGGCGGACTGACGCATGCCCCATTGAACCATGCCGGTCATGTTCATGGCCTGAAAAGATTAAAGGATTAGTTAAGAATGTAACCATTAGGAGGAACATGCCCTTACCTGTGTAATAGCCAATCCAATCAGCCCCGGATTGTTGAGTGAAGGATTCAAGAAACTGTTTAAAATCACCGAGATCACATAGGCCACGCAAAACAGATCCAGATAATAGCCAAACGCGCGGCTGGTCGACAGAAATGTATAATACCCCGAACTGTGCAAATCCTGATAGTTGTCATATTCCTTAATCAGCATTTTCTGTGCACCCAGGGCCCGAATAGTGGGTAGGCCATTCAAGGTGGCGCTAAAGTGCGAATACATGGGCGAACGTGCCATAGCCTCCAACCGTTTCACCACTCTCGATGTACTCAGATAGAAGTCCCGCATATAATAGAAAGCCACTAGCATGGCAAACGTATTAATCAGATACCAGGGATTCGTAAGGCACAGCACACAGATGATACCGAATAGCGTAAGGAATACCTGAATGCAGTCAAGCATTACGGGAGGCAATACCTCATCCACAGAACCCAGATCCATGGCAAAACGATTTAGAATTCTGCCTGAGGGATTGGTATGGAAGAAATGGAGGGCCGTCCGTGAGACGCTGTGAAACATCGAGTTGTGCAGTTGAGTTGAAGAATGCCGAGCAACGCTATAGAATAAAGTGGTGCGTAATATTGCAAAAACGACAAGAGCTATATTGATGGCGGTGAAGTAGTAGATATCCAAGGATGATGACGAAGGGCTGGAGTTGTTTTTGACCCTGAAAATGAAAGAGTTTTTAAATTAATTAGATTTCACATCGAAGACGCCAAGCAATGTCAATTTGTTTTACTAAATAAAGCCACCAAATCATATTATCTCGATCATTTATACAATGTCTGAGAAGATGTGTCGCACATTGGTCCAGATTTGCCCCGCCTTGGACAAAACTCTAATATCAATTTTACTAAAAAGTTAAACTTTTTCTGGCTAAATCGACAGTTTAAACACACAAATTAAGGTATCCAAAATATGGCCAAGATATAGTGTGCGCGACCGCTGTGCAAGAGGTCGTGGGTTTGATCCCGCCTCGAAACATCTAATGAAAAGTTTTTTCTTTGAATAAACTTTACACCCGGTCACCCCTCTCTGCTGTTGGCGCCAGCTTTGTAGTAATTAGCCATGAAAAGCTTCTCAAGCTGCCGTTCGGATTCGGCGTTAAACTGTAGGTCCCTTTCTCTTGTGCGAAAATTAGAATCGCACAAGCCAAGAGATTGAGAGAAGCTCGGCTTTGGCCCTTTGGGGCTGTGTCAACTTGACAAGCCTTGGGGCTGTGTCAACCTGACAAGCCATTTTACTTTACTATATTGACGAACAAAAATGTTACAGCCGCGTAAACTTGCTCAATTTTTCGCAAACCGAAAAATGCAACAATTTTGGATTACACAGTTCAACAAATATTGGACACATGCGGGCCGGAGAATGAAATTGGCACCACTCGAAAGAGGTTTTCAAGCTGAGCACAAGTCAGTTTTCAAAATTTCACTGTGACTATTTCAACATTATGTGAGCAAAAAAGCGCACGAAGCGCCAAAAAGTATGGAACGTTAACCTTTATAACTTTCCCATTTATTATTCGATCTTTATGAAAATTTCAGAGATTGTAGATATTCGGCACATGCACTACACTGCAAAATATGAGCTTGATATCTTTAAAATTGTTGGAGTTATTTAACTTTTTTTTATTGTGGGGGAGGGAAGGGGGCGTGGCTAAAATTTGAAATAAACTTGATCTGCGTAGGAACAATAGGAGTCTACATACAAAATTTGGTGGCTCTAGCTCTTCTAGTCTCCGAGATCGAGGTGTTCATACAGACAGACGGTAAGACGGACAGACGGACATGGCTATATCGACTCGGCTGTTGATGCTGATCAAGAATATAAATATATACTCGGAGATGCTTTTTTCTGCCTGTTACATACATATGCACGACTTTAGTATACCCTCTTTACTCTACGAGTATCGGGTATAAAAAGAAGTTTGCTTTTTGTATGTTTTAAGAAAACTAACGAACCTGATTGTCTGTCAGTAGGCTTTTTTGAAAATTCATTTCTGATTGGTTTATTATTGTTAATAATAAATATACCGCGAGTACGCTATAATGCACCGGACTTCTTTTGTTACGTTTGCGCAAGATACTCCCCAAAGAGTCAGCGAGACGTCAGCTTTTCTACAGCGCCTCATATCTTCTTTGCGGACCTACGAAAAACCCCTCTTTAATTTTCGCATTATTGAGTCAAGGAAAGATATGTTTTAGATACTCAATGGCCCGTCCATCCTTAGGCAGAGCTTTGACAAAGTTCTTCATCACTCCAAGTTTGATATGAAGAGGCGTTAGATAGACTTTTTCTGCCTTGGTAGAAGCGAAATCTCTACAGGGAGTCCAATTCTTTTATATATAATAGTCCATTGGCAAAGAATTTATATAGTCCGTACTTTATAAATCCTAGTTGCATACCCATGACTAAGGATACAATTTTCAGATCAGCACAAATGAGCCACTGATGATTCTTGTAGTCGATGTTTTCCAATACGCGAGTTTCTTCAAAATGGTTGAGTATGCAATGGGTGTTGATGGAAGGATATTCCCAATATGTAGGAGCACCGCAAGCGTAACAAAAGGAGTCCGGTTCATCAAAGCATAGTCAGAAATTAATTTTCAAAAGAGCCTACTGACCCATAATCAGGTTCGTTTGTTTTCTTAAAACATACAAAAAGTCACTGAAAATTCACCGATTGCACTCGCGTCTAGATTTCCTTTCGGAAAACCTTGGCGAAGAAAGTAATGAGCAAGGTGAACGCAAATCAAACATATCAACGGCATTGGAACGAGGTAATGATGGGTGACTATCGTTGGTTCCTAATACGTGAAATAGCAAATTCGCGTAAAAAGCGCATTCGGACAACAGTATTAAGTCATTTCTAGTATTAACAAGACAGTGGAACGGAAGATTTTGTTATTTTTATTATGAAAAGAAAAAATTAGGTATGTTTGCGCAATCCTTGATATTGACGTCATTTTTTGCCCAATTTTATCGTTTGAGAGCAAAAAACTTTCGTCTTTAAACAGTCTAACGGTTCAGATATTTTTTTGGTTTAACGCTGAAACGGTAAGTCAAAACAGACAAAAATTTAAAAATCTGTAAAATTTTCACAAAATTTTTCTTTGACCTTCTGCAACTTACCCAAATTTAATTTGATTTAAAAAATGAACCCAATAATTGTCTTTCGATTTGTTTTTATTTAAAAAAAAATTGGGGAAAGTTAACTTCGGCTCGGCCGAAGTTTTGTATACTCTTGTAGCTTTCATTAAAAACTAAAAAGTTTTTCTAACTAAGACTACTTTTTTGACCTTAACTTTCTATGGGATCGATACTATATACATAGATGTCTGATTTCGACCAAACTTGGAAATTATGGATAAGCATAATACTTTGTTAATTACGAAATTTAGAGGTGATCCCATTTAAAACAAAAAAATTTTTTTCACTAGACTTCTTTCTGATCTCAGCTTCGCTATTTTGCTACATTCATCCGTTTTTGATTAAACTTTGTCATTTGAAATGTGTTTTTAAGTATATAAATTAAGAATATGCCAATAAAAAGAACGTTTTCATTAAAAACAAAAAAGTTTTCCTCACTCGAACTAGTTTTTCGACCAATCGTTCCTATGGGAGCTATATGCTATAGTCATCCGATTTCGACCAAGCTTTGTAGAATTGTGTAAAAGTATATAAAATAAGTTTATGCCAATGATAAGGACGTTTTCATTAAAAACAAAAAAGTTTTCCTCACTAGAACTAGTTTTTCGACCGATCGTTCCTATGGCAGCTATATGCTATAGTCATCCGATTTGGACTTAACTTTGTAGAAATGTGTAAAAGTATGTAAAATAAGTGTATGCCAATGATAAGGACGTTTTCATTACAAACAAAAAAGTTTTTCTCACTAGAACTAGTTTTTCGACCGATCGTTCCTATGGCAGCTATATGCTATAGTTATCCGATCCGGCCAGTTCCGACAAATGTGCAGCGTATATGTACCAGAAGACTTCGTGCAAAGTTTGGTGAGGATAGCTTTAAAACTGACGGAGGAGATAGCATAGAAACAGACAGACGGTCAGACGGACATTGCTAAATCAACTCAGCTCGTCATGCTGATCAAGAATAAATATACTTTATGTGGTCGGTGATGCTTCCTTCAATGCGTTACAAACATCCGCACAATTTTATATTACCCTTTGCAAGAGTATAAAAAACGGGGGTTTATTCGACCGAAGGGTCGGAAAATTTCCGGGAAAGCGTCGATAAAGTATGTATTGGGAAAATCTTATTTTTCATCCGATTGTCTCGAAATTCGGTTTGTAAGCATAGTATGCAAAATAATTGGATACGTATTTTTCCGATTTCGGAAAATCCGTCCACAAGGAAAATTCTCGGGAAATCCGATATGCAAAAATTTATTTTTCATCCGATTGACTTGAAACTCGGTTTGTAAAGACAGTAAGTGAAATAAATTGAAATGTGATTTTCCGATACTGGAAAATTCTACCGTAGGGTTGGAAAATTCTCGGAAAAGCGTCGGAAAAGTTTGTATGGGTAATTTTGTTTCCATTTGATTGACTTGAAACTGCGTTTGTAAGCGGAGTATACGAAATAACTGGACACGTATTTTTCCGATTTCGGCAAATCTGCCCGCAAGGAAAATTCCAAATCCCGGGGATGCGATATGCAAAAATCTATTATTCATCCGATTGACTTGAAATTCGGTTTGTAAGGATAGTAAGTGAAATAATTTGTAATGTAATTTTCTGATGTAGGAAAATTTGACCTTAGGGGCGGAAAACTCATGGAAAACTCAGCAGCCAAAAGAAATAACGATAACGTTAACGGAAACTCGGGCTGTATATTTTCATTGTACTGGTTGTGTGCGGGACCTAGACCTCGACCTGGAGGAGGCCATTGAGGGGGCCATTGAGGTGGCCATGGAGATGGCTATGATCGTGGCAATGAAGGTGGACCTGTAGGTGGACATGGAGGTGGACCTGCAGGTGGAAAATGGTCCAAAAACCGCAATATTTGCAAAATTCTTAATCTCGGTAAAACTTTGGGGATTGGTTATACGATTGCCCGGGAAGGTTTCTAAGTAGACGAAATGGGCGGAAAATGGGGCACAAACCGCGAAAAATTATAGAGTTCATCCAATTGAATTGCAACTTTAAGGAATGGTTGGAGAATTGGTGGAAAGTGTCCCAAAATGTGTGTTCAAGGCCAATCCTTATTTTTGGGCCGATCTTTATAAAATTGGATTTGTTATGCTTTACATTTTAAAAGTCCACCACCAAGATCGGAAATGTCAGGAGAGACTTTATTTTTAACCGCGGGCGGGGCATAAGAGTTAATCTCAACTTTGAGCCGATGTATGTAAGATACGGTCAAATATTTTCCAATTTGTAAAATCCACCCCCAAGTCGGAAAAGTAAAGCTTAACTGACGGCGGCGTAGCGCAGCAAGCAGGGTTATTTGCTAGTAAAAAATAAATTTTTTTGGAAGGTTGTCGGATTTATATGGCAGGTGGGTGAAGGTGTGGTCCAACCGAGTCATAGTTTTATTCGAAATTTACATTTGTCCGGCCAAATATAAGGGCCAAATTGCATAGCTGTATCTATATTTTGGGACTTTTTGGCCACTGTGAAACGGTCTCTAGTGAAAAGCCATTGGCCAATCATATCCGAACACGGAGTATTTAGACTTTGAGCAAAAATTGAATGTCAAGTGCATAGTTTTTCCACTAAAAATGTTTCTTTCGAGAGTCTCTCATATACGGTTTTAAACTTAATCGTCAAAAACTAAACCTGGCACGGAATAAATTGGACAGCAAAAGATAAAGCAATAAAACTATGCCTTTAACGAAGAACACTAAATCATTTAAACTAAGATAATTCCTATATACTTTAAACCTTTCATTATTCACTTGAATGCCAATGGACTTTAATGAAATGTGGTACAGAGCCTTTGATCTGTTCTAGTTCTCTTTACATAAAAATCATTATCTAATCCAACACTTACCAATACGATAGAAAATAATCGCCACCCGAGGCCAGGATTTGTGTGCCCAGGCACAGAAATATCACCAAAGCAAATGTTATCCAGCCACATCCAGCAGCAAAATATTTCTGATACATCGATAAGCCAATTTTTCCACCAGCTCGTGATTCTGGTACTGGCGGCGCCGGCGACTTTTCTTTTGTCATCATAGAGTCTCCAGTTGAATTCAAGGAAGAAGCACTACCACTGCTTTGAGTACTACTTTGGCGAGAGATGGGTGTTTTCGTATCCGTGATTGGAGGGACATCGCCGATTACTTCGTCGTTGTCCTTCTCTTCGTCTACATTCTCCGCGGCACTGCTTTGAGCCAGAAGCTTTAAAAAGTCTTGCTCATTTTCCAGGACTTCTGCATACGTGCCAGTGGCTGTGATTTTGCCCTTTTCCATGAATACAATTAGATCGGCGTGCTCCAGGAACTGCAACTGGTGGGTGACTAGAATGACCAATTGTGGACGCAAAAAGCCGCGCATGCACTCTTCGAACAGGTGACGTCCGACATGTGTATCCACAGCACTCAGTGGGTCGTCCAGCAGGTAGATATCCGCCTTGCGGTATACAGCCCGAGCTAAACTAATACGGGCTTTTTGGCCACCAGACAGACCCGCGCCTCTTTCGCCCACAATGGTCTTGTCGCCTCCCAGAAGTTCGAAATCTCTTTCCAAAGCACACTTTTTCACCACCAAGCGATACCGTTGCTTGTCAAAGGGCAATCCGAACAGTATATTGTCGCGCACAGAAGCATTAAAAAGCCAGGGTTCTTGCGAAGCATAGGAGTATCTTCCATGTAATTTAACTGTTCCCGATTCGGGAGGAAGTTCACCCAGTATAGCCTGTATGAGACTAGACTTGCCGCACCCCACGGGGCCTATCACAGCCACCAGTTGTTGACGTCGTAGTTTCATATTAATGTTATCTAGCGCAGGCTCATGGTGATCTGAACTCCAACGTGCTCTCAAGCCTTTTATTTCGACGCAAACATCTTGAGTATTAGTCTCAGACTTGTGGCCGTTCTCTATCAGTCTCTTTTCCATTGGATGCTCATCCTCCACTGAAACGGGTTCCTCTTCCGCTTCGTTCTTTTCGGGTACATCCGTCTCTTCACGCATCAGAAATGTCTTGATACGACGCAATGAAACCAAAAGTTCGGCCATCTGGGACATTCCACTTGGAAAGAACTTTCCTACTGTACGCCTTAATAGATTATAGAAGGCCGTCACACAAAAAGCTCGTTCGGCAGTCAGATCTCCGCCCATCAACACAAAGCCCAAGAGACTGACAAATATGCTCACACGTCCAAGAGTGATCTCAAAGGACAGCATTAGCCCACGTATGAAGTTCACTTTGCGTATGGTGCTCATTTCGCTATGTCGCAGCCTCTCAATCAGTTTACTGAAGGGCCTCTCCCAGCTGTACATTTTGATCACTTGGATGCCCGAAATGATTTCGTTCATCATGCGGACACGTTGATCTGTGCGCAAAGCAGTTTTCATACGCAATCTCGATGTCAGGCGACTAAAATAGGTTTGCAAAGGCAAATACAGCAACAGAATACCAATCCCGTAGAACGATGCGGGTCCGATTTGCTCATATAAGAAAAAGCAGGCTATCAGCAGCTCCAGCGGCGCCAGCCAAAGGAAATGAAAGTGTATGAGGGCACGATCGAAGCGACCCAGATCGTTAGAGACCAAATTAACCACTTGTCCCGTCGTGGTATCGCCCAAGGCGGTGCGACTTAGTCGTATAGCCTTTCGATAAATCGCACTGCTGACCGCTACACGCATCTTTAAGGCCAAATGCTGCAAATTAAAATGTAATATGCATTATTAATGGAAGAAAAGTCTTTAACAAGTGCGTTTTTAGCAGGGATGCAAACCGCTTTTTCCTGCTGTTGAACCGAACCGCAAACCGAACCGGCTTCCATTCAGAAATGCTGAACCGAAAACCACAAAGAAAAACGGTTTGGTTCGGTTGGGCTTCTTTGGAAGGCAGGAAGTCTCCTGTGGTTATGGGGGCGTATGTAGTGAGGTAAAGTTGCTGACCGGTTTAACTTGGTAAACCCAGCGCGATCCTGGCTTACTGCATCGACTCGACTCGCACCTCCACGTGGTAACCCCTGGTAACAGAGCGATGCATCCGCAAAGCTGCTGGCTTACGTGAGCGGCGATCCTACCCTGGGACAAATAAAGGGCGGGACCTCGGGCTTGGCACCCGATTCTCGTCTATTACATCCGCCAATGAAAACTAATACAATGCCTCCGAAAGGGCCACCCAACCTGGCCCGTCTGGTGTAGGCGAACAGTGGAAGCATATTTCACACTCTATGAGTACAGCTGCCAAGGAGATTCTCGGATTTGCCGAAAACTCCCGAAAACAGTCATGGTACGACGACGAGTGCCGCCGCACTACTGCAGAGAAAGACGCTGCCTACAGGAGAACTCTGCAGTCTGGAGCAACGCGGGCTGTTAAGGAGCGATACCGGGAGAAAAGGAGAGAGGAGATGCGCCTTTTCAGAAGGAAAAAAAAATGAGCAGGAAAAGCGCATGAGGGAGGAAGTCGAAGTACTGTTCGGAAGGAGTGAGACTCGAAAATTCTACCAGAAGATTAGGCAACTATCCGAAGGTTTTAAGCCCAGAGTCACACTATTGAAGGACGAGCACGAAAATCTGGTCAGAAATCCGGAAGTGGCACTAGACAAATGGAGAAACTATTTCTCTAACCTGCTGGGAGGTGATGACGAACACAATGCCGCCTCTGGGGAAGTAGCGACACCACCAATCGATAACATAGAGATAGATCCGCCGGACCATAATGAAGTCTTGTTAGCCATAAAAAGGCTAAAAAAAACATATCTGCTGGCGGTGAGGAGCTGGTAAGGTGCATGCACCAAGTCCTATGCAGAGTATGGTCCGAAGAAAGCGTGCCCGAAGATTGGAATCTAAGTGTACTCTGTCCAATATTTAAAAAAGGACCCTGCGGTTTGCGCCAATTACCGCGGGATCAGTCTCCTTCCCATCGCATATAAGGTTCTATCATGCATCCTATGTGAACGTCTAAAGCCGAGAATAAGTGAACTGATTGAACCTTATCAGTGTGGCTTTAGACCTGGCAAATCCACCACGGACCAGATATTCACATTGCGACAAATCCTGGAGAAGACCCGAGAGAGAAATATCGACACCCACCACCTTTTTGTTGACTACAAAGCCGCCTTTGACAAGCCGATAAGGTCAAAGTTCTTTGAAGCCCTGTCTACCTTTGGTATTCCAGCAAAGTACGTTCGACTTTGCATGATGAATTTGAGAAGCACACAAAGCTCCGCCTCCCTTCCGATACCAAAAGAGGCTTTAGGCAGGGTAATACCTTATCGTGCGACTTCTTTAATCTGCTGATGGAGTACATACTGCGCCAGTGCCCAAATGCTAACAGAACGGGCTCCATCTTTACCAGAGATAATATGCTACTTGCATATGCCGATGATATTGACGAATCTGCGGTAAAACGAGCGTTCTCAGAGATAGAGAAGCAGTCAAAACATATGGGCTAAGCGGTAAATGAGGATAAGACGAAGTACCTACAATCAACGCGCAGTGAGTCTACGCTTGGACAATCTGTTGCAGTGGGAGACTACAACTTCAAGGTAGTTAAGGAATTTGTCTACCTCGGAACGACGATAACCAGCGACAACAACACCAGTCTGGAAATCCGAAGAAGAATAACTCTTGCAAACCGATGTTATTACGGGCTCAATAAGGAGTTCAAGAGCAGAGTCCTCTCTCGGAAAACGAAAATTGCGCTATACAAGTCGCTTATCATCCCAGTCCTGCTATACGGCGCAGAAGCATGGACAATGTCATCAAAGGATGAGGCGGCAATTGGCGTGTTCGGGAGAAAAGTTCTTCGGAGGATTTATGGACCTCTAAACGTTGGCGGCGAATTTCGCATCCGAATGAATCACGAACTCTATGAGCTCTATGGGGACACTGACCTAGTCAAGCGCATAAAACAACAGCGGCTGCGCTGGATAGGACATGTTACCCGTATGGATGATACGCCCCAGCAAAGCGTGTGTACAATCGGCTTGCGTTAGAGTTGGGAGGCATTCCCCCGCCTGGTCGACCAAAGCGGAGATGGCGCGACCAGGTGCAGGGAGATATTGCGGAGATGGGTGTGTCCTCCTGGTGGAATGTTGCTCGGGACAGAGGCGAGTGGCGGGCATTAGTGGCAGCGGCGGAGACCGTAAAACGGTTGTGATGATTTTATTACCATCAAATGGCCAAAGAAGACGAAGAAGAAGAATTTACTGTGAAGCAAAATTAAATTTCGATGTCAACATTTAAAAATACTACCAAAGTAATGTTAAGCTCTCGTTTTGTGAATCAATTAATAAGCTTTAGAGTCAAGGATCTTTAAAAACAGAGTAAGATGAGGTCGCCCAAAACCAATCAGATAACAGAAAATGTAGCTACTCTGAGGACCGAATTATTTCATGTCATTTTTGTTGAGCCGAACCATAATTTTAGGTTCGGAACAGGTTGGGGTTCAGTTTTTATTTTTAAAAAGGTTCAAGGCTTTGTTCCCAGCAAAATAAAAGTCAGAATTTCGGGTTCGGATCGGTTCGGTTGAAAACCGGTTTGCAGCCCTGATGAAAATAATATTGCTTGACAAAATATCAAATAAACCAGCCTATATCAAATTGATATTGATCTTTTTTTCTAAGTAATGGGTGCATCAAAGTCGGGCATAGTCGACTTTAACTTATGCTCCTTTTATACTTAAAGCAACTGTGAGGGATGAATCGAACATAATTTTTCCAAGCACGAGATAATTAAATTGTTGATATATAATTTCCTATTTGAAAATACTGCAAGATATTAGGTTGTATTACTCACCATCATTCCCATCATAAATGGATGAAATAACAAAACGCTCGCCAACGTGCACACGACCAATGCAATGGCATAGAACTGAGCTTCAAAGCTGTCGCCATTTCCATTTCTGGTAAACTCCGATATGAGTCCTGCCAGCAGTAGTGGTATAGTGGCCCTAGTGCCCAATTCCAGTACGGCGATGACCAGTCCGGAGAGTAGCAATTGCCAGCCAAAAACACGGACTATGACCCTCAATATGCTGGGTTCTCGGTTGCCCTTGCGACGACTTGACTCCACTTCGGCCTGCCATGTCTGGAAGAATGTGTCGCCCAAACTATTTGCTGTATGCTCATCGAGGGTTTTATACAGGTCAGTGGACTGCAATGTTTTTTTGCGTCCTTTGAATAGTACGGGAAGAGCGAAGCTGAAAAAAAAGAAGTCCCATCATAGATAATTGTTGGTTACAAAACATTTGTTATCGTTGCAATGACAATCGCTTATACTATCAATAATGTACATTTCATAAATTACATTAGAACTGAAACGTTTGAAAACGTTTATGCCAGACAATAACACAGAGCGAGATACATTCCGATATAACTGAAATACATACCAGAACATGAGCGAGGACAGAATGCCTGCCGACTCGCGAGGATTTGCTGGCAAGCTATTGGCCTGCATATTTGAGCTGGGTTTAGTTTGTAATCTATGTAATCTATTAACTGCTTTTACATGTGTAGGAACAACATGCAATCGTTGGCGAATTTAAATGAACTCAATTGAGTGCCCCATTCATTGATAACAATTTCATCACAAGAACGCGACGCCAAACGTTTACTGAGAGAAAAAGATACAAATTTATCTGGCGCCGCCGAGGCTTAAGGATTCTCAATCTAATAGATATGCGTAACCATATGATAACAACTATATCATTTGTCCATGTGTATGTAAAATTTTTCCATTTAACAAACCAAAACACAATTCGTCCGCTACGCCCCGCTTTTCAACTTATACTACTGGCAGCTGATACCTTTTGCTCGTTCCCTCCAGCCAAACAAGAATCAGCTGTTCGACATTGTTGACGCCGGCGTACGTATGTATGTATGTAACGCGATGAATTAAATTGGGGTGGACTTTTTCTACAGTTGCGCAAACAACGCAGATATTTATCTGTTCATGTCGATCAGGATAGGGTCATAGGCTATGTGTTATATCTGTGAATCGGTTCGAAAGTGGTTACAAACGGATCAAGATATTTGGTTTGTAGGTTGGTAGTATGGAGTTATATTTTTAACTGGTTCAGAACCTGTTTCGAAACGGTTCAAAGATGTTTTAGAGACCTATCTCAGAAGTATTCAAAGCTAAGAGCTTAAAATTTGGTCTGTACGTTATGGAATATGAAGTTGCTTATTTTACAGTTTCAGAACGGTGTTTGAACCGGTTAAAGTATGGAACCGGTTTCAATGTGGTTAAAAGCAATAACTTAGAAGTTACTTAAGCTACTAACTAAAAACTTGGTATATAGGTTAGTAATATAGAGTTGGATATTTTACTGGTTCTGCTCTTTCGAACCGGTTCAAAACCATATCGCAGAAGTTATACAAGCTACGAACTTGAAATTTGCTGTATAGGTTGGCAATACGGAGTTGGATATTTTGCTGGTTCAAAACCGGTTTCGAAGCGGTTAAAAATGAAACTGGATGAAAACTGGTACCAAGGGCAGAAATTTAAATTTGCCCATAATCCAAATGTTTGGTAATGGAACAATCTATATATATAAAAATGAATGTTTGTCAGTCTGTCTCTCTGTCTGTCCCTTATGCCTGCCTAAACCGTTCATCCGCTGGCGATCAAACTTTGTGAAATGGTAGACCGCTTGCCCGGGAAGGTTTGAAAATTGGAAAAATGGCCGAGTAATGGTCTTAATTGAAGAAATGGGCGGGAAATGGTTTAAAAACAGCGAAAAATCAAAAAGTATCCGAATCCGCTTATCCGAATACGATGAAACTTTGGGTAATGGTTGGACGCTTGCCCGCGAAGCGTTCTAAGGTCCAAAAATTACGTAATGAGTATTTATAAAAGCGCTTAATGCTAATATTACAATGCAGGCGCTGGTAAATGGAAGCTGTAGATTACACGGTCCAAAATATTGCGAAAATTTCAACTTTGTGATTTGAGCCTGGATTATTGTAAAGAGTTGATAGAGGGCAATTGTAGACGGTTAAATAGGAGGTATTAACCAAACGGTCAAAAAGTAACAAATTTTGCAAAATATTCATGAACTTAGATTATCATGAAGACAGGTAAATAGAGGAAAAGATCGAACGGTCCAAAATGTTTAAATCGATTTGCAGCCAGCACTTGCTTAAATATAATCGATGTCATAAGGACCCGGGCGACTCCGGGAAATGGTCCAAAAACCGGAAAATAAGCAAAATTATGCCGTTAATCCGATTGTAATGAATCTTTAAGAATTGGTTTTAAATAAGCTTGCCCTGGAAGGTTTCTAAGTTGAAGAAATGAGCGGAAGATGGTCCAAAAACCGCGAAATTTGTAAAATTATGCCGTCCATCCGATTGTAATGAAATGTTCGGGATTGGTTATACGCTTGGCCTGCAATGTTTCTAAGTTGAAGAAATGAGCGGAAAATGGTCAAAAAACCGCGAAGTTTGCCAAATTTCCGATTGCGATGAATCTTTTGGACATCGTTGGACGCTTGCCCGGGAAGGTTCTGAGTTGAAGAAGTGAGCGGGAAATTTTAAAAATAGTACCATTCATCCCATTGCAAGGTTGCAAAGGTTTCTAAGTTGAATTAATGGGCGGAAATTGATCCAAAAATCGCAAAATTTGCTAATCTATCAAATTATCATATTTATGAAAGCGCTTTTTTTGAGACTACAGTGCTGACGTTGGTAAATAGAAGATGCAGATTGAACGGTCCAAAATGCTAGGAGGTGTAAGACAAATGGTAAAAAAAGTCGCAAAATTTGCAAAATTTTAACATTTTTCATTTGAGCCTAGATTATGAAGAAGACATGATAGACGGCAATTGTAGACGGGTATGTAGGATAAAACGGTCTAATTGTCGAGAAATTCGCAAAAATTTCATATGAGCTTAGATCAGAGGGAGGCAAAAAATACATTTACATTTTTGCATTGGTGTGTGTGAGAGCAGCTCAAAAATTGCTCTCAATTTCAGTAGCAACGACTGCGTCGCGGCGTAGGAAAGCAAGCGCTGCTTTGAGAATTTTCGTATGCACGCCAGATAGCAAGCTGCCGGCCCCTGGTTTAGATTATCATGAAGACGGGTAAATTGAGGTGCAGATCGAGCGTGATTTTTCATTGGATTCCCAACCATAAGTGCATAAATGAAAAGGGATATAATCTAATAATGAATGTTTGTCTGCCTGTGAGTCTGTCTCTTAGAGTGAGAGTGTGACTTTTTTGTCGAAAAAATTTAAAATTTTAATTTCTGATCAACGCTCAACATTTATAAATTCAATCATATAAATCCATTTTTGTGCTGTTATGCCGTCTCAAGCACAAAAGAAAAGGGCAAAACGAAACAAACGAGCAACGAGATGCAAGATTGAAAACTGACCGAGAAATGCATGCGAGAGCCCGTTCATCGGAAGCGAAAAAGCAACAAGAAGCAAGAATGGAAACCGAACGAGAACTTCATATGAGAGCCCGTGCATCGGAAAGCAACGAGCAACGAGAAGCGAGAATGAAAGCCGACCGAGAACTTCATATGAGAGCCCGTGCATCGGAAAGCAACGAAGCGAGAATGAAAGGCCGACCGAGAACTTCATATGAGAGCCCGTGCATCGGAATCGAACGAGCAAAGAGAAGCGAGAATGGAAACCGACCGAGAACTGCATGCGAGAGCCCGTGCATCGGAATTGAAAGAAAAAAAAAACAATTGAAAAATGCACTAAAACAATTTGTTCCGTTGGTTTATTTTTATAATAGGGGAAGGCAGAACAACGTCTGCCGGGTCAGCTAGTAAGTATTATAAATATGAAAGTTTGCATGACTGAACGTATTTGGAAAAAATTTTGCACACTGCTAGTTGATAACCTGAAATACTTAGAAAAATTAAAATTTTTCAGATTCAACAATCGGAATCGCTCTAAATGTAAATGGTTAGAAAGAAATAACCTTTAAACATTCTAAAATAATGTTGTGCCTGGAAAACAATAGTCTAGTTTGTCGCGAACCTAAATAAAGCAAGAGAGCTGCTCAGACTGCGCAACAATCTCAATCGCGGCTCGATAAGCAAGTGGAGCGGCAGGCCAGGCTAAGCCCTTTAAAAACGCAAAAACGCAGGCGAGCAATCGACACCAGCAATTTGCATCCCAGAGCGCTGCTAAGACTGTGCAACAATATCAATCGCGGCACGATAAGTAAGTGGAGCGGCAGATCAGGTTAAAATCTGCAGAAACGCTTGAGCATCCGAACAATCGACGTCAACAATTTGCTATGCACATCGTATTCCAGAGAGCTGCCGAGTCAGCAGTGGAAGCAGGTGCTCGGAGATTGGCTGTTTCTGAAAGCACTTGCCCGAAATTTTGGGTATGACAGTCAATAGCTCTTAAAAATGGAAAGATTGTACAAAGTGTGCCAATTTTGCGATGCTCTAAAATTGGAAGAAGAGAGTGGTGTGTTGATCTGGAGGTAAAGTAGAAATTCCCAGTGTTTAAAGGGCTTCAAAGCACCGACTGACGATTTCTGAAAAAAGCAAGTCGGAGCTGCTGCTTTAGGTCAGAAGCACAAGCCGTCGGCAGCAGCAAGTTGATCGCCAGTTTTCGATTTGTTCTACGTTCACACATACTATATTTGTGTGTATGTGTGGTTCTGGCTCTCTTACTTCGGTTAACAGATCCGGTTTCGGTATTAATGACTGATTTAAGCTTGAAGTAAATTAATCGGTTTTATATCAATATAGAGCTAACTTCTAAACCTAAGGAGAGTGAATCAGAGTCCAAAGATAAGTTTCTCTTGCGTTTTTTCAGCCAACTCGTATTAGAACTCAGACAAGTGGAAAAACAGCTGAACTGCTGAATTTAAACAAATCTCTCACTAAAAGCAATTCTCTAGCCTACGTGTAAAAGTCCAAATTTGATATTGATCCAACTGTTTAGAGTTATTTCAAAGCTTTAGAATGCTACAATTGAAAATAAAATGTTTTTTTTTTTTTTTTGCTTACCTTATTTTCATTTCAATTCACTTTCTCTCACCAAAAGCAATTCGCTGACCTACGTGTATAAGCCCAAATTTGGTATTGATTCAACTGTGTAGAGTTATTTCAAAGCTACAATTGAAAATAAAAAGATTTTTTTCCCGTTTTACTTTCCTTATTTTCATTTCAATTGTTCAAGTACTCCTTCACTATAATCTCGAATTTGAAAACAAATTGGTGTTTATTTTTCAAAGGCACATTTTACTTAAAGTAATATAAATACATTGTAAAGACAAAACATGAACAGACAGATACCCGATGACCTGCTGTACTGTTTGTAGGAGATGTCTGGACAATTTATGTTTTAGTACTCTAACTCTGGAAACTGCCTTAGAGAGATACTTTACATATATACATACATACAATAATAGGCAAACATATTTTAAGCACAGGCGCTAAATAAAGATAATTTGAACTGGATGCGATGAGTTCCGTTCCACACAGGCGACAACGTTTGGTGATTTAGGAACGTCTAAGATCAATATTTTGAAAATGTGAGCTAAAAGATGTCTCAGGACGATGAGCGCCGAAGCTGTTTCCCATCTTCAAAGGCCTGAAAATAAAGAAAATTTAGTATAACTTTCTCCTCCTTAATCCAGGCTTCTATCTTTTTCTTACCTTCTGAGCCACTTTCAGCAAATTATCGTAGGTAGCCTGGCCAGTTTGTTTGACCATGCCGTGAAAAATTTTGGTTTCCGCTGCTGTTAATAGTTCATATGGTGTACCGAACTCCACCACCTGCCCCGCATCCATCACCAGAACTTTATCGGAATCCATAATTGTGTGCAAACGATGGGCTATCGTAAGTACTGTGCACTCCTTGAACTTGTTTCTGATGGTAGTCTGAATTAGTGCATCAGTTTGGGGATCCACATTGGCTGTGGCTTCGTCCATGACCAGTACACGATTCTCGCGAAGAATAGCTCGCGCAAGACATACCAATTGACGCTGGCCTACACTGAAATTAGTGCCACCCTCTGTGATTTTACTTTGTAGTCCACTTGGAAGATCGGCTACGCTTTCCTTTAGCTTGACTTCATCCAGGGCCTGCCACAGTTTGGCATCGCTATACTCATCGAATGGGTCCAAATTGTATCTCATGCTGCCGGAGAAGAGCACTGGTTCCTGGGGTATGATAGAGATCTTACTGCGAAGATCGTGCAGGCCCATTCCTTGGGTATCACGCTTATCGATCAAAATTGAACCATCCGTATAGGACAATCGAAATAGCGCATTGATAAGCGATGATTTGCCAGCACCTGTGCGTCCCACAATTCCGACTTTCTCCCGCGGCATGATCACAAAGTTTAGGGCCTTAAGAACGCAGTCTGCCTTGGGATCGGGGAAATAACGCAAGCTGAGTTCATCAAATATAATCTTTCCTTTTTCAGGCCAGGATTTGGGTGGTTTTTTGTCCGCTGGTGCTTCCAGTTCACCCTCTGCTTCGATGTCCTCATACTCTACCACACGTTCAACAGCAGTCATCGTGTTTTCCAATTCAGCAGATTGGCGCATACCCCATTGTACCATGCCAGTCATACCCATGGCCTGGTTTAGAGAAAAAGAGTTAAGTTAAAATTGTCAATTATTTGCAGTTTAGAATTTGACACACCTGTGTAATAGCCAATCCCACCTCTCCGCCATTGGCTGGGGTAAACACAAAGAAACTAAGCGTAATTATGGCGATATATATCACACAAAAGCAATCCAACCAATAACCAAAGGCTCGTGAGGTGCTAATGAACATATAAAAGGCAGAGCTATGCAAGTCCTGATAATTATCGAATTCCGAGATGAGCACACGTTGGGCACCAAAGGCACGAATGGTAGATAAACCTGTCAGCGAGGCAGCCAAATGGGAGTAGATGGGGGAACGAGCTAAATAAAGTAAGAGACAAATATGTGTTAATACTCTTTTTCGAGTGTTCAAGACGCATGTAAAACATATGTACATATATTGTTTGGCAGTTTAAGACACCCATCAACAAAGAGTTGAAAATGCTTAAGAAAATAAATCAATTTTGTTTGTTTTCTATTAACATTTGAGCTCGTACGTCCGGAACCAGTTTTGAATTGGGAAAGTATCAAACTTCATATAACCTACAAACCAAATTTCTGAGATATGTTTTTACCAGCCTCCGTCCGAACTAGTCCAATTAATGTCGGAAGTTTGTATTTGCAGTGCACTAATCGTTCCTTAATTATAACCGTTACTCGTAGAGTAAAAAAGGTATACTAAAGTCGTGCAAATGTATGTAACAGGCAGAAGGAAGCATCTCCGACCCCATAAAGTATATATATTCTTAATCAGCATCAACAGCCGATTCAATATACCCATGTCCATCTGTCCGTCAGTCTGTATGAACACCTAGATCTCGGAGACTAGAAGAGCTACCAAATTTTGTATGTAGACTCCTATTGTCCCTACGCAGATCAAATATATTTCAAATTTTGGCCACGCCCCCACAATAAAAAATGTTGAATAACTCCTACAATTACTCCTACAATACAATGAAGATATCAGGCTCATATTTTGCAGTGTAGTGCATGTGCCGAATATCTACAATCTCTGAAAGTTTCATAAAGATCGGATAATAAATGAGAAAGTTATAAAGGTTATAAAAACGTTGCATACTTTTTGGCGCTTCATGCGCTTTTTTTTTGCTCACATAATGTTGAAATGGTCACATTAATGTTAATGCTCTGTTAATTAGCATAGGGAAAGGCTTTTAAACACTAATTGCCCTGAGTAACGGGTATATCGAAGTCGGGCAGGACAGACTTTAACTTACGCTCTCGTTTTTTAGTTAATTTTATCAATTGATGAAATTTGTATACCGAAGTTAGGCACCCTAAGAAACATTAAACCGCCACTGCATACTACTTATATATGAATAACCAAAGAGCTACTATTGATCGATGTACTACTGAAGACAGAACTATTAAACTAAGAAGTAACTATTGAACTATTTTAAGTCTTTCTATGAAGTTATTCATAAAAAGTTTGTCTAATTTGGAAAATATAAAGTCTCGACTTTATAAGAAATTAAAGAAATCTGAAAAGAAAGCTGGTGCATAATACTAAATTCTACAATAGTTATTTGCTTAGCTGTAACTTTAGCTTTCAGCAAAACTTAAAAAAATTCTATGCCTTAGTTAACTCCAAACGAAAATCTCATCAGTTTCCCCCATCTCTTTCTCTTGAATTTTTTCATCCAAAAAACAAAAGTTAAAGTTTACAGATCTAATTTCGCCCACTTTTATAGTCGTAACCTAAAGAACTTCACATCAAAAAATCTTAGAGGCTTGCAGATTTGTAAGAAAAAAACAAGAAAGATAGTCGATCAAGACCGACAATAACATACTCTGCACCTGTGAAGTGCAGCCCATCACCGTTGCGACCGGTGCTGCCCACAGTTGTTTGTTTTTCTTATAACTCGACTATCGTTCATCCGATCTTTACCATTCCTTTGGCGGATCGATAAAGAATCCCGAATACTAAGCCTTCTATCTATAAAACTGTGGGAAATATGACTTTTTTCGATACTGCGGGGGCGGGAGGGGCGTGGCCAAAATTGAAAATAAACTTGATCTGCCTGCAAGTATAAGAAACATATGTTCCAAGCATGTCAAACCACTATCTCTTACCATCTCTGAGATCTGTTTGTTCATACGGACAGACGGACAGAAAGACGGGCACTTTTGCACAAACTTAATATACTCTGTGGACCTCTGGTACAGAGTATAAAAATCATGTGGATAACGTTTTGCTTTTTTGAGACCGTACCCTTATCACATTGCCCGCTCCTGTAATCCTTCATCTAATACCATTCAGGTATTCGTTCAATTAAAACTTCACAAATTCGCGGACTAGATAATGTTCCAATTTGTGTACTAAAAAATTATGCTAATTATTTATGCTGCCTACTTTTAAATCTGCTAAACTCATCTCCAAATGATTGTAAGGAATCGTTTATTGTTCCTTTCCACAAAAATAGAGGAAAGTTAACTTTGGGTCGGTCCAAGTTTTTATACCTTTGCAGCACGAATAAAATATTGTTATACAATAATTTCATTTTCGCTTTGAACAAAATCTCCTAACAAAATACGAGAGGATTTAAACCGACCGAAAGAGATTTCTATGGCACCTAAGAATTGGTTTTCGGTTGGAAAGTGGTTGGAAGAGGCCCACAATTGTTTCACCCCCGTATATGACTATCAGGCCTGTTCCGGTTTTCACTTTCACTAAGTTTGCACGAATTCGATTGGTTACCTGTTCCGGTTTTCACAATTCGATAGATTAACTCGATATGAATTCACATTGCTTGTAGTCGATGAATTCAAAAGTAAATGCGATCTTTTACATAAAGGCGTCAAAAGAATTGCTTTAAGTTATTTTTGTACCATTGTACTTTTTGCAATCTAACATTCCTTTAAAAATTATTATACCTCTTAAATATTCTTGATCAGCATCAACAGCCGAGTCAATATAGCCATGTCGGTCTGTCTGTATGAACAACTAGATCTCAGAGACTAGTAAAGCTAGAGCCACCAGATTTTGTATGTAGATCAAGTTTATTTCAAATTTTGACCACGACCCCTACCGCCCCACCAATAAAAATGTTGAATAACTCCTACAATTTTTAAGATATCAAGCTCATATTTTGCAGTGTAGTGTATGTGCCCAATATCTACAATCTCTAAAAGTTTCATAAAATTTTAATTTCGGATAAAAAATGACAGAGTTGTAAAAGTTATAAAAAACGTTGCATACTTTTTGGCGCCATATGCGCTATTTGCTTACATAATGTTGAAATGTTCTCATTAATGTTAATGCTCTGTTAACTAACATAAGGAAAGGCTATACAACATTAATTTCTCTGAGTAATGGGTATATCGAAGTCAGGCAGGACCGACTTTAACTTACGCTCTCGTTTTTAATAAACAAATTAAAAATTTTTATGAATAGCTTCAATTTAGCAATGCGCCATTCAAATCGAATTCACATATTTTGTTCAAGCTGTTCTGGCTATCACTTTTTTATGAAACGCTGGGAACATGTTCATAAAATGCCATTAAAAATAGAAACGACATTTAAACACCTATATTCAATTACTATCAACCATTTTGAGTGATTATTTATTGGATTGTTTGGCTTCACCAGCTGATTAAGGTAAAAATGTAGTTTACGGAAACAATTTGAAAATGAAACATTCGAAATGCAAATCATTCGAATACCAGAACAGCTAAAACAAAATCGTTCGATTTTCGGAATCGGAAGAGGCCTGTATTTGTATATATCATGTGTTTGGTCTCCCCATTACCAAAAATGACAGTTCCAACTTGAATTAATTCAAAACCAGTTTTCCAATATTCGCTCTCCGTGGCCCAACTGGGATACCACCAAACATTTACCACCTTACGAGCATAGACTCATTGTGTGCTTTTCATTCGCAAACTCTTATATCAGGTGAGCCAATCTTTCAGTTCTTTTGCGTCAGAAATTTCTCTTTCATTTACAACATTTACAGCCTTGCCTGGTTTCTTCTTTGTTAGATGAGGAAATAGTTTATTGTTATAGTCTGTACCAGAGGTACACAGAATATAATTAGTTTGTGCAAAAGTGTCCGTCTGTCTGTCCCTATGAATGCGCAGATCTCAGAGATGGTAAGAGATAGAGGTTTGGCATGTATGGGACATATGCTTCTTATACTTGCAGGCAGATCAAGTTCATTTTCAATTTTCGCCACGCCCCCTTCCGCCCCCGCAAATTGGAAAAAACGTAATATCTCCCCCAATTTTATAGATAGGAGGTTCGTTCCTTCTGGTCATACATATTTAGTAATCAGGATTATTTATCGATCCGCCAAAGGAATGGTAAAGATCGGATGAACGATAGTCGAGTTATAAGGAAAACAAACAATTGTGGGCTGCACCGGTCGCAACGGTGATGGGCAGCACTTCATAGGTTCAGAGTATGTTATAGTCGGGCTTGACCGACTTTCTTTCTTGTCTTTTTTTAGTCGGTCTCTAAAATGTAAGAACAACCAAGGCCTGAGACTAAGTTCCGTAATTTACCACAAAGATTACTTCAGAGTTTAGAAAATAAAACTTTACCAAGATAGGTGAGAAGACCCTAAGCACCCAAATTTGGAGTGTTCCATACGAGTTCCAAAACTAGCGAGATAAAACTAGAGCCACTCATTTACGAACTACATATAAAACCAAATTTCGCCCAATCCAACACATTCCCCATGTACTCACTGATGGCCTCCAGTCGTTTCACATCACGCGATGTCTTCAAATAAAAGGTGCGCAGCTGATAGAAGATAAATCCCATTATAAACGTGGGTATGAGAAACAATGGATTCACAATGGCAATGACAATGACAATGCCAGCCAGAGCGAGAAATATTTGTATGACATCCATCATGACAGCTGGCAATATCTCATCCACTTGTCCCATGTCCTTGGAGAAGCGATTGAGAATGCGACCGGATGGGTTCGTGTTGAAGAAATACATGGCCGCCCGAGTGATGCCACGAAACATGGAGTTGTGCAATCGAATGGAGGCTTTCATGGCCAAGTTGAAGAACAGAAATGAACGGGCCACCGTCACCACAATTGTGGCAATGGTTATGACAGTAAAAATGTAAGTATCCAGCATTTCAGCGTCCACAGACCAGCCCAACTGCTGCAGCCAGGGGGCAAAGTGATCCTCCATGGAATGTGAAGTATCTGTGTCATTTCGAGTAGCATTTGCATTTTCTATACCACGCAGCACAGCATCGGTGCCTTTCTTTGCCACCCTGAAATGCAAATATACAATTCTTTAGTAAATACCTATTAAAGATTCACCACACTCTTACCAATAGGACAAAAAGTAATCTCCAAGTGAGGCCAAGGCTTGCGATAAAACACAAAACGCCATCATCACGAAGAAGGCAAAGAAACCGCCACCCGCCTTGAAGTACTTATTATACAGACCCAAGCCGATGCGACCCTGCACCTGCCTTTCTTGTGTATGCATTTGCTCTGCGGTATTCTCTTCTTGACAGGAATCGGCCAGCGATAGCAGTGACTGCTCGCTACTGCGTCGCTGATCACTGCGACTGCTCGATCGAGATCGCGAGCTAGAGTCCAGCTGTTCTTCGCGAGAAGGATCCTCCAGCATTGAGGCAAAATCTAGTCCCGACTCTCGCAGCGATTCGTAGGTGCCCACTGCGCTGACCTGTCCCTTATCCATGATGACAATTTGATCGGCGTGCTGCAGGAATTGCAATTGGTGCGTGGCCAGGATTACGATGCGCTCTCTCAGATATCCACGCATGCATTGTTCAAACAAATGGCGGGCCACATGGGTATCAACCGCACTCAAGGGATCATCCAGTAGGTAGATATCAGTCTGTCGGTAAACCGCACGGGCCAAACTTATGCGAGCCTTCTGTCCGCCTGACAGCGAGGCTCCACGTTCTCCCACTATGGTCTTGTCCTTGAAGGGAAGTAGCTCAAAATCTCGTTCCAAAGCACACTTTTTCACCACCAAGCCGTAACGGCGCCTGTCCATGGGCTGGCCAAAAAGAATATTCTGACGCACCGTTCCAGAGAATAGCCAGGGCTCTTGGGAGGCATACGAAAAGGTACCATTCAAGCGTATCTCTCCTGATTCGGCCCTCAGTTCTCCGAGTATGGCCTGAATGAGGCTGGACTTTCCTGATCCAGTGCGTCCCACTATGCCCAGCAAGGTGCCCGGTTGTACGCGCAGGTTTACGCCATTTAGTGTATAATCCGGTGAGGTGGGATCCCACTTAGCCTTGAGTCCAGTGATCGATATGCCTGCCTCGGAAAGCACGGCATTTTCATTGATATGAGGCAGAGGCAACGAAAGAGGTGCTAATAGCTTCTCTTTAACCTCCTTCTCATTATCTTCCTCTAGATTACCATGTACTGTGGTTTGATTACTACCAGGTAAGGGCATTTCCAGGCTCTTATCAACTACATCCGTTTCCTCGGACTGCATATATTTCTGTACACGTTTAATGGACACCAAAGCTTCAGCCATCTGGGAGATGCCTTGGGGAAAGAACACAGTCATTGTGGTCCTTAAAATGTTGTAGTAGGCCGTAATCAGAAATGCAATCTCAGGTGTGAGAAACGTGCCTAATAGCACATAGCCCACCAGGCTGAGAAATATCGATACTCTTGTAAGGAATATGATAAAAGAGAGCAGGATACCGCGTATGTAGGACACATGACGAATGGCATTGATTTCCTTTTTACGTGCAAAGGCCACCATTTGCTCAAATGGCAACTCCCAGGCATACATTTTGATCACTTGTATTCCAGAAATGATTTCGTTCATCATGCGCACACGCTCATCCGTGCGCAATGCAGTTCGTAGACGTAAAACGGAGGTCTTCTTGCCCAGATATGCTTGCAGTGGAATGAACAACAACATAAAGGCCACACCAAACACCGCAGAAATGCCAATCTGAAAGAAATCTGCAGTTAGTTTGGGTAATTAAATTATCTCAAGCTTACTCACCTCTCGATACATCAGATAGGTTATGAAAATCGTTTCCAACGGTCCAACCCAAAGATAGTGAACAAATATGGTCACCAAGTCCATGCGACCCATATCATTAGACATCAAATTGACCACATGTCCAGCAGTGGTATCTCCCAGGGCATTCTTGCTTAGCCTCAAAGCCTTCCGGTAAATCATGCTGCACAGACCCACACGCACCTTTAGACCTAGTAAAGAGTGGAGAATATTTAGTAGAGTTCTGCACTTTCTTTTTATATCTCTTACCAGTGTGCATTGTGCCCAGCATATAGGGATGCATGGTGATCACGTTGAGTGCACTACACAAAATCACTCCAGCTGCATAATAGTAAGCCGCCTCGATGCTTTCCGAATTGTGCGTAAAATACGATATCAACTTGAGTAGAAACAGTGGCTGCAACGTTCGCAGCACCAGCTCCATGAGAAATAGCACCAGTCCCAGTAGAGCAAAATACCATCCAAAAACTCGAAGAATAACCTTAAGCAGGCTGGGCTCTTTTTTGGGGTTGCGCTGCTGCTGCTGCTGAAGTTCGCGTTCCCAGGCATCGCACAACTTGTTGCCCAGAGTTTCTAAAGGAAATGTACATACATAAGAACGAGTAGGTATAAACTGATGTTAAAAGGTTAATTTCGTGATACAAGATTACGAAATTTAAAATGCCATCGGCTACAGTTATCAGTGGAGGAAAGAAAATCAACTGCACTCGTGACACAAATTTCTGGTTTAAAAACAATATATGAGTTCAATGAACAACTACTTGTATGTGTATATGTACCATTCAATCAATTAAACAAATTAATGGTTTTTCTTCTTATATGCAAATGTTTATTGTACAATGTACATGCTGTATAATCTTAGGTACGAGGACCCGATAAAATTGATCTTGTTTTGTCAAAATTAAATGCATTATGACATCATATAAATTTTCAAAAATTCAAACAATTGTTGCAGTGTAGCAAAAAATTAATAAATTTTGACTTTGTTGCGGCCTTAAAGTTTTTAAAATCGGGAATCACCACAAAAATGGGTAACATAATCGTTGAATCGGTAAATGGGAGCCGCATTTGCTGACAGTCGAAAAGAAACGCAATCATGTGAGCATTTTGAAGAAGATTTTTTGCATCTTCGCAAAAGCAGTCTTATCCTGAATTCAAAGCTATATCACATTTCAATGAGGCTAGGTTGGTTGCCAATATTTCAAATCTATTTTGAAATTTTATCATCTCGCTACGAATCTGTTTTCGGAAATGGTCCATCACGTCTAGATTTTTGGTAATTTGAGCTTAAAGCAGGGGCCGGCAGCTTCCTATCTGGCGTGTATAGGAAAATTCTCAAAGCAGCGCTGCTCAAACACGCATAGTATAAGCTGTACAAGCGCCGCTGCGTTGCTTGCTTTCCTACGCCGCGACGCAGTCGTTGCTACTGAAATTGAGAGCAATTTTTGAGCTGCGCTCACACACACCAATGCATTGCAATGCAAAAATGTAAATGTATTTTTTGCCTCCTTCTGGCTTGAAGGCTTGATTCCAGATGACATACAAATTTATTTCGGCACAATGCTTCATTCAAATAAGACTGCTTTTGATAAGCATTCAGATTTCAAAGCAACTCAAAAGTGTTTCTATTCATGAGAAGTTCGACATAAAAATTTTTTTACGTGCGTTCTGGAAATCAGCCTTGTGGGTGATGTTTGTAACGCATTGAATGTATATATATTCTTGATCAGCACGACGAGCTAAGTTGACTTAGCCCTGTCCGTCTGTCTATTTCTTTGCTATCTCCTCCGTCAGTTTGAAAGCTATCTTCACCAAACTTTGCACGAAGTCTTTTGGTACATATACGCTGCACATTTGTGGGAACCGGCCGGATCGGATGACTATAGCATATAGCTGTCATAGGAACGATCGGTAGAAAAACTAGTTTCAGTGAGGAAAACTTTTTTGTTTTCAATTAAAACGCCTCCAATCTTCGTACTTCTTAGTTTACTATGCTTTTCCATGATCCCATCAAATTCGGTCGAAATCTGACATCTATATAGTATAGCTGTATCGTCTGAAAAGTAGTCTTAGTTAGAAAAACTTTTGTTTTTCAATAGAAATGTCCTCAAAATTGGTATGTTTTTGTTTTATATGTTCCCACACGATTCTACAAAGTTTGGTCGAAATCGGATGACTATAGCATATAGCTGTCATAGGAACGATCGGTCGAAAAACTAGTTCTTGTGAGAAAAACTTTTTTGTTTTTAATGGAAACGTCCCTTACGATGGCATCTATTTTTTTTATATACTTTTAAACAATTCTACAAAGTTTTGTCAAAATCAGATGCCTATAGCTTATAGCTACAGTATGAATGATCGGTTTTAGTGAGAAAACTTTTTGTTTTAATTGGGATCGCCTCCAAATTTCGTAATTAACAGTTTGTTAGGCTTTTCCATGATTGCAATAAGTTTGGTCTAAATCGTACATCTTTATAGTATAGCTCCCATCGAAAAGTAATGTCCAAAATGTAGTCTTAGAAAAACTTTTTTGTTCTAAATGGAAGCTGCAAGGGTATTCAAAACTTCGGCCGAGCCGAAGTTAACTTCCCCTATTTTTCTCTTTTCAAATTATTTGAGAACTTTTCAATCGGAGCAAAAATAAACATGTTTGAAACAATTGCAAAAACGGTTATCTCGATAACTTATCGACAGAATTTATTTCATGTCCATTTTCACACTCAGCGGACCGAAATACTTTAAAACAAGTAAGGGAGTTGTAGTCGAGTGCCCCGACTACAAAATACCCTGTTCCCTTGACTTCTTGTGTTTTCATACACATATACACACTCACACATACACACACACACTCTAACATACGCCCACACGCTCGCGCAAACGCGGTAACTGACAATGCAAGGCCCCCCTCTCTTCCACAAGCAAAATTGATTCGTATATAACTTCGGTGTTTTTTGTCCGATCTTATTGATCTTTTCAGAATAGATAGATATCGGCCTTACTTGATATATATAAAGATTGGAAGGTTTATCTAAAAAATTTTGGCTCTGACAGTTTTTTGCGCTTAAAGGAGGGAGGGGGAGGAATTTTCCAAATCTGAAACAAACTCGTATTGAATCGGGTATACACCTATCTACATGCAAAAATTTGTGGCTCTAGCTCTTATAGTCTCTGAGAAACACGCGTTCATACGGACAGACGGACGGACAGGGCTAAATCAACTCGGCTGTTGATGCTGATCTAGAATATATATACTTTATAGGGTCGCAAATGCGTCCTTCTACCTGTTACATACTTTTGCACAACTTCATGATCCCCCTTTTCCCTTTTTCAATGGAAACAGGGTATAAAAAGTTAGTTGGGGGAAGATCGACTTCCATTTTGTCGAGCAGTGTCTGTGTACCTTAATGCCTTTTATTAGCAATAAAACCATTAATATAAGTCGTACCAAAATAATAAACCCCATTTTGGAAAGGTGAGATTGCACAGTATAGTTACGGGATTTTGAAATTTTGATATTTTTTAGTTTTATATCAAATCGAATGATTTTGGGCTATAAGAGCTAAAAAAACCTAAATGAGGGGGCCACCCTAATATATATATTTCAGGGCTTCGAGCAAAGGTAGAATAACAAATCTTCAATACTGATCGAGGGGATACCATAGCAACTGTCAGACAGACAGACAGTTCGTCAGACAAAAATAGCTTTATCAACCCATGTTGATCAAAAATATATATTTTTTATGTGGTCGGAGATGCTTTCTTCTATACGTTACAAACATAAGACCAATTTTACAATCTGCAGGGTTAAACAAACAGTTTATACGAGATATCACATTTATGATTTTATGTTCCTTGGTACATAGTAGGAAGTTAACAATGTACATTATTGCAAAATAAATTAATCTGGCTTTACAACTCCAAACAAGAAAATACAAACAAAACTTTTTGTTATACCCTTGCACTGACACAAGATAATGAAGAAATTTTCAGCTTGGGAGTTGAGTAATAACAAGTAAAAGTAAATAATACCAATGCGTATTTATGTAGGGTCGGATAAGAAAGAGTTTTATAAAGGCTTCTGGTGTACATTGATCCCACAAGATGTTTCCAGTTATCTTTATTTAAGATTTTAAAAGTCTCCTCTACGTATAAGTTACAAAGCAGAAAACATCTAAACATTCTCTATATTTCGCAGAATGGGAAAAATGCATTCTTGGGATCCACTTTCCTTATGTGGTTTGAGACCCATTTTGCCAATTTGGTTTGAAGAAATGACAATGTAAAAGGGTCTTATCTATATAATTGATGAATTACCCAAACATGACATTTCATTTCATTTTGAAATGTGACAACTCATCCAATTGGACAAATTATAATTTCATCGCTTCACAGCGATTTCCCCAATTTTCCATAATTATGAAATCAACCGATATGCATACATTATTATTCAGCTTGAGAAGAATGGGGAATTTCTTACTTTCTCACAGGTTAAGTAACACTTCAGCCTAATAGACTTACATATTTTCAAAAATAAATTAAAATATTCCAATCATTGTTCTTTTTACTTTTTAAAGATCAAGCTTTCATTCAGATCAAAAATCACAAAACGTTGTATATTAATTACATACAATTACGTACAATTAAGATAATAAAGAAAACAAAGATTAGATAAGCCAACTGACGTATGCAGCATTTTGTTGGGCTACCCCGCTGTTAATTCTTAAGTTGTTTCTAACTAACACACCTGATTTGTGCTCTCTTAGAGCTTTATAGAGATCCTTAGTATCCAGTGTGTTTTTGCGCCCCTTGATAAAGGTGGGCATGGTGTACCTACATTTTTTGTATATAATCATACACAAAGCAAAATATAAATTGTTATCAGTGGATGTATGTCTAAATGTCATAAAGGTACATACCAGAAGCATGCTGCTGATATAAAATTCGAGTGCTCCCGTGGATTCTCCGGCAAATCTGCCGTCTTCACCGACTGCATGGCGAATTCCTAGCTAAATAAATAAATACAAAACTGAAATTACAAACGTTGTAGGAGTTTATTTATTTCAATGTTACTTAATCTTGGTTGGCTTGGTAACTAAAACTCTGAAGACATATCCAGTTTGTCTTTACAAGCCTACATACATACATATATTAATGTAAACACACTTGCACGTATAGCTTTTCGCACAGATATAAAAAAAAAAATTGAAACGTAGCTTTCATAAATATTTTGCATTTTTCTACTCTTTTAACGGGTGGGTTTGTATTTATTTGTTTATTGTTTAGTCAAAAACAATCAGCTTTTTCCTAAGGCCGGCTAGCACACCAGTTAGTAATATACTTTGGGGAGTTTTTTCATCATTTTTTTATAATCTTTATCTGGCATTATGGCCAGATAGTTTATCTAGGAGCAATTGCAGAGAGCACCGTAGATCATTGTGCAAAATTTTCCATAAGTCTGGGTTTTTGTTCTCTCTCAGTAACGGATTCCATACTAAGCACAACTCCACTGAGAATGACTTCTTTATACTTTTTTACATTGACCATAACCTGAATCATTAAAAGCGATTCCGATTTTTATTTAAATATGCATCTCCATGGCAATGAAGTAGTTTTCCGAATATCCTACTCCTGTTTTCTGCGCTCTCTGCGGAAGCCATGGGGTTCCAAAGAATTTAAGCTTGGACTAAATCGAGAACATACTACATGACGACTTAGATTCACCCAAATTTTTGATTGGTAACAGCCCTGACATCAATCCTTCAGAGAATATCTGGGCTCTTATGAGAGACTGTGAACCATTTTTAACAATAAATTGTTGATACCAACGAGACCCACCAAATTTAAAAGATACTTATGGTAGTAGAAAATCCCTGGCTGGGTATGGTCTGGTTCTTTGTAATTGACTCCTGAAATTTTCTTAGCAAAATTGATTTTTTTGGTAAAAAAGGTTTTTTGGTTCAGGTTTATATCTCAAAAACTATTTGGAATGTTACTGTCTAACTGTACCAACTGGCCGGGTGGCTCAGCGGCTAGAGTGCGCGACCGCTGTGCATCTAATGAAAAGTTTTTTTCTTTGAATAAAACTTTACACCCGGCCACACCTCTTTGCTGTTGGCACCAGCATTGCAGTAATTAGCCATGAAAAGCTTCTCAAACTGCCGTTCGGATTCGGCGTTAAACTGTAGGTTCCTTTCTCTTGTGTTAAAAATAGAAGCGCACAAGCCAAGAGATTGAGAGAGGCTCAGCTTTGGCCCTTTGTCATCTTGACAAGCTAATTTTACTTTTACATTACTGTCTTCAGCTATTTTGTAGCGCTTAAGCAGGCCTACAAAACACTTCTTTCGACCAGCTCTAAAAATATGTCTTCATGCTCAAAACCACAAAAATTTTAAAAACTTTTTGTCAAATTTAATGTTTGATCGTAAACATCGATGAAGTCGAACTTTGGAATCATCGATTATTTCCCTCCACTTTAGAAAAGCACTTTTTGGCGATGTCTCAGGGGTCTAAGTCCGGTGATTTTAATTGATTGTGGTTTATTTTGGGCAGGATTAAATACCGAAACCGGGACCGTTAACAGAAATAAGCCGATACAATTTTTTTTTTAAATAGGGGAAAGTTAACATCGGTTCGGCCGAAGTTTTACAGTTTGTTTTTCTAAATTAGACTACTTTTCGGAACATACTTTTCTATGACAGCTATACTAAATAGATATCCGATTTCGACCAAATTTGGTGGAATCATGGAAAAGCATAGTAAACTAAGGGGCTAAATCAACTCAGCTCGTTATGCTGATCAAGAATATATATACTTTATGTGGTCGGAGATGCTTCCTTCTATATGCGTTACAAACCTCCGGACAATTTTATAATACCCTCTGCAAGGGTATAAAACCGAAACCCTTTTACCGTTATTTTTGGAACCGAAAGCACCTGAACGAAACCAAAACTATTGTACTGAACGGTTTCGGTATTTTTCTTCCTTTGCAGAGCGCATCGTAATTTTGGTCAGATGTTTGTAACGAAGAAATGATTCCTTTACACGATGTCATATTTTTTTGTAACTTTTCTTAGAAGGCGTCATACGTTTGCCAGATGACGTGTTTAACTTTTGCTCCAATTTTGCGGCTGCAGATAACGAAAAGGGTGGGACCCAATTTGCTAACTTGTACGCATGTTGAACCAGCTGTGGTGGCCACAACTAAACCTCAAGCCGAAAATCTAGTTTTAGGTGATTTTTAGTCCATTTGGATAAACTGCAAAAGTTTGTTCTAGCTACGCAGGTTAACGACGTTGAACGCATATACTCAGGCGTGATATTTATGATAAAGCCGCTTAGAAGTCGTATGGACTCAATCACATTTGCAATTATAATACTGCTATCAAATCATAAGAAAGCTTTATTAGATAGATAAGACAAAGTTCAAAGTTAAATTCGAAAACTAGTATTTCATATACAGACCTGTTTCAAATTCCGATCGATTTCAAAAAATTAGAGCGAACGTTTTACTATTTGCCGTTCCCAATGTCGAACGATTTGGTTACGTTTTGACTTTTCGAATTCGGTTCCGAAAACAGCTGGCTGGCTGGCCTGTGCACGTGTTTGTGTATATCGACAGCAGTCAGAGTTAAATCCATTTATTTTCATTGAAACCAGTATTTAAATATTAAATTTGAATATGTCATATCAAATATGGTTCAACATAGCTGAATAAAATAGGATAAGTGGTATCCGATTACATAAATTCATATGAAGCAACCCTACAAGCCATCGATTGAAGGTCGAAATCTACTAAAAAATAAAGTGGAATTAAGAACAGCTCGAATTGGTCATGGCCGCTCGGTTTTGTTGAAATATTTTTATATTTTTACATATATTTAGTGGGTATACGTTACAGTTTTTTCAATAAATTTATTATAGAAATGGAAAACTGCTTCTGAAAGACCTGTGGAGGGTCTTGAAACAGCTGTACAGTGACCAGCCTCCTTTGCTTGTGTTTGTTTGTTTTAAAAGTAATGAACAAACTTAACTTATTGACCAGGAGCCTGCTAACACGTTCTATCATTGATTTTCAAACAGGTCACTAAAACAGTCTCATAGTAAAGTAACTATAAATTCTGTAAAACGACGATAACGGTTAACTTTTATTTGTAGTTAAAATTGTTATTGCTAGTTTTATTGTAGCTAGTAAAGTTAAATCGTTGGCGAAATAAATAAATAAATAAGTTTTTAATTAATAAGCAATTGTTTTATTGCTCTGTAACACAAAGTAAATAGGTTCTTGACCTACAGTAGACTAAGATAAGCTACTAAGATTATAAACAGTTAACAACACTATTCAACAGCTATATAGTTCACAGCTTGAGGGAGAGTATATTAAGAGTATATTAAGTTTGTGCAAAAGTATGTAACACTCAGAAGGAAGCGTCTCCGACCCTATAAAGTATATATATTCTTCATCAGCATCAACAGCCGAGTCGATCTAGCCATGTCCGTCTGTCTGTCTGTCTGTGTTTATAGGTTGGGAGTTATAAAGCTTAGCATTATAAAATTAAAGTTTCTTCTTAAATTTTTCACTTAATTTTGACTTAAAAAATAATAGACAATTTGATCTGCATAGCTTATTGCCAAACAAACTGTAGCTTAATAAATTCAATGGATAATTGGCTAAGTTGCAGAAATTAAACCAATTTCCAATATTTTTTTATAATTTTTTCATCAACTTCAAAAAAATTTGCAAGAGAGATTTGTATGGAATCATACCATGGGCAGGTTACCGTTTATCCACAGATTATAGCGAACAATAATAAATAAATTTAATTAACAAATTTATGGTGAAATAGATGATCGCTTCTCTCGAAAAAGTTTAAAAAGCTACAACTTAAAGTTCAAAAAACAAATTGTTCTACAGAAAAATGTTTAAAAATGTTTGGACATTCATTTACTACATCAGAAAAAATCGGCTTCATTAACAAGGATATATGCGGCTACAGTTAAAATTTTGTTTTTGTGTATCTGTACGAAGACTTATGCGGGCAAGTGTATATATTTATGTACAACAAGCACGCGAGCTGCTCTTCATTCGCTTATGCCAATAAGAACATTGTCAGCATTTACAGTTAAATGTACTCGCACGTACATAGCTACCGGCTATGTATACATGTGTATATGTATATTTTGTTCACGATTGTAACTGTGCAAGTTACGGTTCATTCATCAGAAGCGCAAAGCAATTATTTTCTAATAGGAATCAACCGGTACGAGTTTGTACCCTTGTATCATTTTGATTTCCTGTTGTATTACAAAATTATCTAATCACATGGATTTTTTTTTTCATGCACACAAATTACTGAAAATGCAGTCCATACAAACATATGCACATACATATGTATGTATTGTATTGTAATTGCACAGTCACAAATCCGTATGTTATGTATAGTCTACGTACTTTTGCTTAAACTTTTGTTTACATTTAACAACAAATCACACACAATAATTGCAAATTATTCTCTTAGTTTTTTCACTGCGACTGAGTCGGCTTGCGGCGTTGCCAACGAAAAACTAAACAAAAATCATAAACCGAACCGCAGCAACCAAAAAAAATCAACCACGCTGCTCAAAGGGCAGCACGCTACTGGGGAACAGCTGACGACTATCGGCTCTTTAAGCGAATTCGCCCCCAAGAACATGCTGTACATACATACGTATATAAAAGTACGTACATGCTTGAATATTTATACATGCGGCTATACCGATGAAATGAGAATCAACAAGTTTACATGAAATACAAGAAATTAGTCAGCTTGAGGGTATGAATGTACATGCGTACATAAATATGTCCATATGGGTATAAAAATTTGATATACGAGGGTACCAGCAAAAGTTCGATTAGTTGGTTAATCTTAAATATTATTATAATTGAGTTCGATCCTATAAAGTACACTCAACCAAAAAATTTATCCATTCGGGATCAACACAATTCAAAACTAAAATAATAGTGGGTTGATCCTGAAATGGCATGTGGTACCACCCCTCTCCTTTTGTTGTGGTAAATTAAAAAAAAAAATTTACCCTTGCAGAGGGTATTATAAAATTGTCCGGATGTTTGTAACGCATTGAAGGAAGCATCTCCGATCCCATAAAGTATATATATTCTTGATCTGCATGTCGAGCTGAGTTGATTTAGCCCTGTCCGTCTGTTTCTATGCTATCTCCTCCGTTTGTCGGAACCGGCCGGATCGGATGACTATAGCATATAGCTGCTATAGGAACGATCGGTCGAAAAGCTAGTTCTTGTGAGAAAAACTTTTTTGTTTTTAAAGGAAACGTCCCTTAAGTTATAATATATTTATTTTATATACTTTTTCATAATTCTACAAAGTTTTGTCAAAATCGGATGACTATAGCATAAAGCTGCAGTATGAGTGATCGGTCGAAAATGAAGTTCTAGTGAGAAAAACTTTTTTGTTTTAATTGGGATCGCCTCCAAATTTCGTATTTAGCAGCTTGCTATGCTTTTCCATGATTGCACTAAATTTGGTCGAAATCGGACATCTATATAGTATAGCTCCCATAGAAAGGTAAGGTCCCAAAAATAGTCTTATTTAGAAAAACAAACTGCAAGGGTATTCAAATCTTCGGTCGAGCCGAAGTTAACTTTCCCCTATTTTTTGTATTTTATTTCTTACTTTTTTTTTATTAATTGTTTATTTGGAATAATTAATAACAAATGACTTATATACTAAAATAAACAAAAGTGTATATATTTGATGATATGGACGCTGTCTCTAGTCGAGCTCTCTAGTCCTTTAGCTTTCATTTTGCTTTAGGTTTTCGTTTTAAGAAATGCATGTCGTTAGTTGACTTCTTGCAGAAAAATATTTGGAAAAAACAATGCATATATAATTAATTATAAATAAAATAACATAAATCTATTAGTGGGGGTTAAGGGAAGGGATGGGAAAAGGGGATCTTACAATTCAGTCTGGTAGCCACCAACATTTCTTGGCAGTATCTAGCGACATAGCTTTGTCTTTGTCGGATATTTTGCAGTCGAATCGCTTGTTTGTGTTTGTTAGGATTTTACAATCAATGATTTTATTGTTTGCCCTTCTGTTTATGTGGTACAATATTGGGGTACCCTCGTTATTTAGGACATAACCATTTTTGTCTAGAAATATGAATACTTCTGGTGGTGTGTATCCGTTTAGTAATGCATGTTGAAAATAGCCTTCGCTTTCTAAAAATGGTGCTCTTATGAGAACGTTGTCCATGTTTTCGGTACATCTTCTTATATGGTTCATAGTCAAGTTAACTTTTTGAATGTCTACTCTGCAGATTTTTGCTGACTTGTACAAATTTTCATTAGAGTGGTATTTTGTAAAGTTGATGTGCATCATCTTAACATCCTACGCTCCAATTTTCTTAGACGTTCCATATATGATGGCGAAATGTTGTACCATATTGGACAAGCGTATGTCAAAATTGGCCTTACCAGTGCTTGGTACATAATAACCTTAACTCTGTTGCACTAAAGTTTGGAAGAGAACATTCTTTTGTATAGGTGGAAAGCTTTGTTTGCT
The DNA here is from genome assembly GCA_018904265.1 of Lordiphosa collinella. Taxonomy (NCBI): domain Eukaryota; kingdom Metazoa; phylum Arthropoda; class Insecta; order Diptera; family Drosophilidae; genus Lordiphosa; species Lordiphosa collinella. The sequence continues at coordinate 217,708 of JAEIFV010000282.1, read as the reverse complement.
TTGGCTATTTTTTCGTTAACATGTTTGTTGAAATACAGGAAACGGTCCAGAGTAACTCGTAGATATTTGACTGTACTTCAAGATGGGATCATTTTATTTCTTACTTTCTCTGACTGGGACTCGAACTCGGGACCACTCATTGCTTTCAGCAGCGTCAAATTCATACATATTATAAATTGACGGGGAGACAATGCAGATTCGAATCAATATAATGTATTGATATTTCAAAAATATCTATATCTATATTTTTGACTTTATTGAAAAAGTATCATTTCGATATAAATATTTTAGAGTAAAAATATCGATAATATCGATATGTTCATTATTTTCACAATATTTGTCTACCTATCTGTCTTTACAATAAGCAGGTCTATTGAGGCAATTAAGGAGTCATTTGAGGCAAAATAGATTAAATGTATTTTATAACTTTAATAAGAGAAGTTCTGGAAACTTATTCATGATTTTATTTTGATTGGATTGAGTGAATATGCAATATGGTTGAGTGAAAATATGGTAACTTAAAAAGTAATCATATTTTGATGTTTAAAATGTTGATTTCAAATTTGACGCGTTCAGGAAACTTGGAGCACACTTAATATCCGCCTTATGTACGAGGTGTATTCAAAGGAAAAGGTTTTAAGTGAAATATAAGTAAAATTTTTTGACATATTGTAAAAAGTAAAGTCTGAGATACTTTCAAATCATTTTATTCCTTTGTAACACAATGAAACAATATTCAACGTAAAACTTTCAGTCGTTTTATATTTAAAGTAAAATTATAATCGATTTTTACATTTCGTTTTATTTTACACTACTTTAGAATGTTTTCATGGTTTTGAATATTTTTATGTGCAAGAAAAATGGGCGTATTCAGCAGATAAATCCGATTTACGATTTCTGATTTACGATTTGCGATTGCTTATTATTCTCTGCTGAATGACAATGATTGCTAAGCTTAGGTTATTTTCTGGCTTTAGTATATTTGGTAAAAAATTCACACCATTAAAAATTTAGGCTTTAGTATTAAATACATGGCCGGGTGGCTCAGCGGCTAGTGCGCGCGACCGCTGTGCATGAGGTCGTGGGTTCGATCCCGCCACGGAACATCTAATGAAAAGTTTTTTTCTTTGAATAAACTTTACACCCGGCCACACCTCTTTGCTGTTGGCGCCAGCTTTGTAGTAATTAGCCACGAAAAGCTTCTCAAACTGCCGTTCGGACTCGGCGTTAAACTGTAGGTCCCTTTCTCTTGTGCTAAAATTAGAAGCGCACAAGCCAAGAGATTGAGAGAGGCTCGGCTTTGGCCGTTTGGGGCTGTGTCATCTTGACAAGCTAATTTTACTTTATTAAATACATTTGACATTTGAAAATGGATGCACGCGTTGAGAGAAAGTAAGCACTATTAATTAAAAATTTAGTGGGTTTTTAATCAATGAATAATCCTTTTAGCCGAGGATATCAAGTGGAATCCTAGCGCTGTAAGGCTCCTCTTGGACTTATTTAAGGACAACAGGCAGAACTTTCGGAACATATGCCTTGAAGAATAACCGATTGACCTTGCTTTCTGTTGTTGTAATCTGCGGCGTTTCCTACAGGTTGCTTAATAGATATATGGCACCCATCAATTGCCCCAATCGCTCCTGGGAATCCACGCGATTTTTGTTTAAATATTTGTGCAGTTAACGCTTGTTGGGAGTCATTTGGCCAATTCACATATGTAGGCATTAGCCTCGATAGAGTCCCTGTTATGTTGTAAAATATTTGGTGGCCTAAACTTGTTGGATTGTCGAATCGATCGCCAGCAGACGAGAAAGATTTCTGCTTGCATAGCAGCCAAATTGAAAATATAATCTCCTTTGAAAAACATACATTTGCAATTGTTTCTTCTCTGTTAGTGCCGTTGCATTTGCTCTTACATTAAAAAGTTCCTGGAAAACGCAAAGTTAACAGAATTCTATTATCTAATTCATATATGAACCTCAAAAGTTGTGCGTGACATCCTAAAATGCGCCTTGAATTGGTCCATTCTGTACATGGATATTTACAATTTGCAGTGTATCCAAATCACCCAAATCTAGAAATTTAGCTGTGGTCACCTCAGCTGGTTCTAGTATGCGTACTATTTCGCGAACTAAGTCCCACCCTTTCCGATGTAGAAGAAAGTCGTTATCTGCGTCCGCAAAATTTAATAAATGTTGAAGATGACTCAGCTAGACGTTTTACGCCTTCTAAGAAAAGTGACAAGAAATTTTGACACCGTGTAAAGGATTCTTTGTAGCGCTACAAACATCTGACCAAAATTACGATGGGCTCTGCAAAGGTAAAAAACCGAAACAGTACCGGTACCAAAGTTGCGGTTTTGTTCCGGTTCTATCGGTTCCAATAATAACGGTAAACGGTATTCGGTTCTCAAAAAAAAAATTTCTTTCGGTTCCGGTTCCGGTACCAGTACTGGTAATTAATACCCTGCTTATGGACAAAATAATAGGTGTGCTTTTTTTTTCTTTTTTAACTTTTTATTTCTAATTCATATCTTCTCTAATCTTAACAAATCAAAGTTTTTTCAAAACTTATATTAATTGTCTTTAAACCAAAAGTAAAAACAGTTTCACAAAACCTTTAATATATAAGTAAATTAAATATTTCCTTAAATCCGCCAATTTTGGCTGGACACAATAATAGGTGTAAGAAGATAAATGTTTAAATTAAATCAATATTTCACTATTTTTGGTCTTATTTTATATTAAACTAAGTATCTGGCAGCTAATAACCGGTATATCCGCCATTATTTTGCAAGACTTTCTCCATTCGTCTTGGCGTGGAGGATATTAACTTGCGACAAGTTCCAATTGTTGTACCTTGCGCTTAGGACAATATCACAAAGTTGATTTTTATTTTTCCAAAAAGTCTTTCCGACCTCTCTTTTGAGTTCACCCCAGAGATTCTCGATGCGATTGAGGTCCGGGGATTGACTTGGCCACTCAAGAACATCCACATTTTGCTCTCGGAACCAATCCTTTACTACTCGAGAGGCGTGCTTCGGCTCATTATCCGGCTGGAACTTCCATAAAAGTGGCATAGCATCACCGTCTCCAATATATCTTTTTATACGAATCTGTCCATTATTCCATGAAAAGCAGCCCTATACCATTAGGCTACCACCTCCATGTTTCACAGTTTTATATGTGTACTTGGGATCAAATTTTTTGCCTTTCGGACGACCAACATTCCTTTTGGCATCATTTCCAATTAAATTTATTTTGGTTTCGTCACTCCAGTGGATATTACGCCATTTATTCTCACTTCTGGTCAGCACCAGGTTCTACGATCTAGTGCAAATTTGTGACTCATCTGTAAATTTGCCGACCGAAGCAAAGGAACCCTGGGAGCAATCCTACCTGGTAGGTTTGCTATTGCCAATCGTCGCCGAACGGTCCTTGATGACCCAATATTCCCAATTTCATTGGCAACCGTCCTGAAAGACTTGAACGGGCCGCGTTTAACCAACTGAACCATGCGATCGTCGGTCTTAGATTATGATTTTCTAGTTGCTCCCCGAGTTTCACCTATTTTTTCCGGTTTTAAGGCATTGGTTACGAAGTTTTCAGAACGTTTCATGAACATGACAATGGATTTATACGTTTTTCCTTCATCTCGGAGTCGTCGAATGAGCCTTCTCTCCTCCGCACTGCAGAGACGACCATGGCCCATCTAAAACAATTTTAATGGTTATTAAGTCCCCATTTAGTTATATTTTCCTAATAACTTAACCTCTGCAACCAAATAATTGTATTAATAAACTACAGGTTAAGGTTTTGCTTTATATACCTATTTTATTGTTCAGCCGAGCTTGCAGTCGAACCAATAAAACAATCCACATTTTTTCCAAAAAGCTTATCAATTCCGGGAATTCACCCAATTCGTACCGAAATAGTGTGACCATATTAAAAAAGTATAGCTTCCTTATTATATGTTATGTTTATTTCGATTTAAGTCGATATTAAAAAAAATAAATGTACACCTATTATATTGTCTATGATTGTATATTCAATATTTTTTCGATTGCGTTTGCCCAATTTTACAAATTGACTCCGGGTAGACCTTTTATCGGAAATGGCCTTATGTCCATAAAAGCTCAAAACTGATAAACACACTTTTTGTTACTTTGAGGTTGAGTTTTTCGAAATCTCGTCAATCTAGAGCAATTTAAAGGCCAGAATCTGAATTCAGCAGGCGAAAATTCATTATAAACACCTACTTCCACCTCATAATATTATAATAAAATTTTTGAGTATTTTCATGCCGATGCGGACGTTACTCACTTTGCCATTAATATTTAAAAAAAAAAAGTTTCACTAAAGAGTTTTTTTTTTATCAGACTTAAGTGCATAAAAACTCAGTTTATAAAGCTAGTTTGGAAAACAAATCTATAAAAATTCATTCTGTTAAATTTAAAAAACGATTTTTTCCGTTGTGGACGTTACACACAGTATACCCATTTTTAGTTCAAATTTTTAATATATTTGAGATATCTTAAAAATATGATTTTCATCTTAAGTAAAAGAAAATTAAACAAATTTCAAGTTTTGGTAAGCGCTTAATGCTGAATCAACTGCTTTGCCCTCTTTTTGACCAATGAAAATACCCTTTTTTTTACAAGAATAAGTGCAATGAAGAGGTAGGTGTTGGTAAACCACTGCCAGGAACAAAAAAACCACCGTAAACCCATATTGCCTATATATTTTGAAGCTTGAATATGGATTCTATTATTTCATTAACAAACATTTGGATTTTGAGCAACTTCAAATGTCTGCCCTTGGTTTAAAAATTTTCGGATTTGCCAATATATTCAATATTTTTTCGACTGCGTTGGCCCAACTTTACAAATTGACGCCTGGTAGACCAATTTTTCGGAAATGCCCATATTCTTATGTAGCAAGACGAGCTGAGTCGACTGAGCTTCGTCCGCCCGACTTTCTAGTTTAGTCCCTCAGTTTTGAAGCTATCGAACTGAAATTTTGCACAGTCTCTCTTGACTGCACACTGTTTTTTAAGCCGGACCATCCATTGATCCTTATGAATTAATGAACTACGAACCTAAACACGTTTGATTTACCTTGTGACTTATGTACCTAGATAATGTAGGTCACTTACCTTTTCACTCTACACACTTTAATATTTAGATTGCGGTCTTTTATGAATGGACTCCTCTTAAAGTTTGATCGATATATAAACATCGTGTGGTTACGATTTCTCAATCGATTTAACAATATAGTTATATATTTTTTTAGCGATGCCTTAAATGAGTCTAGGGTAGTGATCAAATCCTTATTTAAGGCAAAACAATCATAAGAAATCAGAGTCGAGTTGTATGCTTAGTTCTTGAATATTCGGGTACTGAAGTCAATCCTGTCGATCCCACGGGAGTTCGATTCCGCCTCGGGACTTCTAATGAAAAAGTTTTTTCTTTTAAAACTTACACACCCGGTCACCTTCACTAGCTGTTGGTGCCAGCTTTAAAGTATCTAGCCATGAAAAGACTCCTCAAACTTTGCCGTTCGGATTCAGCGTTTAACTGAGGACGCCTTTTTCTTGTGAAAAATTTATAAGCTCACAAACCAAGATAGAGATAGAGAAAAGCTCGGTCTTGGGACTGCTGGCGAAAACAAAAATTTCTCAGCAAGTTTTAAATCCGAGATTTCATTTAAGAATAGTTCACAAATAAGTGGAGGCGCTTAACACCATATTTAATTTTCTTGCTCTAGACTTAATGTCTAAACGGGGCAAATGTCAGGTACGCGGGCAACTCGGGCCACCGAACCATACTCAACCATCAAACCGCGATTCCCGCCATTACAGATTACTGTATACCCACGACTTCATTTCAGAAACTTTCTGACGTCAATATCTATAGTAGACGCGACGGGAAGAACTTACCACAAAGCAGAGCTAATGCCATCAATATTTACGCGGATGGATCTAAGCTCAAAAACAAAGCAAAATAATATGTATCATTTCGACTCCTGGATCATTGCAGTGTGTACCAAGCTGAACTGGAGGCCATCCAGGAGTACCTTAACACATTCAGAATCGTAGAAGGGAACAACATATATGTTTACTCAGACAGTGAAGTAGTTCTAAGGGCGCTTGAGTCTTACACCAATAACGCCAAGACGCTTACGGAATGCCGTTGATCCTTAAATGCGATCGCTCGGTATCTCTGTACCCACCTCATCTAGGTTCCTGGACACCGCAACATGGAGGGAAACGAGTCAGCCGACAAACTAGCTAGATAGGTCACTACCATCCAGCTCCCATCAAGGAATGAAACCTGGCGCCTGTCAACTGAACGATGGAATAACCTTCCGACTTGCGCTGTAGCTAGGATCACGTGGCCCACGTTCAACCTTAAAAGTACCAATATCTTCTTACGTCAAAGTAGAAGAAACAAAGAGAGTGACCCCAATGGGTCACAGCACGTTTGGGCGTCGCTCTCAATATCTTTTTTAGAAGCTGCAAGTGTGAGGATAAGGAGGAATCACTACTGCATCTTCTATGCCACTGCTCAGCACTTAGTAAGAAGAGACTCCAAACACTTGGTCACCCCTTTCTACCGAGATAGAGATTCCGTCTCTACTCAAATTTTTATTCACCTCAAAATGGTTCAATCGGGAGAAACCCCTCCTTGTTTAAATATGGAGTATATGGAATCCCAATGGGCCTATCTTGGCCTATTTATTGTCCCTAAGCCGTCTTATCAAACTATAATAATAGTTTGAGTAAAGAGACTTTTTTACCGCCTGCAGACACTCACTTTCATAGAGTTCACCATTTTCCAGAATGTTTGGGTCGAAATGGGGAGAAAAAGAGTTGAAAATTTTCCGAAAATGAAATATAAACCTTGGTTTCTCCAAGCAAAACGATTGCTTCTTTGATTTCTATCATAAATGAACTGTACTTCATAATTTTCTTATATCATACTTTACTTAGTGTTGAAACTGTCCCTATTTTTTGACCGGATATGTACTATTTTGTTGAGCTTTGGAGATATTTTCAAGAATGAAAATGTAAATGTTTTTGTGAAAAAAAAATTTGTGAACTAGAGGGTTAATCTAGGTCGAGACTTGGGCAGGGAAATGAGGTTTAGGGTTATTGGGTATTTTGGTTTCCCGCACCTTTAGAAAACCGGAATAGAAATTAATGAAGTACCTAATGAAATCTTTAAATGCAGTCTAACAAAAATCCGTTAAAGCCACTTTGATTAACATATTTTTGATCGGATTACATGGCTTATACTCCGCGGCCGTATCCTCTCCGACAAATGTACACCATCAACTACTCATCCGAGCTAATCACCACCCGGTAGACCTGTCCTTACCTGAAAAATCAATATCTTCCCTTTATTTATTGATATCTTCACTTCGGATTAAAATTGCTGTCAATAAAATGCAGTCGGCAATTTTGTGGCCAGGGTACCTTGTGGGATAGACTTCTTGGAAAAGATTGCTAGCTTTAACTCTATTTAGAATTAGATCAGAATAATAATATTGGATCAGCTTTCACATATATCAGAGATGTCATAAATATATGTACACTGGTTTGCTCTAAGAGGCCACATAAAATGTTTTGATATGTGGACAACACTTTGAGATTCATTATTCCACATTATACTATCAATCCTGGTATAAGAACTATATCAGCTCATTATAAGTCAACCCTTTCACTGGAATTCAGCTCTTGTACTAGAAGCACACAACATTTCAATCTCTTTTAAAAGTAGCACAGAAAGTTAGCACTAGGAAAGCCACAATTTTTAACAAATCAAATAGTTTTTAACTGCTGCACTTATTATTCCAATAAAATGTATACTATTATATTACGACTTCCAGTTTTATTTCTGTTGGGTTTATTTGGTTTACATGGTAAAAAATGTAAGCCCACAAATGTTTTTTTTTCCTCAAAACAAGCTACCAACTAACGAAACTAATTCCGACACCGTCACCTTAGGCAACCAGGGCAGAGGCGGTGCTGGATTCGTATTTCCAGTTGGGTGGCAGGACGCTCTTTGTCTTGTAGTAACGGGCCAGGCGATGAATTCTGGACTCGACCAGAATCAAACGGAACTTGCCGTCCTTATCCTTGCGATTGCGCTCCAAATGCTTACGGATGGCAACAGCCTTCTTGATCATGTGGTACAGATCCTCGGGGATGTCGGGCTTGAGACCCACCGATTTCATGATGCGCAGAATTTTGTTGCCATTGACGAAACGGACTTGGGCCACACCATGGGAGTCACGCAAGATGATACCTTTAAAAAAACACAGAGTACGACGCCGCCGTTAACATAACCTCAAACAACAAAAACACACACACACACTCACCAATTTTCGAGGGAGTCAGACCCTTCTTGCCGAGCTTCTTGATCTGGTCCTTGACATCCTCGGCATTAAGTTTAAGCCATGATGGCACTGTGCGACGGTAGGGCAGAGCCGATTGGGAAATACCCTTGCTAAGAAGAGAATCGTGTTGTTAGTACTGGAGCAATGAGAGCGAGCGAGAGCGAGAACATGTGCTTGTCTGCGGTTGCAATTTTTATGCAAAAAAACCAGCCCCCGCTTATGTTTATGTGAAAATTGATAAAGTCCTTTCAACAGGCACATTTTGCAAATGTTCTGGCTTTAGCGAATGCATTGGAAACAATAGAAATTGCATATTTTACCCAGGAGCGTGCATACGACCCATCTTGATAGTCTAGTTTTTGACACCGAAAAGAAAGTGGAGACTTCTAACACGTTGACAGCTCAACTCTACACAGCTGTCAAAATATCGATATAGCTATCGATAGTATTGTGCAAAGCTAAGCATGGTTTGTAAATGATGAAAGATGATTTTATAGTTTTCTTTTTATAGTTTCAGTTGATACAATTAATAATACTTAAATTAATGAAAGCCTTTTCACTTTTTTATTTAACTTTTAAAAAACTATCGATATTTAGGAAACTCTCCAAACGCAGCTGTGCTAGAGATGAACATTGTTGTGACTTTGAAAAAAAAAAAAAAAAAATAATTGATGGATATAAATAAAACAAAAAAAATAATTTTTTCTTAGAGTAATAAAAAAAAAATATTTTACCAGGTAATGAGTGAGCGGGAGTAGTAAGTTTGGACTAATTTGCATCAAAATGTCAATTTCGTAATACAGGATAGAAGACCTAATGATCTATAGAAGAAAGGGCACTCTGTTGGGTTTTGTGTCTTTTATATTTATATATTTTTATTTGTATATTTGTGCATATATTTAAGTAAACACATATATTCTGATTATACACAAAAAAATTATCATGATAAATGACCTTCAAAGTATGCTATACTTATAAGAATTAATAATTCAGGAACAAATTTTTCTCCACAAATGAATTTGTTCGACGACTTGTTCATCGAGCAAGACTAGAAATTTCAACGAGTAAACTTGGCAAAAGAAAACAACAAAGTGAGAAAAAAACGACAAAAAAGGAGGCACAGTAAGTGGAAGAAAGTGGGGCTCATTTTGGAGGCATTCGATTTTAAAGGTCTTTTCCGGAAAAATAATTTGATTTGGGATAAAAGTTTATTAAGCCGTTACTTGCAGTCACAGTGACTAAGTCGCAGTTATGTCTATATTTGCACATCTCTAGTTTCGGCTGTTATCGAGTTGTCAGTACCAAAGCTAATCAATTAGTAGTACCCCGCTCGACTATTTTCGGTATTAGTGTTACCACATTTGATGATTTTCGGGATTTTAATTGACACTTGAGTTGCTGCACTCGAAATAGCAAAATGCAACAAAATAAATACGATGAGGTTTTGCAACGACTGGAGAGTGATGAACTGGAGGTAAGAATTATGAAAAATCGTTTAAAGTGGCAAAATTTCATCCCCTATATTTCCACAGCAACTCGAACTGGCACCCGATATCTACTTGCAATTGTTGGCCATTTATCTCTATCAAAACAAACTGTAAATCAAAGTCAAACTCGCATATATACAGCAAATTTACTTATGTTTATATTTCCAGGGCCCATGCAAAGTTACTCTGGATGCGCATACCCGACAAATTAAAGACGGAACACACTGAGCTGAGTCAACTTAACCAACTGAATCTTGCCCTACAGCAAAATAATTATGCCGATTTTTTTAAGCACATCAAATGCGATTGGTCTGAGTGTGTAAAGCCCACCATTGATGATCTGTTGGGTAGGTAGCCTCAGGTGAATGAACCAAAAAAGTAAATTAACATATTTGCTGGCTTTTGTAGTGCAACAACGCGAGGAACTTTTTACGCTGACCGGCAACGCTTATGTCTCAATTTACGAGCAGAACCTACTCGAGATGGCCCAAATGACGGCAGATGAACTAACAAATATTTGCTCGGCTTTAAACTGGACCAAGGAACAGGATGGCGATAGGGTTGTCTGGCTGCCCAAAGCCAAAGAAATTGTGCCCAGTTGCGGCAACGATGATCAATTGCTTAAGCTAACTGAATTTGTAACATTCTTGGAGAATTAAGTTTCAATTAAATTCGTTTATTCAACCACTCTCGGAACTAGTTCCTGTCAGTGAACTAGCGCATGTACCGCAATCGATATTATCGGCAATGCGCTAGTGCTGGTTAACGCCAATCGCTAGTATCAACGATTTGCAGCTAAGAACGAAATTAATTTTGCAGCCAAGCGACATCCTTCTCAATGAAAAATCAGTCAAAGAAGTTTGTGACAAACAAGATAAAATAATCAATTCGTTTAGTCTTATCAACTATAGCCTACGTACAAAGACTTGAGTTAGTTTTCTTAACGTAGAGGAGCAAGAAAAAACCGAACGATTTTGCAGTGCGTCTGTATTGGTGTGAAGCGAACAAGAAAGAAAAATGGCAGCGAGCGACAAATCAGTTGATGACTCTCTATATCCCATTGCGGTGTTGATTGACGAACTCAAGAATGAAGATGTGCAGGTAGGTTAATGCCAGAGGCTTTTCCATAAATGCAATAATCAATCAATTAATCAATGGCTGAGCACATATATTGAAGCGTGCGAAAAAATGCGTCATTGTATTGTGTATAGCTATTTTGTGCATGTGAGTGGGCGCGTATGTGTGTGTGCGGTCGGCAACTCGTTGGATTTTTCGTGTACTTTTCAAATTAAACATTTTCCCCGTTCTATTTGCAGTTACGCCTGAACTCTATCAAAAAGCTGTCCACCATTGCCCTGGCCTTGGGTGAGGAACGCACACGCTCTGAATTGATCCCCTTTCTAACTGAAACCATTTATGATGAGGATGAAGTTCTGCTGGCGCTGGCCGATCAGCTCGGCAATTTTACCAGTAAGAGCAAGACCCACCCAAAAACTGTTGCTCTATTAAACCTCCCTACCCCCTCTGCCCTTGCCTAGGTCTTGTCGGCGGTCCCGAATATGCCATGTACTTGATTCCACCTCTGGAAAGTCTGGCCACTGTTGAGGAAACTGTCGTAAGGGACAAGGCCGTTGAATCTCTGCGCACTGTGGCCGCCGAGCACAGTGCCCAGGACTTGGAGATTCATGTGGTGCCCACGCTGCAACGTTTGGTCTCTGGCGATTGGTTCACCTCACGCACTTCCGCCTGTGGACTATTTTCCGTTTGCTATCCGCGCGTCACCCAGCCAGTGAAAGCCGAGCTGCGTGCCAATTTCCGTAAGCTGTGCCAGGATGAAACCCCCATGGTACGACGTGCAGCAGCCAACAAGTTGGGCGAATTTGCCAAAGTCGTTGAGACCGAGTATCTGAAATCGGATTTGATTCCGAACTTTGTTCAGTTGGCACAGGATGATCAGGTGCGTACGTTGGATTATGTAATCCTACTTAAGGGGGTTCTCTTGTTTGTACGTCTGACTTTTAAGCAATGTTTATTACATTTTTTGTGAGGATTAGTGTAGAAATTAAACTTTGGGGGGTTTTATCAGTGGTTTATAAGTGTTTCAAGAGTATACTTCCAAACTTCAGCTATTCATATTCACCTGCCCCAAAAAAAGTGCACCTTACTTCCTCCACGATATCAGCTGATTGGCTTTTCTGAAATTTACCAAACCGGCGACTTCTTAAACTTAAATGCACGAATTGGACTATAATTAAAAGAAAATTTTGAAAATTTCAGTTTTGAGCAGGGATGCAAACCGGCTCTGAATCGAACCGAACCGCTAATTCCAGCTGATAAGCCAAACCGGCGTCCCTCCGAAAATGCTAAACCGAACCGAAAACCGCAAAGCAAAACGGTTAGGTTCAGTTCACGTAAGAGTTTGCCCACTGACATTCCTTCGTGGCTTCATGGATTTGTGTGCGTTTTCCACTTCTTTTATTTGACCAAATTCTCATTATTCTGTCGTGTTTCTTCAACTCAATCCAACTTTAGAAGCCAGCATATCCGACTATTCAAATATTGTCTAGAAATTCAATTTTAAAATTGTCGAAGTCACATATGGGCATTTCTATTCTGTCAAACAAGACGTTCGTACACATTCAAAGTGAAAAAAAGTAAAAATAAAACGGAATTTCAATTCGTTTTTTACTTTATTATAAGGCTCTTAGCCAGCAGTTTAATTAGTGCTAAAGGGAAGAGTAAGTGAAATCCTGTTTTAAAAATATTGGCAAAATAAGCGATTCGATCGTGACAAAAACAGAAGTGGTTTTTGAGCCCATCTATATAAAGACAACGTTTAGCGAAACCGGACACAATGCTTAAGCCGAAATATTTTTATTATCTTCCTAATGAATTATGCTTTGAAATGGTTTTTTGTTTGATTTGAAAATCTTCTGTACTTTTCAAAAAATATATTTATTTGTGTCGAAACGTGACATGTCAAACGCGACATTTTTTTCATCAAGATATTTAGGTGGTTTCTGTTTAAGGCCAAGCAAAAACTTAAGAGTTAATTGCAATCACATAGTTTGTTATGGTCTCTTATGCATTGTTTTTTAACTCTTTGTACCATTAGAACAGTTTTAGATATCAAAAGTCAATGAAATCCATAGGCACTTTTTTAAGAAAAAACGTGCAAAAAAACTATCAAAATGAGAAAAATCTGATCTATGAAAAAATGTAAGATTGGCTTACTAAAGTTTTATTTAACTGTTTCCCTGAGAAAATATGATAAAACTTAGTGTTTTTAACTACTTTTAATTTTTTGGTCTCGGTGGACCTTTCGTTGGAAATGCCCATATTCACCTTAAAAAAAATTTTTTTTCAAATTTGGAAAAAAAAGTTTGGTGAAAAAGCGCTTAAGGTGAGCTTTTACATTTTAAACCGCGTTTTATTACAAAGTCGCTTTCTCTGACAAAATGTTTAATATTGGATTTTTGAAATATTTTTTATTTTCGAATATTTGTGTGAAAAATACGCTTTCAATTTCATGGGTTGGTAAATATTAATCGAATTGTCCAAAAGTAGATTTCAAAATTGATATATTCTCAGATCTTAAAGCTAAAGAATGATGTGTTCTAGAAATTTTCACTCTGTGAGTTATAATTTTAAAGTGATTAAAACCTTAATCATTTCATAAGATATAAGTTCGTGAACGCTCTGCAAAGTATGGCCGATTTGCATGCAAATTTACAGTGTAGTTTTGAAAGCAAAATGCACTTAAAAACTAAACTGCAACAAAATACAAATCTTAATTTAAAATTAATTTAAACTTGAATTCTAATACAAATCGGTTAAACTTGGCAGATCGATCACGAACTTATATCTTATGAAATAAATAAGGCTTAAATCACATTTTAGAGATAAAAGTATGAACTATACAATAAACAAATCAAATTATTAAAAACAACATTTTTTCTAGCACATTGGATCCAAGCAAAACAGCCAAATTTGTCAAATTTCTGCATTTTTATGCCTAATTTACAGTTAATCTATTAGAGATATGGAGTTTCTAACGCTAGATTCGGATTCGGCGTGAAAAACTTTTCTAGAATACATCATTCCTTTAGCTTTAAAGATCCTGTGCTGAGAATATATCAAGTTTGAAATCTTGTCAAAATACTTATGCCCACCTCCGTTTGGACAATTCGATTAATATTTTCTAACCCCAGTATTCGATAAAAAATTTCAAAATTGTAGGATTTTTTGTTTAAAAGATAAAATGGTTTATTTATGAAAAAAATGTTGTCAAAATAATTATGCCGACTAGTGAAAAGGCTTAAACGAAAACCTGGGGCTTAATACCTCTAAAAACCAAAACTAATACTTTATGCGTTCGAATCAAACGGACCGAACTTTATGTTACATCAATAATTAAGGGCGATCCTTAGACAAAAATAAGTTTTTGATATTATTTTGAATTTGCCGCAACTTCGAAAGTCCGAAAATATGACAGTCAAATTCTATGAGTTTTTAGTTCTACTGAGTTCTAAAAACTCATAGAATTTGACTGTCATAAAAAAAATGACTCATCAACTAAAGAACCGCTGATTTGCCAAGATGCATTGACCCCTAAATAACCTCCATATCACAGAGAAAAATCCCACCCGTGGCTCGTTATTTCATTCCTAATAGTCAAAAAACACCTAAAAAGTTTCACTCCTGAAAGTAAAATACCGCCCGCAGGCGCTATTCGCTCGGGGCCGTTATTTCACCTGGCGTTTTTCGATGTTAAGTAAAATTTTTATACAAAAATATCAGAAGAAAAGTAGAAATCAAATTTTGCTTCAAAAATTTGTATGAAAATTTAACTTTACATCGAATTAATTCACATCTGGATACAGGCCTGTACTCTTGAAACCCCAAAGTTATAACTCTTCACTGGTCCTCACAAAAAAATTCCAAAAAATAGATTCAAAATTAGACGCTTAAACGAGAGAACCCCATTAGCTGAAATGGATGGACTAAAAATTAGTCACTTAAAATCTTCATAACCAATCCAAAAATCTGCTTCCTTTTACTATTTAAATAGGATTCTGTTCGTTTGCTGGCCGTGGAGGCCTGCGTCAGCATTGCCCAGCTTTTGCCTCAAGATGATGTTGAGCATGTGAGTAGATCTTATCTGTTGCCCCGTAAATTTTTCATTGCTATTGTTATTTATTTAGTTGGTGCTGCCCACTTTGCGTCAGTGTGCCAGCGATTCGTCATGGCGTGTGCGCTACATGGTGGCCGAGAAGTTTGTAGACTTGCAGAAGGCTGTGGGTCCCGAAATTACACGCGTCGACCTAGTCCCGGCATTCCAGTATTTGCTCAAGGATGCCGAAGCCGAGGTACGCGCTGCCGTAGCCACCAAAGTTAAGGACTTTTGCGCCAATTTGGACAAAGCCAATCAGGTTCAAATTATCCTAAGTTCCATTTTGCCGTATGTCCGAGATTTGGTCTCGGATCCAAATCCTCATGTCAAATCAGCCCTGGCTTCGGTCATAATGGGATTGAGTCCCATGTTGGGAGCCTATCAAACCGTGGAGCAACTGCTGCCACTGTTTCTCATACAGCTAAAGGACGAGTGTCCAGAAGTGCGCCTGAATATTATTTCCAACTTGGATTGTGTCAATGATGTTATAGGCATTCAACAGCTGTCGCAGGTGAGATTAGGAGATATAAGATGTCTTGAGTTGCTAGTAAATTGTTTTTGCCCGGCAGTCTCTGTTACCCGCCATTGTGGAGCTTGCCGAAGATTCCAAGTGGCGTGTGCGACTGGCCATCATTGAGTATATGCCCGCCTTGGCTGGCCAGTTGGGTCAGGAGTTTTTCGACCAGAAGCTGCGTGGTCTGTGCATGGGCTGGCTGAATGATCATGTGTATGCAATTCGCGAGGCTGCCACCCTTAATATGAAGAAGCTGGTGGAACAGTTCGGCGCTCCTTGGGCTGAGCAGGCCATCATACCCATGATACTGGTGATGTCTCGTAACAAGAACTATTTGCACAGTAAGTGAAGTACAAATTCAATTATATTTCAAAGTAGATAAATTATCTTTCCGCATTCTGCTTGAAAGGAATGACCTGCCTGTTCTGTCTCAATGTGTTGGCCGAGGTGTGCGGCACAGATATTACCACAAAATTGTTGCTGCCGACAGTCCTGTTGCTGGCCGCTGATCCAGTGGCCAATGTTCGATTTAATGTGGCCAAAACATTGCAAAAGATTTCACCATTTTTGGAGGCCAGCGTCATCGATGCGCAAGTGAAGCCCACACTGGATAAACTCAATGCAGATGCGGATGTGGATGTTAAGCATTTTGCTGCACAGGCAATTGCTGGCATAGCAGCTGGTAAGCATGGAAAGCACACGAAAATATATACGGGTAATAGGATTGTTGATATACCAAAAGGAATTATTTCATCTAAAAAATGCATTGATCAAAGAAGAAACGCTAAAGGTATACCTAGGTCAGTAAAGCCGTAGAAGAGGTCCTAGAATCTTTGGTAATTGTCTAGAACGGGGACCTGTGCTTAAAAAATTTAAAAAAAAAATTCCATCGATGGCCGCGAATTATAAAGAATTATCTTGCAAAAAATTCGTTTCTTTTTAAATGAATTTTGAAATTTTCTTTTTTCTGGCGGTCGCGCACACCCCCCGGGGGGGAGCCGGGCCACGGGGGTGGGTATTGACCAAGCTATAGGTAAAAATCAAAAACAGTACGGAATACCCGATTTTAGGGGCCCCAGCGGTTCTGAAAACCAGTCCAGGCCTAGCTCTTTGACTAGTCCGCCACTAACTAGTCCACGGCCATACCATCTCAATGCAATATTCCCATCCCATTTTATTAAGGGAGCGAACGTCTTCGCCGCCTTGCATCAAGCAGGACTATTCAATGAGCAGACTATTAGGACTAGTCCATGAGTAGACTAGTAGCACTAACAGATGACAAGACTATAAGGACTGGACCATGACTAGACTGTGCAAACTAATTTATGCTGGACAGGCTATACGTAGACCATAGGGGATAGTTGAGCTTAAGCACAAAGTATTTAAAACAGCCAATTAAATAATAAAAACAAATTTTCCCAAAATCCTGTTTTAATTATATAATCAAAAAACATGAGTGGTGCCTCCATGTCAAAGAATGCGTTGAGAACATACTTATAACTATTTAGGCCCGATTTCTCAAAGGTTCCGGTTGGCCAACCGCCGGTCAAATTTGTTCCTCCAGTTGACAAGCGGTCAAGTCATTTGGCTTTCTCAGCAGCAGTTTCATCTGATAACGATAAGTTCCTATCGCTGCGTTAGGGTGACCAGACACGGTCAACAAATCAGGTATTTTTGTTAGGGATTTTTTAATGTTATTTAATGCTGCTGGTAATATTTTTGCGAAAAATTTGTTAAAATTAATTGCGATGAATCAAAAGCAAAAGCTGGGGACACTTGTTTACCTGCACGGCTTATCAAAGGAACGCTGACTACACAGAAGTCAGCTGCAGTGATAAGGAAGTTGCCACATGCATATGTAAGAACGCAGCGCCGCCAAGTCCTGCTAACAATCCTTGTCACAACAAATTGAATCGCAACTGAAGTCAAGGCTTTAACTTAAACTCTGATATAAACATTTTGTGGCAGCAAATAATTAAATAAACAAATCAAATGTTGGAGCCTGCTGTTTGTATACCGATAAAATATATCGATAATTCCATCGGCACTGAACTCGCGGTTAACTTTAACCAGTGCTCGAGCAGCGGTTAAGTCTGTTCCTCCGGTTGCGCCACACACAGCATGAGACACGCAATTTCGGTTAAACTGCCTGTCAAGTTGACCAACCGCACATTGAGAAATCGGGCCTTAGTTACATAAAAAAACTAAATCATTATATTATATAACTGCAGCAAAAATCACTATTAGTGAGCACCCAATCGCAAAAAGTGACGATGCAAAACTGTAAGTAGAGTAGAAACGTTTGCCCAAAAAAAAGAGGAGAGCACAAAACAAAAAGAACAACACAGAGCCGACTGTACTTGTTGTTTGTGCATACTCATCTCTCTTTTTTGATTTTACAAGCTTCTAAGAAATAACGAAGCTTTGCGTCTGCAATTCGTTTTTTTCTACGAACGATTGGCCGCCGATGCATCAACCTTGATGCTCCCATGACTAGTCCGATTGAGATAGGCAGTTTCCAAGCATGTGGGCAAAGTTTTTTAAAGGGAGTCTTCCGCCGTTGCTTCAGCATTGATTCGTCCAAGACTAGTGGGATAGTCAAGTACCAAACCTGACCGAACAGAGTGCCCCAAACAATATACTTCTTTGCACCAGCTAATCCTAGCCCTTGACTAGGCAGTGGACTAGTCTGTGTAGGCAAGTAGCCCTTGCCAGAACCACAGGGGCAGACATCTCACACGCACAGCACACTAATGTTAAATGGAAACTCCACATTGAAATTTCCCCTTGCCATTCACTTGTAAGGCCGTTAACGTCTTGTTGTTCCATGGTCTTTGGTAAGACCTTCAAAACATGTAATTTTGTAATGGTTTTTTGACATTTGACGAAAAGCACATGCATAAATTTGGTGCAAAAACCACAAATTTCAAAATTCATTTAAAAAGAAACCATGAAAGTCGGCGGCTAATTTTTTGCATGATAATTCTTCATATCTTGTGTCATCGTAGCCTTTTTTTTTTTAATTTTTTGAGCACAGGTCACTGTTCTAGACAATTACCGAATCTTTAAATCAAGGTTCAACCCAAAACCTTAGATTCGTCAAGCTTAGGAACTGATTGTGAACCGAACTTTTACCTTAATGGGTTCAAGCTAAAGTTGTATCAATAAATCAAAATATCGATGTTATTTGAGACGATTTGCGATATTCCGATATGATATATACTGTGGCGACATCGACAATAGGCAATTATTCTTATTTATAACGATATATCAGAAGGTCGTTTAGTTCATTTGTTGAATCGTCTCTGGTTGTGATAATTTTACGAATTCCAAATGAATATGTACATGACATGTTAAAAGCTGTATCCATACTAAAGAAAGACACTGACTTAGATGATTATAGAGACTTTAGACCGTTATCCTTAATATCTGTTAAAGCGAATACACTCAATTCAATGGTAAAAACTAGGTTAAATACTTGGTGTGATTAGTGTATAGGTTAATGGAAAATCAATTTGGCTGCAATGTGCATAAATGACATTATAAACTACTGTGAAATGCTAAAAGAGGCAAACAAAAGTAGTCAGTCAGTGTCAGTATTGACTTAAACAAATCGTGAGATAGGGTACCGTGTGGTAATTAAGATTATGAAGCGATCCGCCAAAGGAATGGTAAGGTCAAGATAGTCAAGTTATGAACAAAACAAAGTGCTCTGCAGCAGCAAAATACACACTGAGCATTTACTTTCGTAGGTGCAGAGTATATTACAGTCGGGCTTGACCGACTTTCTTTCTTTCTTTTTTTTTTTTTTTGTTTAATATAATTGGGAATATTTGATTCAAAGAACTTAATCTATTTACAAATAGTTAACAAGGAGTACAAATTTAATACAGGACTAGAACAGCACGGCAAACGCCTGGGATTGAGGCAACAAGCCTCACAGATACTGGAGGGGGCGTCGCTGAGACCAGCGCGTGCCCCTATGTGGAGAGGGGCGCCGATTTGCTGTTAAGGAGGCGACCCGAGGGCGCCTTCCTGGTCCAAGATCGGAGGGATGTCGCCTGAGCCTGTGCGCAAGACAGAAGCAGTCTTCTTGTTTAAACGTCACACAGTAAAAATTCGAAGAAATTTTTCGTTTAGAGAGACCCTGAGTCACCAATACGACAATAGTGACGTTTTGGTCATGTGTCAATTGCTCATATTTTGCACTCACTTCACACATTTTTGACAACAAAACCTTCTGCTTCAAGAAAAATTACGCAACTTACTTATTTTTGATGTTAACACACTAGCAAAAAATTTTAGAATAAAGCTATGAATGCCGATGGTTGGTGTTTACAATACCGGAGTTGCCAGTGGTGCAATTTTCATGACCGCCAGTGTATATATATTCTTGATCCAGCATCAACAGCCAATCCGATTTAGCCATGTCCGTATGAACGCATAGATCTTAGAGATGGTAGGCTTCTTATACTATCAAGGCAGAAGGCATAAAAGAATCGTACCTTTTGAACATAAATAGCAATCAGGGCTATGTTTCGATCCACCGAAGGATTGCTAAAAATAGGATAAGCGATAGCTATGAATAAAAAAATGTTCTCTGCTGCAGAGCAGTAACAGCGTTGCTTCTGCAGCTCGGTTTAGACGTAGAATACTGCATCTGTTTAGACCAGGGACAGGCACATTCCTATCTCGTGTGCATACGAAAAATCTTAAAGCAGCGCTGCTCCGACACACATAGCATAAGCTGAACAAGCGCCGTTGCGTTGCTTGCTTTCCTACGCCGCGACTCAGTCGTTGCTACTGAAATTGAGATCAACTTATGTGCTGCTCTCACACACACCAATGCAAAAATGTAAATGTATTTTTTCCCTGCCTCTGGTTTAGACGTAGAATACTGCAATTGAGAGAAGCTTCAAAGGGTGATGAAACTAGGGCTACCCCGGGGTATTGTATTATCGCCAATTTTGTTCAATGTATTTACAACAAGACTGCATCAAATTGAAAATAACGAAACTAGTCTTTTAATTTGAGTTATACATTGTATAAATGGAATTGGTTTGTGTTCAGGTAAAAATAAAATGAACGAATTTTGCTGTTTCGAACGTTTTGCCTTGTGACTCGCGAAATGAAAAGTAAATTGCAAATTTGGCATTTTAAACAATAACCTAAGCACAAAATTAAAATAAAGGATCATTCTTCAGACAATTTTAGATATTTTGGTATCTTAAAAAAGTCGTCTGAAAAGATTGTAAAAAATGATGAAATTATTTTGGCTTGCAAAAACGAAAGGAAAACTTGAAACATTCGTGCTCTAAATTCCACATCATGAAACTCCGACCAGTTCGATAGGCATTCATCAATCGATAGTCTTGTTGCCAGACCATTAGAAAAGTGATAGTTTGGTACAGAATCGTGCTAAATTCTCTAGTGACTAATTATTTTAATGTGAAGCAAATAAGGTGATACAATGTGCTCGACCGTATTGCACAATAAACGCTAAGTTTAATTTGCTAAGTGCTAGTTCATACTTCTACACTCTGCAAAGCCTACAGTATATGTTGCAGTCTCACAAAACTGCCTCTACGCTGAGCATTATTTCGACCTTCAGCAATTTTGAGCTATCAATTGTTATAGCCTCTGTTATTGTGTTGTATTTATTATTGTAGAAATACAAATCAAATCTAATTTGATTTTATTTAATAGCTGTAGTTTTACAACTATCAATCGATAAGCGGCAGTGGAACCACTAGTTCACAATAGTAATTTCGAATCAATTTCTGGTGGAGTGCAGAACACAAAAACTAAAACGTTTCGGAATTGATGCGGAATTACTTTTGAAAAGTAAGTGGAATTGAGAACAAGGCTGATAGTCATAGTTCGGAGAATAAAATTTATGACTTAATACATAGCTCGCAAAAAACACTTTTTCCAATGCGACCAGCCTCAGTAAAAAAACAGAAACAAACGCAAAACAAGCGGTTTCTTACTGAGCGTTACGTGTTTTCGCTTGAGCAAAACACACGAGTCGGTCATCCGACAACCTGCGACAGCAACTGTTTTGTGCGAGCGCTCACTAAACAGCTGTCTGCAAATGAGCCGAACACAATAGTAGGCTGTTTGTATGTGTGACGCTCGTTATACAAAGACACATCCCGTATACAACTTTTGCCACTCAGAAGTAGTTGCAAAAACCTGCAGTCTTCCTTTCGCTTTTGTATAGGGACGAAACGCAGCAGGAACTGTTCTATTAGAAGGGACGATTGGTTGGTATTTGTTGTTGGTTTAAATTCGGAAAAGCGTTCGGTTCTCTCTGCTCCATGCTGCATGCGTGCCATTAGAAGGGATGTTTGCATGCTATGCAGATTTTATGCCTTCCAACATACGGCAATCGGTCGGGTTTCATTTCGCATATTGGTTTCCAATAACAGTACCCTGCAGTACCCTGCATGCGTGCCATTAGAAGGGACGTTTGCATGTTGTGCAGACTTCTTCGCTTCTAACCTTCTGCCAAAAGGAACGTGCATCAGTTTTCATACAGATTATACTCCTTCTATCAAACTGCAAAAGTTGGTAATGCATTCTTCGTAGTAAATCGAAGTGTGCCAGAAAGCATTCTTTTGGGAACCACGTTCCGACAAATCGGAGTGGGCCGAGCACAACACACAGTCACGCATACATACGCCAAAAACCGTTTGGAAGTTTGCTCTCGGCAAAAGTGTCAGTAAAAGACAGCAGAGAAACAGGAACGAAAAAATGTCTTTGCTCTGAGAGCAACTGAATTGAGCAAAAACAGAACGGAAACTGTCTTTCGCTCCCTGTTTTCGTTGTGTCCGTAACCAAACTGTTTTTTGCCGACACGTTGAAAGAAAAGAGAGTTTTTGCGAACTCAGCTTTAATATGATATGCAAATATTTAGGTATCAGCTTCAATCCCAGCAAAATAAAAGCTGTATCCTTGAACGCAGGTAAAGGAAGGCATTTTGGACTAGCAATAGAAAATCTGAGTATAGAATAGAGGAGCGCCCGTGACGTTAATGTGAAAGTGTCACGAAGTGAAGTGAACATTCGTGATCAGTGAGTCATAAACATAAATTATGCAGCACTTACGAAATTTTTAAAATTTGTTTTCAATTTATAGATATAAACACTAGAAAATGAGCAGAATATTTTATGGTGACAAAAGGCAGAAAGTAAAATGGAATTAGATAATTAATTTGCGAACCTAAAAATCAGAAGCAAAATAGATCTTTAAATGTTTGATGCAATTGTAGTTATCGATAATTTAATGCTAAAACAAATTTTGGAAGAAATATTAACATTATTTTCCAATTAGTTGAAAACAAAGATTTCTAGTGCCATTTTAAAAGTTTTGTATTCTTATTACTATGACTGTGGTCCAGACGGAAACACTAAGGTTGCAGGCATTAGGGCCAGAAAATGTTGGCACTGCTTTCTTCATGGTGCATTTTTTATTATCTTTAAGCTCTTTCCGATTATAAATTTGTCGAAACATTCTTACTCTTAAATGCAGTTACTAGACCTATTTCAATGTAGGTGAGTTAATGAATTATAAAATAAATTGGTAATTCGTCAAGGTTCAGCCTGATCATGCAAACATAAACAGATTATTCAAACTTTTGCTAATTGGAATCTGATTAATAGCCAATAGCTCTAGATATCAACAATCCTATAGTATATTTAGTATTATTTGACACCTTTCTACATATTAAGCCATGTCCGTCTGCGTATTAATTCATAAACGCCCATCCTAATCATAGAGATGGAATTGAATGTGTTTAGAACAGCGGTGCCTCCTTGCATGGGCTATAAAATAGAAGCAGCCTTGGACTCTAAGCTGATTGTGGAACCGCCGCCAGATTCGGCTGCTGCTGCCGATAATGACATTCTGCACGAAATGGATGCGAATGCTGCAGATATGCCCCCAGAGCAAAAGGAACCAACGAGCAATGAATCGGAATGTTAGAGGATGAGTAGCCCACAAACATGAAATGTGCAAGCCTCTCGTCGTACCACCACCACCTTCTCCCACCCGCCCAATTGCCATGTGTTCTTTCTTCTCAATTTGTTAAAAAAGTTGTTACATTAATGAAAATTTAATACGAATACTAAACACTGTTTCATATTTTTCTCTTGTCTCTTTTCCGGTTCTCATTGTGCCTGTTTGTTGTCCCATTTGTCAAACTCTACCTTGTATATAAATGCGTTGTTTGTTGACAATTTTTGCAGCGTAATCAATCTTCTTGTATCTTTTTTATTCTATTTTTAAATGTATGTATTTAACGCCGGCAACAAAACATAATTATGTAGCAACACTTAAGAATGGAAAATTGTAGTGGATCGATAACCTGTCAACAGTGTACAACGCTGGAGCTGGAGCTGCAATCAATTGGAAAATCATCAAGGAAGCGAAAAAGGAGCCGAGCCAAAAGCTAAGCCAGCCAGGGAGAACCACATAACGCGACACAACTATACACATTATTACTTACATACTTACATATATAATACATAAAACTACCACATAGGCTTAAAAACAACAACAAATCATTATTAAAAACAAAAAGAGGATGTAGCGTTGAAAAATTTGATCGCATTTGAATGCAAAATAAAAATTGTAGTCGAAACATTAAGAGAACTTGGTATTACTAGGGCCAGTGGGTTTTTCGATCAGTAGAACCAAAAGACAGCTTTTGATGCACTGAGGGCAAATCTTCATATAACGGGTGACAACTAAAAATTTGCACAAACTTAGAGAGCGCGCCCTTAGCTGAGCTTTACATAAAAGCTTTCGGTGTGACATTTCTTTCTCTTTGTTCTCCTGTCTACACGTTTTCATGCCCCACTGACAAAAATTTTGACAAGTAGTCGTCATGCCGTCCGAGCAGGAACGTCTGTAAAATTCTACGAAATCCACGCTGGCAAAGGTAAAGTGTTTACAGTAAACCTTTTTACCCAAGAGGGCAAGTCCAAACGCACTATTTATAGTATTTTACAACGAATAATAATAAAAAGAGAAGTTGGAAGTGGTCGGAAAGCAAACATGACCGGCCAAGCTGTCAGAAAGCTAACCCAACTTTTTAATAACAAAGACAACATAACTCAAAGAGATGCAGCCAGAAAATTTAATTGCAGCCAACAACACAACAGTAAAGTGCTGAAAAAGAACAATATTGTTGCCAGACGTAAGCAAAGAGCTCCAAGTTAAACACCTGACCAAATACAAACTATCAAATCTCAATATCGGTGAATGTGCAACCAATATCGCCTTTTTGCCAATATCCCTTTTGTACCAAAGGAACGAAACCCAACAAACTTGCCGCAGGGTTGTCCAATTGAAGATTTTTTTGGAAGTCTGAGTGCTGCAGTTTTTAAAAACTACTGGAAAGCCAAAAATATCAAAGAACTGACCAACAGGACTCACTTATGTATCCGGAAATACGACCCCATGGTCGTACAGGCCGCCTGCGGAGACATTTTCCGGAAGCTACGTCGAGTGGCTTTTAACGGCCCTTTTGACCAAATTCATTGATGCATTTTGTATACGAGGGCCGTCCCAGAAATAGCCGACCTCACTACTAAAACACAAAAATTTATCATTTTTTTTTTTTATTTTTCAACATAGGATCTTTTTAGGTCGATACACTTTTCCCAGCGATGTTCAATAGCTTCGATACCTTTTTTATAATAAGAACTGTGAAGCTCTTCAAAATAGGCATTAAACTCGGACTCCACCTCTTCATTGTTGCCAAATTGTTTTCCTCTGAGCCATCTTTTTCAAGTTTGGAAATAAGAAATAATCAGTCTGACGAATAAGGGGCGTGAGGTAGCAATTCAAATTTTAATTCATTAATTTAAGCCATTGCAACGGCAGAGGTATGAACCTGCGCATTGTCATGATGGAACAACACTTTATTTTTCGCTAAATGCGGTCGTTTTTCCTGGATTTCATCATGTAAACGCTGCAACAAGTTCGCATAATATTCCCCGTTGATAGTTTTTCCATTTTTGAGATAGTCAATATAAATGATTCCGCGCGCATCCCAAAAAACCGACGCAGATGGAACTGTCTTCGCCTTCTTTGGTGCCGATTCTCCTCGTTCAGTCCATTGTTTTGACTGTTCTTTCGTCTCAGGTGTATAGTGATGAACCCTTGTTTCATCCATGGTTATAAATCGGCGCAAAAATTCGGCTTTATTTGGTGATGGGAACATCCTCACGACGCTGTTTTTGTTCTGAAGTCAGCAAACGCGGTACCCATTTTGCGCATAACTTTTTCATGTCCAATTTTTCGGTCAATATGCGATGTACAGCACTTTTTGAAATGACTACACATTCACCTAACTCACGAACTTTCAATCGCCGGTCACTCAATACACATTTTTTAATTTTGGCCACCATTTCTAAAGTGGTCACCTCATTTGGACGCCCATTATGATGTTCATCTTCGCAGCTCAAACGACCTCGCTTAAACTCAGACACCCAATAACCCTTTTTAATATTGGTTGGACTAAAACCTTTTATATGAAAGTATTGTATCACATAACGATGTCCAATTTTGTCCATGTTTGCAAATCAATAACAAGCGTTCTCTATTAAAATCGACCAAAAAAAAACTGCAACTGCAACTGCAAACTTAAGCTTTTAACAGGCGGTACTTTCCATTTTTAATATTTCTTGTGAACATTTTCCAATACTACTGTGCTAGGTCGGCCATTTCTGGGACGGCCCTCGTAACTATTTCCATAACAAAAGGGTATTATTTACACCTAAATACACTTATGGACAAAATAATAGGTGTGACATTTTTTTTTTTTAAATATCGATTTAAATCAGAGATGGGTGCGTCGCGACGTTCACAATGCACACGAGGCAGCGCTGCTATACTTTTTTAATATGGTCACACTGTTTCGGTACGAATTGGGTGAATTCCCGGAATTAATTAGCTTTCTGGGAAAAAATGTGGATTTTTTTATTGGTTAGACTGCAAACTCGGCTGGTCAATAAAACAGGTGTATGAAGCAAAACATTAACCTGTAGTTTATAAATACAATTATTTGGTTGCAGAAGGTAAGGTATTAGGAAAATTTGACTAAACGGAGAGTTAATAACCATTAAAATTGTATTAGATGGGCCGTGATCACCACTGCAGTGCGGAGGAGAGAAGGCTCATTCGACGACTCCGAGATGAAGGAAAACGTATAAGTCCACTGTCATGTTAATGAAACGTTCTCAAAACTTCGTAACCAATGCCTTAAGTCCGGAAAAAATAGGTGAAACTCGGGGAGCAACTAGAAAATCATAATCTAAGACCGACGATCGCATGGTTGAGTTGGTTAAACGCGACCCGTTCAAGTCTTTCAGGACGATTGCCAATGAAATTGGGAATATTGTGTCATCACGGACCGTTCGGCGACGATTTTCAATATCAAACCTACCAGGTAGGATTGCTCGCAGGGTTCCTTTGCTTGGGTCGGCAAATTTACAGATGAGTCACAAATTTGCATTAGATCGTAGAACCTGGTGCTGACCGGAGGGTGAGAATAAATGGCGTAATATCCTCTGGAGTGACGAATCCAAAATAAATTTATTTGAAAATGATGCCAAAATGAATGTTCGTCGTCCGAAAGGCAAAGAATTTGATCCCAAGTACAAATATAAAAATGTGAAACATGGAGGTGGTAGCCTAATGGTATGGGGCTGCTTTTCATGGTATGATGTTGGTCCGATTCATCGTATTGACGGAATAATGGACAGATTCGTAAACTATTGGGACTGTAATCATTATAAGTTTTATAATAAAAATTATAAAATAATGATTAATTTTAATTTTTATTGATTTACTCACAAAATAATGATTAATTTTGAGTTATACTTTACAACTCAATCAATAATCATTATTTTTAAGCAAAAAAATAAAACTTATGACATAATGATTATTCTATAAGTTTTATTTTTTGCTCAAAAATAAAACTCAAATTGTTATTGCGGCCTTTTCTTAGGGAGTAAGTGAAAAATTTTTGTATATTCCTAATCAGTAACCCAAGACCAACCGTTAAAGTCCATTTTTGGAAAAAAAAAATTCTTGAAAAAAATATTTGTTGAAGAAAATATTTAATTATTTTATTTTTATTCAATAACTAGCTGAATAACCGGCGTCGCCCGGGTTCTTATGATTCTTAAGAGAGCGATTATATTCAATCTAGTGAAGGCTGCATGTCGGTATAATCATTTTGGACCGTTCGATCTTTTTCTCTATATACACGTCTTCATGACAATCTAAAATCATGAACATCTTGCAAATTTCGCGGTTTCTTCTACTTGGAAACCTTCCCGGCCTAAGATTCCACGATTTAGTCTAGTGGCTGTGTCCATTTTTAGGTATAGCATTCTGTCAGTTAATGAAACAACGATTTCTGATTTTATTTTATCATACTTTGCAGCTCATTAGCTCATTAGATTTCTTGACGTCACCACTGGCATTTGCAGGCCATTAAAAATTTGCAATGTAAGAATTTTGAAGCTGTCTGAATTTAATACAGAAAAAGGCATTTTTTGAGTGGTCACAAGATCAACGCATGCATCCTTTACCTTACTTGGGCACATAGTCACTGTAAATTTAATTTTTTTTTCTGGAACTTCAGCCTTTTCTTCCGCCAACTCGTTCACATATTCTTTTTTGTGCTGCTCAACCAAATGGCGCTTGAGATTGCAGACATAATTTCCTTGGAAAATTTCTTTACAAATTTTGCACTCAGAAATATTTCTTTCTTCAAGAAAAGTAAAAAAATTCCGTGACACACAATTACTTTGATGACACTGAGAAAATAGGATACGTTGCAACGTAACGCTATTTGAATCCCATTTAAACGAGTTACAACTGTCAAATTTTCCAGTTCTCAAACTCAAGTTTTTGCTCACCAAGGCTTTGAAGGACTGTTGTTTCTTATAGCGTTCTTTTCCGCATGAACCATCAACCCAGCTAGACGTGATCAATCTTAAATTCAATTTTAAATCAAATTTAAATTTAAATTATTGGTTGGTCTTGGGTTACTGATTAGGAATATACAAAAATTTTTCACTTACTCCCTAAGAAAAGGCCGCAATAACAATTTGAGTTTTATTTTTGAGCAAAAAATAAAACTTAAAGAATAATCATTATGTCATAAGTTTTATTTTTTTGCTTAAAAATAATGATTATTGATTGAGTTGTAAAGTATAACTCAAAATTAATCATTATTTTGTGAGTAAAACAATAAATCCTGAAAAATCCTTAATCATGGTGAAAATGGATAAAGGATCCTTACACAAGAATTTTGGTATATCTCTCGCTGTCTTAAAGTTGCTACAAGTGAATGATTTTTTGATTTAAAAAAAACCAATAATCATTATTTGCAGTCCCTGAGAAGAAATGAATTAGAAATAAAAAAGTTAAAAAGAAGAAAAAAACACACACATATTGTTTTGTCCATGAGTGGTATATGAGCTCGATCATATCATCTTGGAATTTTTGTAGATAAATACCTATTTAATACTGAAAGTACCCCTATGGCCGGGTGGGTTCGGGGGTTATTGGGTGCGACTGCTGAGCATGAGGTCGTGGGTGGGTTGTTGCCCGGCTAAAAAAAAATAAAAAAATTTTTTTCTTTGAATAAAACTTTACACCCGGCCACACCTCTCTGCTGTTGGCCAGAATTTGCAATAATTAGCCATGAAAAAGGGCTCGGATTTGTTAAACTGTAGTTGCGTTCGAGATTAACTTTTATAATTATGATACTAAGCATCGTGATTTTTTTTTCTGTGCAGATACACTTCTCAGGTACAGAGTATACTACAGTCGGGCTTGACCAATTTTCTTACTTGCTTTTCCTTTAATAATTGACTATTTGCTCGAGATAATTGATTGTCAGTTAAGGCAGCGTCATACACAATCCAACTGTACATTCACTAAGATTGCCCGACTAGTTTTAAATGCACTTTACAAAAGACTGTTAAGGCAAATACAAAACAAATAATTTCCTTAATTAGTAATATTCATAAAAATAGCCTAAATTAAGGGGAAAATATAATGATTTTTTTATTTGTGCATAATCGTTAAAAGTTTAATATCCAAATATTGGTATATTAATATGGAAACAGTACGGAAATCTAACCCCGAAATGAATTGAGAACCACAACACCTTTTTCGGAACGTCCCAAAAAATTGTATAAGGGTTAGTCCCTTGTCATCAGACAGATTATTTCAAAAGTTGACTGTGTGCTAAACCATCGGTGGGGACGATTTTTGATTTTCAGAGCAGTCCAAAAACAACAGAAAAAAACAAGCCTCTTCGGCGAGGCTCCAGTCGGCCAACCAGACACCCACTGCATGTATTTGTTTTTGCAGTCGTCTCTGCCGCGCACTCGGCTGGCGCTTTGAATTCGGATAGCACGTGAAATAAAATAACTCTGGGAGCAATCGGAGCAAAAAGAGCAAGGCCGTGCCCACCGATGTTATTAACCATAAAGTATAAGGCATTTTACGCCTTTGAATTCGTCTTTGAATTGTTGCCTTCTTTAATGCTGTGCAAAAATAAATGCTAATTTTGTTGAGCAGTGTAATTTTGAAAAGCTTTGATATTGTTGTTTGATTGTTGTTTATATCACCGTTTCGGTGGACAGCAAAAAAATTCGAGCGAGAGAGAGATCAGTTTTGTTTGAGACGTTTGCAGCGCGTGTTGTCGTTTTCCGCAGCGCAAGTGTTTAATTGAAATTGCGCGTATGTACATATGTAAACATAAGTGTGCGTACACAAATTCAAACCATTTGGCTCTGCAAGGGCAGGCTTCTTGAGTTGAAATCAATATTGATAGTATGCAAATTGCCCTTCTTAACTTAAGACGGGCAATCAAGAAAAAGAGAAAGCCAAAGGCAAAATTGTTGTGATTTCCAACGGGGGACGAAGTGGAAGGTTGCATTTCAGATTTTGTAACTGTAATTACGAGGGCTGTCTATTTCATACACGTGCCTGTGTCTGTGTGTGTGTAACCAAATCATTATCATCAATTTTTGCTTTAGCCGCCCGACCCGCCCCCCGCACCGCAACAAGTGTCTGCGTCGTCCGTCTGGCGTCGCACATTAATTACGCGGATATGTCAACTGCTTTGGTTTCGGTTTGTTTGGATTCAGTTGTTGTTGTCGTTGGCCCTGCGCTGTGCCGCTCGCACTTTGCGCTCAAGTGGCGCGGTTTATTAAACGTTTTGCCGACTCGCGATTAACGTGATTACTCCCCCACCCCACCGCCTACCGGTATCAGCTGGCTTAATTCCCCTGCAGATAATCAGAAAATGTAAATTGAACTGATTTTTATTTATAACCGTGCAGAGCCAAATTTATGGCCAGTAGTTAAAGGCATGACAATTCGTCGCGTGAGGCTCGTTGACTGCGGTTTAGAAATCGGTATATAGCCTGCCTACAATGTAGGGTACGTATGTACATATGTATATGCATGTGATTTTGAACTATGCATATTAAAACCAACCAACGTAACCGTTTCTACATACGTACATTCCTATATATGTGCACATTCAGCCGGTTTAAGCAATGTGCTGCAATGTACAGCGAAACTTGTTCTTCAATGGGCCACTTAACTTTTTAAGAGGGTCAGTTCCGAACTGAACTAATTTTTGTGAATACAGTGGGGCCTGGACTAAAGCGAAGAATGATAGTGATTATCAGCCTTGTTCTCAATTCCACATCCGCAAAATATTTGTGACTTAGAGTCCAAACCTAGTCCAAAATCCGGTTTTAAATAACAACATTTTTGTGGATTTTTGAGAACAAGGCTGTATAATTTTATTTGTTACATTTGTACATTGTGCAACAGCCGCAACGTAGCCCAAATAACTGGTCCAAAAGTTGCTAGACTTTCAAAACAATAATTTTTAGAAATACATTGAATTTCGTTTATGGAGAATGCAATAATGCAAAAAATTGACATTTCTTAATACTTAAGACCTTTTCGGAAGCCATTAATCACGTCAAAAAGATGAATATAGCAGTAATAAATAAAGGGAGTAGTACAAGTTGGGTCAAAAAAAAAAATCGATTTTTGCATATTTTTATAGCTTAGATCAGCGATGCCCAGTCTTATGCTCTTTGGCTACGTTTTGTTTTTGTAATTGCACCGAAGATAGGAAGTCAATGAGCATATATGTACATGTAGGGCGCGAGGTAAAGAAAACGACACACATGCAAACGATTTCGTGTGGGTGCGTCGCGTAGAACAAAAACCGGTTTTATTCTTTTCTTTGATCGGCGCAAGCAAACTGACAAACAATTTTGTGTGATTTTGTTGTTGCCTTACCCAATTTTAATGTGCTTTTCTTTGTGAGTATTAGAGAATGCTCTGCCCTATGCTTTTTTGGGCATGCCTGGCTTAGGTATTTAAAATTATTTTCAAAAACTCGAACTAGCTTTGGAGATATACATATGTAGCGCTTTAGTGACCCAAGATGACGCAAAATTTCCTAGCAACAGCAAACTTGAACGCGTTTTTCTCGGAACCCCGTTTTTTTAAATTGCGGTCGCGATTCAGCCAAAACTACTGGACCGCATTTGTTCGAAAAGGTGTCAAGCGATGCAGAATTGTGGCCATTCTGACCTGAACCTCTAACTTATAGATGCACAAATTTTTAGTATTTTATTTAAACTAGAACACAAAAAAGTACCAAAATTTTTTTCCCATTTTCAAAGTGCCGCTATTTTGTCAAATATTAACTTTTTCCAAACTTGATTTGCAGGCCAGAACTACATCGATACTAAACAAGAATCTTTTTTGCTTTCGGATAACGGAGTGTGTCCGAATCTCGGCCGCCGTTGAAGAACTTTTTGTTATCATAACACTTTTCGCATGCCTGAAACTTTTCAACCGACGCACAGTGGTCCAAAATCGTTTTGCCTTGTACAAAATTCTGTAACTTTTGAACCGCTCAATATTTTGAATTCATGTTTTTTTTGTTTGATTAGGAATGGTTCAATGTTTTTGTGTAAGCAGTACCGGGAGATATAGAGCGCCAAAGTCAACATTTCGTAAAAAAAGTTTTTTTTAAAGCTCCTGCAAGCCAGACTATTAAAGCTAAGGTACTGATTTTTGGTGAAAGAATACATTATATGATACTCAGCTGGTTTTTCCAAACTAGAACTTAATCGGTCAAGGTTTAAGGGATTTTTATACAATTAAAATTTTTACCACCCTGTGTTACCTTTATTACACTTGAAATCCACAAAAATTAGTGTACGATGCCACATTTTTGTCAAACTTATTCGTTTAGTCGATTTCATAATTTTGCCAAGTTTTAAGCTAATTGGACATCATTTAGATATAGCTTCCATGCAAATTTAATATTTTTCAAAGAAAAATTCGCACTTACTGTAAATAATTGTGAAAACCATTTTATTTATTTGAGTTTTTTAGGTTTAAACTTAGTTTTTTAGTCATTTCCATACTTCCACCAACTTTCAAGTCAATCGGAAATCAATTAGATATAGCTCCTATAAAAAATAAAAAATTGTTCATATTTTTTGGAAAATAACTATTTTTATTTGAGTTAGCTAGCCTTAAACTTAATTTTTAAGTTGTTCCCATACTTCCACCCAGTTTCAAGTCAATTGGCCTTAATTTAGATATAGATGTAAATTGCTGCGAACGGATGACCAATAAAACCTTGACTTTTCTCAGAAAAATCACTTTTTCTCGAGTTGGGTGTCATTCGGTGTCGGCTCATGACTCAAAATTTTTTATTTTCGAGATGACTTGGTAAAGTCGTTCATTGTATATTATCTATGAGCACAAAAGAGATGGTCTTATTTTTTCCGTTCTTTGCTGACAAATATCACTTAAATCTATCTTCCTTATGCCATGGAAACTAGGCTACAATGAGCCGAAAGATTGAAAATTTTTCCATTTTGAGTTGTGCCTCTTTAGTTAAACGTATGCGATATGTTCCTTAAAGGGGACACTTTAGACCAGGGTTCCCCAAGCCATGCCCTCGGGGGCTCTCTCGAACACATTCGACGATCAGCCGAATGCGTGCGAAGCGCTAAGTGTGTTAGAGAGAGACAGAGAGCAGAGAGCCTGGCTGCGGGGAACCCTGCTTTAGACCAGAGGGAGGCAAAAAATACATTTACATTTTTGCATTGCAATGCATTGGTGTGTGTGAGAGCAGCTCAAAAATTGCACTCAATTTCAGTAGCAACGACTGCGTCGCGGCGTAGGAAAGCAAACAACGCAGCGGCGCTTATACAGATTATACTATGCGTGTTTGAGCAGCGCTGCTTTGAGAATTTTCCTATATACGCGAGATAGCAAGCTGCCGGCCCCTGCTTTAGACTGTAAAATGAAGCAATCAATTCTTTAAAGGCTTTTTGAAGATAACTTTTGGCAGCCTCAGAAAGTTTAAAAACAGGTTAAAATAGTTACCTGTGACAAAAACAATTGTTCACAAACCACATCTTTGATTTTCAAGTGTTATATATTTCTGAAAAAAGAAATAATAGACCTATCTAACAAAATTAACAGCTTAAAAATGTTCACTACAGCCTAAGATATGCATTTTTCGGTTTGTAAAAAATTAACATAGTGTGGGGAGTGAGTCGGGCCGAGTGGCGACTTACAACGGGGCTCTCAAACATACTATTTTGTTTTTTATTTTAAATCAAAAACGTGTCACAGCAAATATTTTAAATGACTCTCATGTAATATAAAAAAAGTCTCTCAAAAGATACCGCTTGCGACTATCGTAAATGCCACAAACTGAACGACACATGAATCATTTTACTCTCATTTCCCGACCCGTATGCGAGAGTTTTGCCGGGTTAACTTACCTAATTCGCTCGCTTGCGATATCGTTTGCGAGCGTTTGGTTTGCTGGGAACTGACCCCCTCTCTCCTACAAGCAAAATTGAATCGTATTTAACTTCGGTGTTTTTTGTCGCATCTTATTGATCTTTTCAGAATAGATAGACATTGGGCCTTACTTGATAAATAAAAAGTCTCGAGGGTCTAACTTTAAATTTGTGGCTCAGACAGTTTCTCTATCTCTTATAGTCTCTGAGATCGACGCGTTCATACGGACAGACGGACGGACGGACAGACGGACATGGCTAAATCGACTCGGCTGTTGATGCTGATCAAGAATACATATACTTTATAGGGTCGCAAATTCTTCCTTCTACCTGTTACACAACTTCATGATCCCACTTTTCCCATTTTTAATGGGAACAGGGTATAAATACGTTGTGTAATATAGCAGGCATCCATGCAATTGCAGTAAATCAACTCCAACAAAAGTGGTTTGCCGCTGAAGTCTGTAGAATCAAATGGGTGGCCTATTTCTTGAAAAACCTAGTCATTTCGCAGAAGTATCAAAAGCCGAACATAAAACAGTCAGTTGTAAATCTCACACCCAGTCGGACTTGACACCATGACAAAAGGCATATCTTTCATACTTCTTTTTCACCGAAGAAGTAGTTCCCATTCCTGAAAAGTTCCATTCGCTTTTGTTAAGGCGTGAAAACCAAAAAGAAGGCATCCTTTGAACTTCTTTCTCAAAAAACGGTTCCAGATGTACATCCGTCGGAAGGGAAGACTTCATGGGTGAGTCGTTCGGTGCTAAAATAATGTGTAAATAATACGTTCATTTGGAACAAGTTTTGGGAGGCATGAAAAACAGCATGCTAGACACGTGATTTTTTATGATATATTGAAACAAAACCATCTTTGTAGAAATTTTGATTTCAATCAAATTTTGTTAGTATTTATTTATAATGTTACTTTCGTGCGCACTGTTTTTGCCTTAGTTTCCGCTTCATAAAAGTTGATATTTCTCCTTTGAATGCCACTCCTATGATTTTTATTTAGTCGCTGTCCCATTCTCTGGAAGTTCAAAATAAATAATAAATGCTACAAAACATAATGCTAAGGGTGATAATTTGAATACTTACAAATACTGGCACTTCTTGTAATTTAATATTTGGGTTGCTGGTTGCGTTGGTTTGTTGATTCGTTCAGTTCAGTTGATCGTTCACACAAGTAATACATTTCTTGCGAAAATAATTAATAAAAGCAAAATGTACCAATGATAACTCCAACTACTCGTATGTAAATTTATTATACTTCGGGCTAACTTTATATTAATATGATTTGATTTTATTTTTTTAAGACGTTCAATACTTTGAAATAAAACGCATTTCTTCTTCCCTTTAATAGGTGCCAAAAACACAACCCAGAGAAGGGGCGGTTTCATGTTATGGTAGCTTTTTGCCTTCGAACACATGAAAATGAACGTGTTAAAAAGAAACCAGCGTTCGGAAATCGTTCGGGTTTTTCATAGCGTTCTTTCTTGTTACGTACGCATGACAAAGGCACAACCAAGAGAAGGCACGGTTTCATGTTAACGTTACTTTTTGCCTTCTAAGCGCATGAAAAAAGAATGTAGTGACTATTTCACACATATTTTTAAACTTCTATCATAACTATCATAACATATCATTTATGTAGTGACCTTTCCCCATTCTCTTCGAAACCACATTCAGCAAAGTCCGACTGGGCAACCACCATTGCCTGAAGCTTTCGGAGAATCGGAGCAAGAAAGATTTTTAGTTCTTTTCGCTCCCGCAAGCAAAGACATTAGCTGTGAGGCCAACCCTTTCAAATACCTATAGATTATCTTGAAAACTTTAATAAGTATGTTTGAAAAGTAAACACTTTTCAGTGACAAAAGTGCTTTAAAAACGTGCTAATTGAAAAAATGTTGTGGGTGGATAAAGTCAACAATGCCAAAGCTTTTAATGGAAATGACCACCTGCTCATATCACTCATTTCGCTCGCCTTCTGCCAATGTATATCAAGTTTCACTGAACTACTTATATAGTACATATTTACTTGCGTGCGTTTGTATGTAAATTGAGTCATTCAATGACTTGGTCAACGGGTCAATCAACAATTTGGGTTACTGGATATTTGACGTGTCATTCGAGTCTTGACTATATCAGTCTACCTATCTTATCTGGAGCCCATAGGAATGCTTCAAATTTAATTATTCACTTGATTAATTTGAATTGGATCATAAGCCGCATGGGCTTATGCTTTAATGAAACGGACACTTCAGTTTCATTTAATCAGTTCTATTCAGTGGAAGAGCTGTAAAAAAAGGTTCCTCAATTAAATTAATATTTTTCCATGACCTTTTTTCAGCACTTACAATGCACAAGGCGATCAAAAATAAATCCAGTAAGTAGTCTCAAACCCTTAAACGATGATTTATTTGTTAATGTATACGATCATTTTTGTAGGGTTACTTTGTGGCCTCAAGAACTCCAAAGCAGATCTAACCACAGCCAAGTTTATATTGTATTATGGGTAAGATACTGTGCTGGAAAATTTTAAGTAATCTGCCTAATGAAACTGATATCTTTTTATCTGATTATGATTATGTAACAGACCCACAGCTGCGGATAGTGATATCTATGATCTGCATGATTACCAAAACTTATTGGAGGACGAACATTTGGATTTGAGCAAAAATACTGTTTTGTATTTGCATGGATATCTGGAGAATCCCGATGTTGAGTCCATACATGTTGTGGCCGAGGCGTACTTAGAGCGGACGGATACAAATCTGATTGTACTGGACTGGGGTGAACTAGCCGATGGCAACTATATGTTCGATGCGGTGGTAAATGCCAAGCAATTGGCCCCAGAACTGGCCAAGGTATTGCTGGAAATGTTTGACCATGGCTTGGAAATTGAGAAGTTGCATATAGTTGGTCACTCGCTGGGTGGTCAAATGGCTGGGATCATTGGGCGAGAGATTAAAAAGCGCACCAGGGGTGTGAGGAAGATAAAGAGGTAATCAAGCATACAATAACTGAATTACTATTTCGAAATAGACGACTAAATTCTAACTCCTTAGAATTTCCGCCTTAGATCCCGCCTTTCCGCTCTTTTATCCCTTGGGTGGTCATTTAAATGCCAACGACGCCGACTTTGTGGATGTAATTCACACCGACGCCTGGCTATACGGAGCACCCACAAGTACTGGAACCGTAGATTTCTGGCCTAATGGTGGCAGCACACTGCAACCCGGTTGCCCCAAGCGCAACTATAAAATGCTCAGCGATAACGATCTGTCGAGTCATCGCCGTAGCTGGTGGTTTTGGGCTGAAAGCGTCTCCGATCGTTTCCCCATAAAATTCGAGGCCGTACCCTGTAGAAGTTGGGCTGATTTCAAGCAGAAGAAATTCATCGAGAATGGTACCCCCGTGGTAATGGGTCATCATTGCCCCACTTCGTAAGTTCTGCACGCTGAGTTTCGGATATTTTATACGGTATTTTTAAATGGTTTACATTATTTTCCAGAATTCATGGCAATTTTTACTTACAAACAAACGGTTTGACGCCGTTTGCTCGTGGCAAGGAGGGTACTGTCTATGTGGAACCCAAAGAACTTTTAGAAAATAACCACAGCATCACATGTGAGCCACACCACACGACGATACCACATTAAACATAACTTCATGAATAGTTGCTGTAGGAATAATGTAATGGCATTTTCGAAATGTAACGCTTAAATGATGTTTGCTATTTTTTTGGACCTTTATAGCTCGAGAAATAAACCTACTTAAATTTTGTTGGTTGAAAAATGCATTTATTTCTTCAGAGCTGATGGAAAACTAAGAAACCGCATCCTTCTTAGAAGCAAGAGCTGCAAATCGGTCAAAATTTATTTTGCAGAAAGAAATTAGCGGCCTTAATGCATGCGGACTAATTTCCCAGAGCCCATCGGGCAACCTTTTTGTATTTTTTTTTATGAAAATTTAAGGTCTTACTGGTGCCCCTTAAATCGTTAGTTTATAGTGGAAAAGAAGAAAAAAAAAGTTCAAAAATGTACAGTAAATCAAAAAAGTATTGGCACAGCTTCATTTTCATTGTTTGTTGCTAAATAGCTTTGTTTATATTTAACTAAAAGAAAATTAAGGATGCAACATATTTTATTTAACATTTGACTTCATTTTACAAAAAAAATTAAATTGATATCATTTATGGTTTGGCTGCAAATGGATAATAACTAAAAAAAAGCACGATTCTTACATCAAAAAAGTACTGGCACAAATTTCATAATCAATGTTGTATGCCGGATTTTGGATCTTTTAATGTTTGGCAAAGCCTCCTTTGGCCTTAATTACGTCTTTCAAGTGTCGACGCATACTTCCTACCAAGTTGGCAGTCTTGTCTGAGGTTATATTTGCCCATTCTGTCAGTAGAGCGTATTTCAGAGAATCCTTGGATGTTATATGATGTTTCCGAACTTTTCTTTCCAGCTGATGCCAAATATGTTGTAAGGGATTCATGTCTGGTGATTGCGGAGCTGGTTTTAATTGCATGCGATGATAGATAAGCCATTCCTGAACCAAATACGACGAATGATTTGAGTCATTATCTTGTCGAAACAAATGTTGCTGTCCATTTAACCCCACTGGGAGCCAAGTTTTCCATTAAAAAGTTCATATAAATTGTCTTGTAAATTTTCACGTCGATAAAAACCAAATTTTATTGCTCCAGAGACCGCAAAGCACCTCTATACCATAACATTTCCTACACTGTGCTTCGCTGTATAAGAAAATTATTTTATTGCAGCTCTTTGTTAGGCTTTCGCCAAGTTTTTAGTGATCCATCTGAACCAAATTGGTTAAACCTTGATTCGTCAAAAAATTTAACGCTTTTCCAAAATGATTCCGGCTGATTTATATGAAGATTGGCAAACTCTATCCTCTTTTTAAACCATGCAGGGCGTATTATAAAATTGTCCGCATAGAAGGAAGCACCTCCGACCACATATGTGTTCTTGATCAGCATGACGAGCTGAGTTGATTTTGCCCTATGCCCTTTGTCTATGCTATCTCCTCCGTCAGTATTAATACTATCCTCACCAAACTTTGCACGAAGTTTTTTGGCACAAATACGCTGCACATTTGTCGGAACCGGCCGGATCGGATAACTATAGCATATAGCTGTCATGGGAACGATCGGTCGAAAAACAAGTTTTACTGAGAAAAACTTTTTTTATACCCTTGCAAAGGGTATTATAAAATTGTCCGGATGTTTGTAACGCATAGAAGGAAGCATCTCCGACCACATAAAGTATTTATATTCTTGATCAGCACGATGAGCTGAGTTGATTTAGCCCTGTCTGTCTGTCTGTTTCTATGCTATCTCCTCCGTCAGTTTTAAAGCTATCCTCACTAAACTGTGCACGAAGTCTTTTGGTACATATAGCTGTCATAGGAACGATCGGTCGAAAAACTAGTTTTAGTGAGAAAAACTTTTTTGTTTTTAAAGGAAATGCCTCCAAAGTACGTATTTCTTAGTTTACTATCCCTTCCCATGATTTCACTAAGTTTGGTCGAAATCGGATGACTATAGCATATAGCTGACCATAGGAACGATCGGTCGAAAAACTAGTTCTAGTGAGAAAAACTTTCGCTCTTTTTATTAAGGGGGTTGTTTTTAATGAAAACGTCCTTATCATTGGCATACACTTATTTTATATACTTTTACACAATTCTACAAAGATTGGTCGAAATCGGATGACTATAGCATATAGCTCCTACAGGAACGATCGGTTGAAAAACTAGTTTTAAAGAGAAAAACTTTTTTTTTGTAATGAAAACGTCCTTTTATCATTGGCATATTCTTATTTTATTTACTTTGGACACATTTCTACAAAGTTTTATCAAAATCGGATGACTATAGCATATAGCTGCAGTATGAATGATCGGTCGAAAAAGAAGTTCAAGTGAGAAAAACTGTTTTGTTTTAAATGAGATCGCCTCCAAATTTCGCAATTAACAGTGTATTATGCCTTTCCATGATTTCACCAAGTTTAATAGAAATCAGACATCTTTATAGTATAGATCCCATAGAAAAGTAATGTCCGAAAAATAGTCTTAGAAAAACTTTTTTGTTATCAATGGAAGCTGCAAGGGTATACAAAACTTCGGCCGAGCCGAAGTTAACTTTCCCCTATTTTTTTTCTTGAGATCATCGTTCGTCGAATCGACTTCGTGGTTTCTAAGATTTGTTTTTAAAAATCCCATACATAAAAACCCACGACAAATGTTAGATTAATAATATTTTATTTATAAATGTTATAGATTAAACTATAGATAAAGATTTCACAGCTCTTCTCCATTTGGTTTGTTATAAAAAGAAAACATAAATAGAAAATCTTATAAAGAAAGTAATTTAAAGCATCATTATTTAATAAATGTGATTTTCTCTTCAAAGTAATATTTTGAACTAAAGAGGGGCACGATTTCAGGAATAACAGATTTCATTTTAAGCAATAGGCACAGAGCACAATTTGATGCTCCCCACAAAGGTGTTTTTCACATTTCATGCAAGTTGTTTTAGTCATTCGTCGCTTGGCTGCGGGACAAATAGCGCAAATCCTGCGCTTTTTTATTGTTTGGTCCCGATTTGCGTGCTCGACGCTCTCATTAGTAGCCATTAATTTTTCAATATTTGATCGCAGCGGCGTAGGTAAAGTTGCTACTTCAAGTCTGTCTGTCATATGTTTTTTGACAAGGGTAGAATACAATATTTTCATAAAAGCAGGGCGATTGAGAGGTTTTTGTTTTGCTTGAAACATATTATGTGAATAAATGATATAACAGTTTATGAAAGCCATGTTCAATATCCCAAAAAAGTAGCACAATGGCCACTTATTGGTTTTTCGTGAGCAGCTCATAGCACTACACATTTGGTTGAAAGAGTCAACCGCACCTTTTGTTTTGTTGTAGAATTCGATTATGCTGGGCTTGTTTGACTTCGAATTGACCGTTCCTTCTTCATTACGAGATGACAATATATGTATTATTTTGCTCGACTTCGGTTTGTACGAGAGAAGTGTCAATTCATTGTCGTAACAAAACATTGAAGTGCCAATTTTGCGACCCTTTATGTTTTTCAATTCATTCGGAATTTCTTTTATGTTAGAACGGAGAGTTCCAACAATGGTCAGTTGATATGGTGCGCTTAAGAGGGATTTCGCTAGAGGTATTGACGTAAGCCAGTTGGCCATTGTAACGCTTCTATTTGAGCCATGTACAGATTTTGTTAATTCCTTGACGTAGTACTCACCAAGTGGGGCGTTATTTTTAATTGAGCTTTTTTCCAAAAACGGCATAGCATCAACCATGTATTTGGTGCCACTATCGCATATGATAACCGTTTTGAGTCCATATCTTGCTGGCTTGCTGGGAATATTTGTACGGAAACTGCATTTGCCCCTTAAACGCCAGAAGTTGTTCGTCAATGGTGAGATACTCGCCTGGAGTATAATTATTGCGACATTTTTTTATAAACATCTCCCAAATGTTCCTGATGGGAGCAAACTTGTCTCCCATCAATAGCATGGGTAAAGGTTTGTCATCGAATCGAATACAACTCATAAGGAACTTGAATCTTGCTTTTGTCAGAATCGATATATAGATCATTCCACAGTAGGACATATCAAACATTTCGTCTGCAGACAGATGTTGGTCCTTTTTGACTGCTGTCAATACCAAAATTCCAATCAAGGCACTTATTTCTTTCGAAGAAGTTTCCTTTCTTTGGGCTTCTTTTGAAGCTTCAAGCAAAGTAGACTGCCGATTAGCTATCTCAACGTTTGTCCATTGCACGATTTCGTCTATGATCTCTGGCGTTATAAACATTTCGAAGCACTTCAGTGGGTCTGTTTCACTTCTGCATTGGTGAGTTGGTCCCCGATCTTGACGTATAATGTTTAGATCAAAACGATGAGACTTGGCTTTTTGCGTTGACCACTCATGTTGGTTTTTTCCCCGCAAAAGAGTTTTACTGAAAGATATAATGCTTGACTTATCTTTTTCGGTGCTATCCTCTGCTGAGATAGTATCCTCTTCGTTTTCGATCTCTATATCGGAATCCTCTTCGCTGTCGTCTAGCTTATCATTGGTCTCAGATTCCCAATCGTCATCGCACATTGCTAGAAATTGTTCAATTTCCTCGTCGATGCACTTATTTCTGGCGCTCTCCTTGTCGGTAAAGGTCTTCGAGCAGTTGAAGCTCCCGTCTCCCGTTAAGGATTCTAATTCTTCCTCTTCGTTCTCTTCATTTTTGTTTTTGCATTGGAAGGTCTCCTCCTGATTGCTTGGCCCATTCTTGGAAATCACTGCTTCTGAGGAGGTTGCCGTTCCGTTCTGCTTCATACGTTCGTTTAAGTACTGAAAACTCTGCTCAAATTTTCTCTTGAAATTTAACGCAATTGTCGCCGAAGTCCAGCATAAGGGGCATATTCTTGTAGGTAGTTCCTCATCAGGATTGACAATGGTGCCAGTTAATTCCTCTATAATGAGTATCAAGTATTGTTGCGTCTTGGAGTGAACTGGCCATGCCGAACTGGCCATGCAAACACAGCATAACTCGACCACTTTTAGCCCCTTTGCTTCGCTGGCCATTCCACGACGGAATCTTTGTTAACAACAAATGTTAATTCCAAATGAGGACGAAAATCAAACAATTTGAAACTATTTAGATAAATATGTGACCGTAAATGACAAGCGCAAAAACGCTAAATTGAACTAGTTCCATTTAATATCATAACAAACCGGACTGCACTCAATTTGAAACTCTTGCAATTCTTATAAATGTAATCCAAAAGCCGTTAACATTAAAGAACTGCTGCAACAATTCTTGAGTATCTTAGAAATTGGAGATAATTAGGCAGGCGCGGCAAGTATGGAGGAGGGTCACGGCACTTTTTGCCCCAAATAATTATATGGAGGGGCAATGCCCCTAATATTTCGTTGAAATAAATATTTGAAAACTTGGTACAGATATTCTATGATATCACACTATTTTTCTTTAGTCTCCATAGTTCATCTCCGTAATCTTTCCTACTTTTTAACTAATTGAATACAATTTTTGCGTTTCAATAAATCAAATTTACCCGTATACTACGAATTATACTACGAAATTATTGAATACATCGTGAATTGTTTGAAAATTCACGAAATTGGTTTAAACATTACCTGTAACAACAAGCACTACCGATTTATCGTTTACGGTCTTAAGAATACTGTTAACTTACATGAGAAATACTATGCCCAAGTTCGGCTCAGTTCTTTGAGCATTTTGCGTGTTCCTTCTGAAGATGCGATGCAATATAACATTTTTCATTAGTAAAATAGCCAATGTACGTATTTGTTTTTGATCCATAAGCGTTTCCATTTAAAAACAAAAGGTCTGAAGTTTTGATTTGAAAGTTTTCCATTTTTGATTTAAAAATTTTTCCACTTTTGATTTAAACATTTTTTCACTTTTGATTTTAAAGTACTTTACACTTTTGAAAATAAGTGCTGACCATTAAAAAATAAAAAAAAAAAAAAAAAATTAGCCAACCAACCACCTATGTATGTATGTGCGCGCCCCTTATAAGCAGGAAAGAATACTCGGATTTGAAAAAAGCTATGACCCACCACCCCACACTATGTTTTGCTTCTGAAAAACAACGAATTATATAAATTTATTTAACTTCAAGCTTTTTATTACCTCTGCTGGGGTTTGAACTCGGGGCCTTTGAACTTGACACGATTGGGATGACGCCTTAGCCGATTGTGCCATTGCGAATGATTGTTTGTGCACGCCTGGTATGCTTCTTAGATTGAATTGTATTAAACTCAATCTAGCATCTGCATAAAATTGAAATTCTCAACTTTTAATTCCGTCGAAATGAGAAATTATTTAACAATGTCA
This sequence comes from Lordiphosa collinella, assembly GCA_018904265.1. NCBI lineage: Eukaryota > Metazoa > Arthropoda > Insecta > Diptera > Drosophilidae > Lordiphosa > Lordiphosa collinella. The sequence continues at coordinate 173,299 of JAEIFV010000282.1, read as the reverse complement.
CACTTTTGATTCTGCTCCGAAATCAAAAGCAGCATTGTTGATTTTACTATGTTAAAAAACAAAGGTGTCTGCACTTTGAAATCAAAAACTCACTCTGTTGATTTCAAAAGTCCAACATTTTCTTTTTACGCTTTATTAGTTTAAATCAAATGCTCAAGTTGTGGATTCAAGAAAAGTGTCAGCATTTTGAAATCAAAGGCTCGCACTTTTGATTTTAAAAGCCGAATATTTTTGATTTTACTACGAAATCAGAAGCGGCATTGTTGATTTTACTACTTTTGAAATCAAAAGTGTTTACACTTTAAAATCAAAGATAAAAATAGTTGATTTTAAATGACTGTAACTTTGATTATACGATTAAATTTTTAATTTAAATTTTATGCAACTTTGACTATACGACTGTAACTTGATTATACGATTAAATTTTTAAACTCAATAATAAAAATAGGTAATTTTAACAATTTTTATTCAAATTATTTTCTCAGTAAATAATAATTTTTAGAGACTTCTATTTCACTAACAGTTGTTCAAGACTTTTGTATTATTACTCAAAAATAACTGCGTGAATTATCTATAAAAGTACGGAAATATATGTAGGGACTTTGCGGTAGGTGTTTCAAACATACTTGTCATGCTGACGAAATATTAAATCGCGGAAAAATACCAAAGTGGATTAAAAATATTAATACTAAAAAATGTCAAGTGGAAAATCATGCCAGTATCAAACCATAATCGGAATTTACACTTAGTAGATATCCATGGTACTAAAACCGCTATATACTTAAGGCACTGCTTTTAACGACTACAATTGACCAAAGATGGATATCTATTTTTCAGCCATGATTATGGCAATACTAAACAGCGATTAATACCAAGAATGATAAAAAAAAAATAGGCAAAGCATTAAGAATGTATCAAGGCAGTTTACAGAGACTGACAAATTATTAAATCGCGGAAAAATACCACAGAGGATACAAAATATTAATAGTAACGAGAGCGTAAGTTAAAGTCGGTCCTGCCCGACTTCGATATACCCGTTACTCAGGGAAATTAATGTTGTATAGTTTTCCTTTATGTTAACAGAGTTAACAGAGCACTAACATTAATGATCACATTTCAACATTATGTAAGCAGATAGCGCAAGCGGCGCCAAAAAGTATGCAACGTTTTTTAAACATAGAACATAGTTCTATTGATAACAGCTATCATGTATTAAAGTTCTGACGAAAAGTTTTGGACACCCTGTACATAGATGCCCGATTTTGACCAAACAACATAACAAACTGTTAATTACGAAATTTGAAGGACATCCCAATTAAAACAAAAAGTTTTTCTCACTAGAACTTAATTTTCGACCGATCATTCATACTGCAGCTATATGCTATAGTTATCCGATTTTGACAAAACCTTGTAGAATTGTGTAAAAGTATTTAAAATAAATATTTGCCAACGTAAGGGACGTTTCCATTAAAAACAAAAAAGTTTTTCTCACAAGAACTAGTTTTACGACCGATCGTTCCAATGGCAGCTATATGCTATAGTCATCCGATTTCGACCAAACTTTGTAGAATTGTGCGGGAGCATAAAAAACAAATACATGCCAATTTTGAGGACACTTCCATTGAAAACAAAAAAGTTTTCCTAACTAAGATTACTTTTCAGAATCTACTTTTCTATGACAGCCATACTATATAAATGTCCAATTTCGACCAAATTTTGTGGAATCTTGGAAAAACTTAGTAAACTAAGAAATACGAAGTTTGGAGGCGTTTCAATTGAAAACAAAAAGTTTTTCTCACTTTAAAACTAGTTTTTCGACCGATCGTTCCTATGGCAGCTATATGCTATAGTCATCTGATCCGGCCGGTTGCGACAAATGTGCAGCGTGTTTATACCAAAAGACTTCGTGCAAAGTTTGGTGAGAATAGCTTTAAAACTGACGAAGGAGATAGCATAGAAACAGACAGACGGACGGACGGACAGAGGGACAGGGCTAAATCAACTCAGATCGTCGTGCTGATCAAGAATGTATATACTTTATGTGGTCGGAGATGCTTCCTTGAATGCGTTACAAACATCCGCACAATTTTATAATACCCTCTGCAAGGGTATAAAAAAAATAACAATAAAAATTAAACTCGAATAAATTTTAGACCAAAAGCCCGATGACCAACTTTTGTACACATACATGATCTATGGGCTAGTATGTATGAATGCATGCATGCATATTTGTGATTTTTTGCTGGTGCTTTAAATGGTTTAGCCAGATAAGGGAAATGGACCTGTCTAGCGGAATTCTACAATTTTCTTTTTAATTAAATGGAACTCTTTAAAAGAAACTTATATATGCCAAATTTTGACTTATTGAACCCAATGTCCTTCAGATATCGTTGAAAATCCTTTTTTGATGAGCATTAAACATGATTTTTCTCGTTCACTTAATCAGCTAGATTCGTGAAATAAAACGCCAGTGATGGGAAATTGAACAAGGTTTTCGAAAATGAACATTTGGTGCCAAGAAATAGCTGATGATGACCCGTTGCTAATTTTTATGAGTTGAAAAATATTATTTTAAAATTGGCAGATAGTGTGAATGTCGATCGACAAAATGTCGACTTTGATAAAAAAAAATAACCCAATATTATCATGGGGTCGACAGTGTTGAGATGACGACTTTCGTGTCGAGGTCCCGGGTTTAATTCCCAGGCAGAAACGAAAAGTTAAATTTCATTATACCCTTGCAGAACCATCTCCGACCACATAAAGTATATATATTCTTGATCAGCATGACGAGCTGAGTTCATTTAGCGTTGTCCGTCTGTCCGTCCATCCGTCTGTCTGTTTCTATGCTATCTCCTCCGTAAGTTTTAAAGCTATCCTCACCAAACTTTGCATGAAGTCTTTTGGTATAAATATGGATGACTATAGCATATAGCTGTCATAGGAACGATCGGTCGAAAAACTAGTTCGAGTGAGGAAAACTTTTTTGTTTTTAATGAAAACGTCATTTTTATTGGCAAATTCTTATTTTACATACTTTAACACATTTCCACAAAGTTTTATCAAAATCGGATGACTATAGCATATAGCTGCAGTATGAATGATCGGTCGAAAAAGAAGTTCTAGTGAGAAAAACTTTTTTATTTTAAAATGGATCGCCTCCAAATTTCGTAATTAACAGTGTATTATGCTTTTCCATAATTTTAAAGTTTGGTCGTAATCAGACATCTATATAATATAGATCCCATAGAAAAGTAAGGTCCAAAAAGTAGTCTTAGAAAAACTTTTTATTTTTTAATGGAAGCTGCAAGGGTATTCAAAACTTCGGCCGAGCCGAAGTTAACTTTCCCCTATTTTTCTTACAAGAAGTAGTTTTCCGACTGATCGTTCCTATGGCAGCTATATGCTATAGTCATCCGATTTTGACCAAACTTTGTAGAATCGTGCGGGAGCATATACAACAAATACATGCCAATTTTGAGGACATTTCCATCGAAAACTTTTCTACTTTTCTATGACAGCTATTCTATATAGATGTCCGATTTCGACCAAATTTGGTGGAGTCATGGAAAAGCAAAGTATACTAAGAAATACGAAGTTTGGAGGCGTTTCCATTGAAAACAAAAATGTTTTTCTCACTAAAACTAGTTTTTCGAACGATCGTTCCTATGACAGCTATGTATATGCTATAGTGATCTGATCCGACAAATCCGGTTCCGACAAATGTGCAGCGTATTTGTATCAAAAGACTTCGTGCAAAGTTTGTTGGGGATAGATCTAAACTGACGAAGGAGATAACATAGAAACAGACGGACAGGGCTAAATCAACTCAGCTCGTCATGCTGATCATGAATATATATACTTTATGTGGTCGGAGATACTTCCTTCTATGCGTTACAAACAACCAGACAATTTTAAAATACCCTCTGCAAGGGTATAAAAAGAGAGAATTTCTCACATTATTAGGAATTTTTTCACCTTAAAATAATAAAATTGGTAGCTTATGAACACAATCAATTCTTAGTGTTTGGTTTTTCTGTAACTTTATTTAATGCAGCTTATTTGTTCCCCTTATTAAAGTTTCTGGGCCGCCCCTGCTAACTGACTAAGTTGGGTTCTCTCTTCAATTTGCACTGATATGGGTATTACACTGGTAGTATATGCACGTATGTACTATTATCTTTACGCCATATGATTCTCGTGAGTACGTCGCAGCCAATTGCTGTTTGTGTAATTCATTAGGCATTTTGTGAGTTGTTTAGCGTCATGTCGGATACCAAAAAATATTTCCTTGTTGAAATACCAAGAGGCGATTGGATAAAGTTGCGAGACCTCTGGGCTGTCAAACCAACTCGAACGCCCGGACATCAGTGCATAGCAAATTTTATAAACTGGTCAGAGAAAGACCCTAGTATGGAAATCAATTTTTTATCACTCAATGGCGACTGGCAACAAGATGGGACTTTTCTGATTACGGTAAATACATATGTAGTTGCAGTTGAACATGTATATTTTGGCAAACTCTTTCATTTTAGCTAGATCTTAAGCACCAGCTGCAACATCTCTACTTTAATACTTTGAATGACAATCTGTTTAGTGTGACGAAAGCTCTGGAAATTCTTCCGTCAACAGCTGACCAATATTTGCTCTTTGGCTATGATTCCCATCTCATCCCAGCAGCAGATGCGTATGGAAAGAGATTTCCTGAAAGGGAGCGACAATCAGATGAAACAATTTGTTATCATGCCAGCAGAGATCTGGTTTCTAGTTTTATTATCGAGTAAGTAATAGATCTTTCCAATTTTGGAATAAATATTCCCAAGCCCCCTCCGACTATTTTAGGGCCCCGCCTGGAATTACTTTAGACAATTTGAATGTTGAAGATGCTGAAACTATTACTGATATTTGGCCACATCGTTCAGTTGACAGTTTGGACTTTTTAAAACGTTTAATCCTTTACAATGAAAACGTGGGAGCCTATGATGAGACGGGAAAATTGGTGGCCTGGTGTTTAAGGTAGGTGGCCTGGTGAAGAAAATGGGAGAATTTTTGCTTAATCTGAGTTCCAAACCCAATTTAGGCATCCTCTGGGTTCGCTTGGAATGCTGCAAGTTGTAGAATCGCATAAACGTTTGGGATTGGGTAGCCTGGTCGTGCGCTGTCTGTCCAAAAAGATAGCAGCTCTGGGCGATGAAGTACTGGCGCAAGTGGTGCCCGATAACACTGTATCACGTAAAATGTTTGAAAAAATAGGATTTCAATCAATTGATTCAGTGTACTGGAACAAATGCAAATAGGAGAAGTGTAATTTACACACCCTAAGGCTCACAAACAGATAAATTAAATGTTGAATTCGTTCCGAAAAGTTTACTTTAATTCAGGGGCAGGCACATTCCTATCTCGTGTGCATAAGAAAATTTCAAAGCAGCGCTGCTTCCACACACACAGAATAAGCTGTACAAGCGCCGCCGAGTTGCGTGTTCGGCCTTCGCCTTGACGGAGTCCTTGCTACTAAAATTGAGACCAATTTTTGCGTTGCTCTCACACACACCAATGCAAAAATGTGAATGTATTTCTTTCCTGCCTTTGCTTTAATTTATCAGGCTTAAAATTTTACGATCCGTGGTCCCAAATAGCTTTGTAGTCATTTTTTTCAGCCGCGTTCCTGTGGAATCCCGGAAAAGTGACCTTTTGGCCAGATTTAAGAAAAAGTCGTAATGATATCGTAAGACTTAGGAAAAAAGTTTCAAATTTTCAAACCAAAAACAATAAGGAGGAAAGTTACACTGCACGACAGTTATATAGGATCATCTTCTCTCTCACTTTAAACCAGGGACAGGCAGATTGCTATCTCGCGTGTATAGGAAAAGTCTGAAAGCAGCGCTGCTCAAACACACATAGGATAAGCTGTTCAAGCGCCGCTGCGTTGCTTGCTTCCTAAGCCGCGACGCAGTCGTTGCTACTGAAATTGAGAGCAATTTTTGAGCTGCTCTCACACACACCAATGCAAAAATGTAAATGTATTTTTTGCCTGCCTCTGCTTTAAACTCAGCTCTCACAGCTCAGCAAGAACCCGAAGGAAGTTTACACAATGTCGTCTACAGCACCACTGTATGTCGCTCTTGATAAAACATAAAACAAGTAAGAAAGTCGGCCAAGCCCGACCATAATATACTCTGTACCTCCCAAAGCTTGTGTTAATGTGTGTGAAGTACTGCCCATCACCGTGTGGCCGGTGGTGCCCAAGCATAATTATTTGTTTTCCTTATAACTCGACTATCGTTCATCCGATCTTGGCAAACCCTTTGACGACTAGTCAGTTTTAAAGCTATCGATCATCAAATTTTTTGTAAATTTTTTATATAATATCCCCATGACACAGGACATAAAGCTTATAAATTAAGTCATTGGTCACAAAAGTTTTAAGTGTATTTAAACTTCGGCACAGACGAAGTTCCCTGAAGTTCAGCTGGTGTCGAGGCACTATCAGGCCTAACGACCTGATGCATCACTGAGCGTCAGTCGCGTCGTTAACGACAGGTAATGTATCAGAGCGCTAGTCTAGTTCGTGAACTATAGTGTGCACCACCACCACACTAACGACTGGTAATGCAGGGTCGTACCGATCGGTACGATTTCCGGACATTCCCGTACAAAATTCGTTAGGCAAAAACTTGGCTGGTGGTTGGTCTGGTGGCGAGTGCTCACTACGAAGAGTTAGAGAATTCGTAAATGCCGCACCGGCGTAGATGAACTACAAGGCTAGCTTTGCTTTCTCGTTTCTAAATTGCGGGAGCGGGAAAAATTGGAAGTAACCCTGTCTCTTACCATCTCTGAGATCTGTTTGTTCAGACGGACATGGCTAAATCGACTCGGCTTTTGATGCTGACCAAGAATATGTATACTTTGTAGGGTCGGAGATGCTTCCTTTTTGGCTGTTACATACTTTTGCACAAACTTATTATACTCTGTGTATCTCAGGTACAGAAGGAAGTAGACAGAAAAAAAGACGGCGAGAAAATTCAACTTTTTTTTCTTAGAGTAATCCCGGCACGAGCTTAAAATTTCAATCTCGTTTTACGGGGTATTCTACTCAATTCAATCTTTTAAGGCTTGACGCAATCCTTTCCAGCTTGTTTCATTCCATAAGTGCTTACTTTAATCCCTTTTGAGATCACAATGTTCATAAATAAGAAAGGATAGAAAGGATAGGATATCAATCATGTGATATGGTGCTGTGCGATAAGATGCCATGCCATTCGTGTTCAGTGCAAAGCTGCAAGGTTGTGTGTTCGAGTTCCTGACAAGGCAGATTTTTATATTTCTTTGTTTTTTCAGAAGCTTTAAATATACCATAAGTGGTGTCGGCGGGTGTCCGTCCTATGAAAAGTGGAGGAAGAAGGGAAAGGTTCTGAAATCTCTCTGGGAGCAAATTAATCTCGAACAAGCTTAAAGTGATCCTGCTTTGGGATTGAATTGAGCTCGAATTTTTTGATTAATTTAATCTTTGCCGCGGGATAAATTTGATCTTTTCAGGATTGAAAAAAGTGGGATCCAATCAATCTTTTTTCGGATTGGCTTAAGAATATCCGGGATTACCCCATTTTTAATCCTGTTTCGGATTGATGTAGTCCCGTTTGGATTGATTTTTTTTTTTTGAGTGTATGTGTGAAGGAAGTATTATTGCAATCTCCCGATACGCAGACCCTAATAAGGGGAATAGCAATATCCCCTGAAACGAAATGGCGGACAAACTGGTACGAAAGGGTGCAGCCACCGCAATGGTAGGACCACAACCTCAAAAGGTTCCAGAAAATGATGCAACGAGGAACGAATGTCCTCAGGATCCTGACACATACCCATTTATAGTATCTAACTATTAAGATGCGATGCTCTAGCGTGGCACAGATTCAACAGGTTTGAGAAACACAGCACAAGATTAATAACCCAGAATCCACGAAAATCCTTGCATTTGTTTAAGAAATAGGGCTGCTTGGAGAGTTGTAATCTCAACAGGGGGCACAATAACCAGTATTGGTCGCATTGAGCAAGAAAACAAAATGCACGCATAAAAATGGTAATTTTTGATACTTTTTGGAAGATGCTTGCTTTATTAAGGTTATGTTTTTAGTTGCTGTTAACCATTTTCATTTATATTGTGTTACTTGAGATACACAATTTTAATTACATAAGATTGCACATTTTTCCGATTATGGCCGACCCAAGACTGTAATTTATTAATACTTAAGAAAAGCTGCATTAACTGCGCAGCAGATTTTTGTGCCCGTATTTTATTTTTAAGCAGAATAACGGTTTGAGCTCAGAGAGACAGGCGGACTGAGCGTTGCCCATCACTGCTTTAGACCTTTACGAAAGACTCTAATCTTTTTCGAGATCCAATACCGTCTGATGCGGAACACAATTATTCCTTATATTTACACTTTTGTCCTTTGTTATTCAATTTGTATGGGTGTTTAGTCTAAAATTGACCGATCATATCTAAACTCAGCCAGAATCGTAGGCTTCACTTAAGATAAGAGTGTACAATAAAACGTCAACATCGGACTAGTTGTCGGAGTACTTCCTATGGAACTACTTATTCACTATTTCTGGTACATTCAAAAATTTTCCGGTTCCTTACTATGAGACTCTGAAGACAAAGAAGCGGCAACCCACAAAACGGCAGAAATGTGTACAGATGCTGCGGAAAAGAAGAACTCAATTAAAATGACGAAGATGAAACTGAAGTCTGGAATTACATTTTTTAAGGTAATTTAAAATAAATTTGAAAGTGTTGCCCAAAGAATTTCCTTGGCCTTAATAAATTAGCTAAGCAACTTTAAATCCTTCAAGCATCCAAATAAGATACTATTTTGTGATAAATTGAATGATTACCCCGTACTTCTCTCCCATGGGTCGATCTCCTGATCAAGAAAATGATGCCAGAACACTCAAAAACCCCGAGTGCTGATTTTGCCACTTCTACAACATAGTTATTTATTTCTGCCGTTCAATACTGATTGATGTCCCAGTGTCCAATGCTTACAAAACTAATCACTGCGAGCACTTAATTGTTCTCCGGCATGAATTCGAAGATGTTCCTTAAGATGAACTGGAAATTTGAAAGTCTTCGAGCACAGTGAACAGAAAGGAACAGGCCTTTCCACGCTGTGACTGAGAAGGTGATGATTTAAGCGGCTCTCACGGCAAAATGTTTTTGAGCACTGCGTACACTTGAAGGGTCGTTCCCCTGTGTGACTGAGAAGGTGTATCTGTAGATTGCCTTGTTGGGTAAATGTTTTCGAACAGTAGGTACACTCGAACGGACGACTGCCAGTATGTGTTCGAAGGTGATTCTTCAGACTGCCTTGTTGGGTAAAGGTTTTGGAGCAGTGGAAACATTCGAAGGGTCGATGTCCAGTATGAGTGCGGAGGTGATTTTCCAGAGTGCCTTTTTGACTAAAGGTCTTTGAGCAGTAAGGACATTCGAAGGGTCGCTGCCCGGTATGAGTGCGAAGGTGATTCTCTAGAGTGGCTTTTTGGATAAAGGTCTTTGAGCAGTGGGAACATTCGTAAGCTCGGACGCCAGTATGAATGCGAAGGTGATTCTTCAGACTGTGTTTGTGGGTAAAGGTCTTTGTGCAGTGGGAACATTCGATGGGCTCTTTCGCTGCGATTGAGGTCTTTTCACTAGGAATGTCGCACTGCAAGCTCTCGTCTCCATTTAAAGATTCAAATTCTTCACACACACTCTCTTTATTTATGTTTTCGCATTGATTGGTCTTCTCCTGATTTATTGGCCCATTTTCGGTAGTCACTGCTTTCAAGGAGATTGCGGTTCCGTTCTGCTTCATCCGTTCGTTTAAGTACTGAAAACTCTGCTCAAATCTTCTTTTGAAATTTAAAGCTATTGTCGCCGAAGTCCAGCATAAGGGGCATATCCTTGCAGGCAGTTCCTCATCAGATTTGACCATGCGACCAGTTAACTCCTCTATTATGAGTATCAAATTTTCTTCCGCGTCGGAGTCGGTGAATATGTTCAGAAAGGCGGTGTCGGTGCCAGCTCCTGAACTGGCCATGCAAACGCAGCATAACTCGACCACATTTAGCCCCTTTAATGTGCGGACCATCCTACGACGGAATCTTGGTTGCTAACAAACCAGGGCGAAAAACAAACAATTTGAAGCTATTTAGATAGATGTGTGACCGCACGTGACAAGCGAACAAATGCTTAATTGAACTAGTTCAATAAAATTTTATAAGGAATCAGTGGGAGCTGATATTTTAATTGGATTTTCTTATACATAAATAATCTATAGCCCATTTCTAATTGAAGATATGTTGCCTCATTTGTGGGCAAGCTTATGTATGAAACAGCCGGAATGTAACACTTACCATCTGTTAAAACACAGATCTCAAAGATGGTGTATGGGACGTCGACTCTTTATAATTACACTAATTTGCTAAGTGAAACAAATGACCCCTTTCTGCTAGAATTTTTTTAAGTGTAGTTTGGAAACCTGAACTAAAAAATCGATTTCAATATTTTTTCTTAGGAATCATTTTTATTTTTAAAATCTGTACCAAAGGTACACAGAATATATTAAGTTTGTTCAAAAGTACTCCGACGCTACAAAGTACTTATATATGTATGTGTTAAAGTATATAACATAAGAATATGCCAATAAAAATGACGTTTTCATTAAAAACAAAAAAGTTTTCCTCACTCGAACTACCTCTTACTCTCATACTAAACACGAAAGTCGGCGACTTCAAATATTGTTTTATTGTTGAAAATATTGTTTTACAAAATCGAATACCTTGCCAGAATTTCAAAAGTGACAATTAGATGTAGAATTCGGGGCGTATAATAAATTGTTAAAGCAAACTTTAACCCTTGTTGCACCCATTAAAGCCGATCTTTTATACCCTGTTCCCGTTGAAAATGGGAAAAGGGGGATCATGAAGTTGTGCAAAAGTATGTAACAGGTAGAAGGAAACATTTGCGACCCTATAAAGTATATATATTCTTGATCGGCATCAACAGCCGAGTCGATTTAGCCATGTCCGTCTGTCCGTATGAACGCGTCGATCTCAGAGACTATAAGAGCTAAAGCCACAAATTTTGGCTTCGGGTTTAGGTAGGTGTATACCCGATTCAAATCGAGTTTGTTTCAGATTTGGAAATTCCTCCCCCTCCCCCTTTAGGCGGTTTACTGACGATAGTTAAACGTGACAACGTCTTAAGAAAATACTGATGGAATGGTGGCATTTTTCAAAAGAAAATTTTAATTTCATTTGTTTAATAGATTTGTATGTATATAGAGAAGGAGGTAATTGGAAATTGTCACGTTCAACTATCGTCAGTAAACCGACTTTACAGACAACCAATTTTTTATAACAAATTACAATTAAATTTGCAAAAATAATTAAGTAACTAATTGTAAAAATTTAATTATATTATTAAAATAATAAAATCAAAATTTAAATTTTAACAATTGAGTAGAAATTTAATCAATTAATTTTATTCAAGTATTTTGTTGTATTTTTATTTTTTAAATTTAAAATGAAGAATTGAATGAAGAATTTTATGAACAATTTTTTGGCGGGATTTTGTAGCGCAGTTATAGTGCCTGACCCTACACAGGCAATAAATCCATAGATTCGATGTATTTCCGATTCGATGTAATACCGATTCAATCTCAAAGTCACAGCACAGTCTCCAATTGTGCTCGGTGTATTTAAATTTGATTAGTGAATTTCCCATTGAATTGTTTATATGTTTCTTATAATGTACCTTTCCTGCATCTGATCGATTTTCCCGAAGAATACTGACTATTTTTGCACTCATTTTTTTGGTTAAATGGAATTCTATGCCATCTGCATGTCACCGTATCTTTAATTCGCTATAAAACAATAAATAATAGCAATACAATTTTTTCGCCCTTAATACTCCTTTCAACATTACTATGCTAAAAAGGAAGACGAACATATCAATAGGACTAGCAATATAGCAAATTTTTAAACAATATTAATTATTGTTTTCGCTCCGAAATTCATTTTATTAGCAGCACTTGCCTCGCAAAAAATTTCTTGTCAATTCGATTTCCGTTAGACCAGAAACTTTAAATCTGCTTATAACCAAAACAAAATATGCGTAGAAGCTTTTTTCCCGTTGATCGTCTCTTCACAGGGAGAGCGTACTGAGAGCCACTCTCTCTATTTACAAATGTCAAATTACAACTAAGCACAGCTCACAGAGAGTGTTGGCCTGTTGAAACAACAACAATGCGTTGGTCTGCTCAGCTATATGTGTGAAGTGTGTGTATGTATTAGTACATGGAACGCCTCAAAGCGAGGTAACGACGCATGAGTCATGTTTTTTCGTGCGTGCAGCCGGCTCTATCGAATTATAAGACGTTGTCACGTCAAAATTTGTTATGCACATGCGAAGTATTGCATATGGGTTTGTCGTTCAATCTTAAAGCTATCGAGCTGAATTTCGCACAGTCTTCATTTTACTACACGCTGCCTTTATTTATTCGTTTCACTAGTCACATTGACATATAATAAATATTTCGAACTTTGGTATAACTTAGGACTAACAATGGTTTTTAGCTTACTGCACTAACATTACTGTAAATTTAATATTTGTAATTTTTTTTTATTTTATATTGATGGGTTTCCTTGTAGGTGAGCTTTCAAAATATTTTTAAATCGCGTTTTGTTTCGTATAGTTTTTAGAAAATTCGGAAATTCATTCCATCGTCGGATAGCAGGTTTAAAGAAGTGTTGCTCTGAGCAGGATAGGTTAAGTCGGGGGTAGTTCAGATTGTTTGTTCTCAAAGAGGCAGAAAACTGTAACTTGGAGTACAGATAGTTTGGTTCTTTAGTTACTATTATTTTGTGTGGGATTATTAATGTTCTGAAATCAATCCATACATTTAAGATTAGGTTGAAAATCGAACTTGTTAAAGCGGATATTTGGTCAGAGGTTTAAAGATTATAGATATATCTAACAATTGAGTTAACAGTTACATTTAGTTTTCTCATGTCATCTGCTTTGGAGTGTCCGAAGATTTTTATACCATAAAAAAGTGTGGGTATAAGATATGTCTTTGCAATAAGCAATTTTATTTGCACCGGTAGAAACATTTGCGACACTATCAGTTGCCTCAACATTTCTTATGTAATACCGCACGGTTTAGTAACATGTTTAGTCCACGAAAGTATGTTATTAAAAATGATGCCCAAGTTGTTAAGTATTGTTAATAAATAGTTTTGGCAGCTGTGTCGCATCTTGGTCTTTTTTATGTATAACATTTAGACTTTGAAGGGTTTAATCCAAGCTCATTTTCCCCAGCCCGTCTGGCTATTTTTGATAGTTCGTTGTTATAAACAATAATAATATCGAAAATTTCAACTAACGGACGACTAACATATATCTGGACATCATCTACGTACATGTGGACTTTACAGTTAGGCAAATTATTTGCAAGATCATTAACTTATACCGAAAACAACAAAGGTCCTAAAACTGAAACTTGAGGAACTCATCACGTGAAGTTTATAGAACTCGAAGAAGAGGTTCCAGAAACCGCGGCCTGTAATCTATCTGTTAAGTAAGACCTGAGAAGTTAAGTTGCAGTACTTGTAAAATTGTATTTATTGTTCATTTTTGCCTATAAAATATCATGATTCACAGTGTCAAAAGCCTTACTGTGATCAAGGAGGGTCAAAAAAACAACATTACTTTCATCTATCTCCTTTTTAACTTCTTCAGCTATGTTTACGAGTGCTGTTGTGCAGCTTCTTTTTCATCTGAATCCAGATTGCACATCACTTAGTAATGAATTGCCTTCAAGAAATTCTTGTATTTTTGCAGCCATAATACGCTCAAATGCTTTTGCCAATTATGGGAGAATGGAGATTGGCCAGAACTCATTATTAGATTTAGGTATTGGTTAAGCTCTTTTCCATATTTCAGAAAAAGATGACATTTGAAATTGCTTTCCCGTTTTCATGCTTCGAAACCTTTCGGACCGACAAGCGAAGGTCTTGATTTTGTTGATCTCAACGAATTCTTCATAAAATTGGGATAATTTTATGATTTTTTTGACGGATTGATCTACATAGCAGCTCATTTGACGCTGGAGACTGATTAATGGCCTATTTAACTTGAGACCATCGAGCACTACTAACCCTTTAACGGAATAATTTTCAGTGATGAGTGCGAAGCCTCTGTTGAAAATGCCTCATTAGATGGTTTGTTTGGCATATGATCTTTAAATTATCAATTAGTCTGGACACTTTAAGGGTCGTTCTCCAGTATGAGTGCGAAGGTGAGTGTTTAAACTGCCTTGTTGTGTAAAGGTCTTCGAGCAGTGAGAACATTCAAAGGGACGTTCGCCAGTATGAGTGCGAAGGTGGTCCTTTAGATTGCCGAGCTGGGCAAAAGTCATCAAGCAGTCTGAACACTTAAAGGGTCGTTCGCCCGTATGAGTACGAAGGTGAATCTGTAGATTGCTCTTCCCGTTAAAGGTCTTTGAACAGTGGGGGCATTCGAAGGGTCGATTTCCAGTATGAGTGCGAAGGTGACTCTTTAGACTGCTGTTTTGTGTAAAGGTCTTCGAGCAGAGGGAACATTCGAAGGGTCGCTCGCCAGTATGAATGCGGCGGTGGTCCTTTAGATTGCAGATTTGGGCAAAAGTCATCGAGCAGTCTGAACATTTATAGGGTCGTTCGCCAGTATGAATGCGAATATGATTGTTTAAGTTGCTTTTTTGGCTAAAAGCCATCGAGCAGTGGGAACACTGAAAGGGTCGATCACCAGTATGAGTGCGAAGATGATCCTTCAAATTGCCAATTTGGGTAAAAGTCATTGAGCAGTCTGGACATTTGTAGGGCCGTTCGCCAGTGTGAGTGCGAAGGTGTATCTGTAGACTGCGCCTAGCGCGAAAGGTCTTCGAGCAGTGGGAGCACTCAAAAGGTCGATCTTCATTATGAGTGCGAAGGTGGTTCCTTAGACTGCCTTGTTGGGCAAATGTCTTCGAGCAGAGGGAACATTTAAATGGTTTCTCGCCAGTATGAGTCCGTAGGTGTTCCTTTAGATTGCCTCCGTGGTTAAAGGACTTGGAGCAGTGTGGACATTCGTATGGTCGCTCACCAGTATGAATGCGTAGGTGATTTTTGAGACTGCCTTTTTGGGTAAAGGTCTTTGAGCAGTGGGAACATTCGATGGGTTGTTTCCCAGTGTTTGCCTTTTCGCTACGACTTTCGTTATTGAAGATCTTGATCTTTTCCTCATCGCTCTCTTCATTAATATGGCTTTGCAAGGTTTCCCCTGCCTTGCTTGGTCCATCCGCACTGATCAATGGTCCCAAACAATGAAGACTTTCCTTAAATCGCCGCATGAAATTAAATGCAATTGTTGCCGATGTCAAGCATGGTTGGCATATCCCTGCAGGCAATTCCTCATCAGGGTTGACTTGGCGGCCAGTTACCTCCTCGATTATGACCTTCAAGTTTGGTTCCGCGTCGGAGTAGGTGTCCGTGAATATGTTCAGAAAGGTGGTGTCTGTACCAGCCATACAGACGCAGCATAGCTTGGCCAAATCTAGCCCATTTACTCTGCGAGCCATTCCGCGCCCGAATGTCTTGTTATTTACGAATGTTAATAATAAATGGCGACAAGTATGTAAAAAATAAACAAACTTTAGCCATTTAAGTACTTGTGTGACTGTAGGTGGAAAGAGCAAGAATGCTTAATTGAACTAGTTCCATTTAGTTTTTAATAGGCTAATCACACTGAGCACATCTAACATCCCACATCTTGAGTTTAAATCAGGAATTAATACCGGTACCGTTAACCGAAATAAACCGTTTCATATCAATAGCCTATACCGGAACGTATAATAATTTTTTGAAATGTGTGTCGTTCCACGAAACATCATTCTGGAATAAAAGAAGCACTTCACGAACTTAAGGAGTTCAATATGAAAGCGGAGACTCTCCGAGTCGTCAAGGGTATTCAAAATATATAAATTCGTTCGTATGTATTTTAATGTCTTCGATTTGATTCCAAATTTTTAGTGCTATCAATGAGAGAAACGCCGTCCTTCAAGCAAGAGGAGCTACTAAAGACGTTGAAGTTGACAATCTGAAGGCTCTCCTTTCAGATTTGCAGTTCATACGAAATCGATGGGGTCCTATTCTCTGTCTGCGTTTCTTTGAGAATTTTTTGTACTCTCCCTGTCACTATCGCTAGTGGAGAACACTACATCAGTGTTTTATCGCGAGTCAAAAACTTTCACAGATCTTGTTCTACACAAAAGCGTCTTAACTGGTCTGGCGATTTTATGTTTGGAGTCCCAGTTAGCAAGGCAGTTGGATTTTAGCGTAATAATCGATTCCTTAGTCTTTGCAAAAGCGCGAAGAGCGAATTTAATTGGATAACAAATAACCGCGATATAGACGATAACTTGAAAATTAGTCCTTTTTTATTGCCGTCATGTTACGAGCACCTGCCTTTGAATTGAAACAGAACTCATATTGCTCATCTGTTTATATACATTATATATGTATCTATACATTAACAAAACTAAGAATGATTTTCGTTATGTTGAAAAATATTTCTTATTAAACGGGGCCAGTGAGCTGTATCCCCCCGGGCCCGAATTTCTTCTCGAAGGGTCTGTATATTCCATTGGATAGGACACATATTCATGAGTGTTTTAAATATAATAATGCAATCGTATGAACAGTTTTTGAGAAAATCGCTTATCAGTGGGGGTGCCTTGTCCTGATATTTGAAATTGATAAGAAGGGCGCCAGTTTAGCAGTCGGAACCAGTCGTGGACCCAGCGTTTGCAAACTCAATAAAGCAAATCCATATAACAATTATGCACTTTTTATGTAAAATTAAAGCTTTCTGAACAATTGTAGAAAAGACTCAACATAATATTTTACATCCAATATATTCGGCCCTTTTTTAGTATGACCATAAAAATCGTAGCTTAATTTTCTTTTGATGCAGGATAACTGGGAGATGTACCATTATACGCGATTTCTTAAAAGATGCGCATTTTAATCACCTATTTTATAAAAAAATATTTCTTTACAATCGTGTGAACAGATTCGGAGTAAATCCAATTCGTGGCTAACTTTTCTTTTAAAGATTGCGCGATAGCTGGGAGATGGGACTTCTCATAGCACTAACCAAAGCAAATCACAACAAAAACTTTGTATATTTTACGTCTATGCTTGTGGCAATGCTAAGCCAAAATTACCTCTAATTTATATAAAAGAATGCCTAGACTTAAAACAAATCCTCAACGTAAATAGTTTTGGCTTGATATTCAAGCCAATTTATTTTCATGTTTACATCGAAAAATATCACAAAATTTGGAAGTCTCTAAAATGCGTCTTTAATTGTTATATGTAAGACATTTAATTCTTTTATGCCGCATTTCCATTCGATTTATTACACACGGATAAAATTAATTAACTTAATATCGAACCCAAGGGCTGAAACCAACGGAAAATCCAGGGCCACACAGTAGTTATTTACATTTTTGACAGCTTTTGATAGGTGTTACCCCCTACACCACATTCAAAGTGAAAAAAGGGGAAAGTTTACTTCGGCTCGGCCGAAGTTTTGTATAACCTTGCAGCTACCACTGAAAACAAAAAAGTTTTTCTATCTAAGACTACTTTTTGGACCTTACTTTTCTATGGGATCTATACTATATAGATGTCTGATTTCGACCAAACTTGGTGAAATCATGGAAAAGCATAATACACTGTTAGTTACGAAATTTGGAGGCGATCCCATTTAAAACAAAAAAGTTTTTCTCACTAGAACTTATTTTTCGACCGATACTGCAGCTAAATACTATAGTCATCCGATTTTGATAAAACTTTGTAGAAATGGGTTAGATTGTATAAAATAAATGTATGCCAATAATAAGGACGTTTTCATTGAAAACAAAAAAGCTTTCCTCACTTGAACTAGTTTTTCGACCGATCGTTCCTATTAGAGCTATATGCTATAGTCACCCGATTTCGACCAAACTTTGTAGAATTGTGTAAAAGTATATAAAATAAGTGTATGCTAACGATAAGGACCGATTTCGACCAAACTGAGTGAAATCATGGGAAAGGATAGTAAATAAAGAAATACGTACTTTGGAGGCGTTTCCATTAAAAACAAAAAAGTTTTTCTCACTAAAACTAATTTTTCGACCGATCGTTCCTATGACACCTATATGCTATAGCCATCCGATACGGTCGGTTCCGACAAATGTGCAGCGTATTTGTACCAAAAGACTTCGTGCAAAGTTTGGTGAGGATAGCTTTAAAAC
Organism: Lordiphosa collinella; assembly: GCA_018904265.1. Taxonomy (NCBI): domain Eukaryota; kingdom Metazoa; phylum Arthropoda; class Insecta; order Diptera; family Drosophilidae; genus Lordiphosa; species Lordiphosa collinella. Next base: position 154,937 of record JAEIFV010000282.1, on the reverse strand, counting down.
TGACGGATGAGATAGCATACAAACAAACAGACAGACGGACAGACGTACGGACGGACAGACGGACAAGGCTAAATGAACTCAGCTCGTCCTGCTGGTCAAGAATATATATGGTCGGAGATACTTCCTTCAATGCGTTACAAACATCCGGACAATTTTATAATACCCTCTGCAAGGGTATAAAAATGGCCGGGAAATTGTCCCAAAACCGCGAAATTTGCAAAATTCAACCGTTCATCCGATGGTACGAGGGTCGTCCCAGAAATGGCACAGTAGTATTGGATGTTCACAAAAAATATTAAAAAGGGGAAGTACTGACTATTAAAGCTTAAGTTTGAAGTTTGGTGCCTTTACCTTACACAGTTTTTTTTTGGTCGATTTTAATAGAGAACGCTTGTTATTGATTTGCAAACATGGACAAAATTGGTCATCGTTATGTGATACAATACTTTCATATAAAAGGTCTTAGTCCAACCAATATTAAAAAGGAGCTGGATTCTACCTTACGTAATTCTGCTCCCTCGTTTACAACAATAAAATATTGGGTGGCTAAGTTTAAGCGAGGTCGTTTGAGCTGTGAAGATGAACATCGTAATGGGCGTCCAAGTGAGGTGACCACTTCAGAAATGGTGGCCAAAATTAAAAAATGTGTATTGAGTGACCGGCGATTGAAAGTTCGTGAGTTAGCTGAATGTGTAGGCATTTCAAAAAGAGCTGTACATCGCATATTCACCGAAAAATTGGACATGAAAAAGTTATGCGCAAGATGGGTGCCGCGTTTGCTGACTTCAGAACAAAAACGCCGGTTCACACCTCTGCCGTTGCAATGGCTAAAATTAATGAATTAATATTTGAATTGCTACCTCACGCCCCTTATTCGCCAGACTTAGCTCCCTCTGATTATTTCTTACTTCCAAACTTGAAAAAATGGCTCGGAGGAAAAAGATTTGGCAACAATGAAGAGGTGGAGTCCTAGGTTAATGCCTAAAAAGGTATCGAAGCTATTGAACATCGCTGGGAAAAGTGTATCGACCTAAAAGGATCCTATGTTGAAAAAAAAAAAAAAAATTATAAATTTTTGTGTCTTAGTAGTTAGGTCGGCTAATTCTGGGACGGCCCTCGTATGGTAAATGGTGAGACGCTTGCGTCCGAAGTTGTATTATTGGCCGCAAATCAGTCCAAAAACCGCGATCATTATAACGATCATCCGATTGCTATGGAACTTTGTAGAATGGCTGAGTGCTTACCCGGGAAGGTCCAAAATCCGCAAAATTTGAAAAAGGTATGTACCGATATTACACCGATATTGGCTGCTATAAAACTTTGGGTAATGGTTGGAATTTTGCCAGCAAAGTTTTCTAAAGCGTTGGCAAATGGTAGATGCAAGAAGAACGGTACAGAATGCTATTTTTGCTAATTTTTCATCAGAGTCTAGATTATTAATACGATTTGATAGACGGCAATTGTAGATGGGTAAATACTATTTATAATTTTTGATTATCATTGAGAAGGGTAAATAGAGGTAAAGATGGAACGGTCAATAATGTCGCGATATTTTCTTGTTTTGGCACCTGCAAAGGAGAGACTTTCCATTGGATTTCCAGCATAAGTATAAACGAAATAACAGATAGCTTGGCAAAACATTACAAACATTCAGATCCACACCTTTCGATTGGAAAATAGGTTAATAATGATTAATAATGTAAGTGCTGGAAATTTGGTGTATGCGCAGAAAATTTATAGTTTTCATAATTTAAACTGTTAATATCGATTTGCAGCCAGTTAAAACTTACTTATAAACGCTTTCATATAAATCTTATTCTCCCAATGCGAAGGACCCTGGCGACGCCGGGTATTCAGCCATATGTGTACATATATGTGTCAATGGATCTGGGCCTCCAGATGTGCTCAATGTGATAAGCCTACTAAGGTGTCGAATTAAAAAGGGACGCTAGATATAAATGGCAATGTTTGAGATGCCTTTTTCATGGCCAATTACTTGATTTTTTTTTATTAGATGTTCCGCGCAAGCTCCTCCCACACATTAGGCACACATGCAGTACTACCCGCCCCCGCTAAGATGTAGTTTGTGAGATTATTCACAATTTAGGGCTATTTACGCTAGGAATGCGTTTTGGATGGGAAAAATTCTTATTTTGAATTTCGAATTTACGCTGACAATTATCGCTCATTTGTGCTGGTTCCATCGACTGGTTCCATCGACCTAGGTCTGAATTTCAGCGTGCTGCAGCTGTACGGGATCAGCTGTGCATATAGTTTCAACGATGGGCTTATTTACCAGCGGGACCGGCAAATCGTTAATCTGGCGACACTTGCTCGATATTAGCAAAAATGTAACTCAAAAGCAAGTGCGCTACTGCCAAATAGCCAACGCCTTGCGGCCCAAAAAAGCGAAATCAACCAGGAAGGAGGTGGGTGGGTTTGGGGGTCTGGTACCGTTTTGTGTTCCTCTTTACATAACTCCAGGAATCTCAACTACCTATTTCTCAGGCCCAGTACTTCTCCGATGCCAAGAGAGTGCGCACTTTGGGCGGCAAGGGTGGCGACGGTTGTGTCTCATTTCTGCAGTTGTGGTGCAACGAACGGGCTGGACCAGATGGCGGAGATGGTGGGAACGGCGGTCATGTCGTATTCCAGGCCTCCAATGATGTGCGCAACTTCAACCATGTGGGCAGCATGTTGCGTGCTGAGGAAGGGGAGGGAGGCAGTGCCAAGAATTGTCATGGAAAGAATGCCAAGCATGCGATCATCAAAGTGCCTATTGGAACGGTCATTCGCAATGCGCAGGGCCGCATTGTGGGAGATCTGGCGCAGCCAGACTTGATGTTTGTAGCGGCACGTGGTGGGGCTGGTGGGAAAGGGAATCGCTTTTTCACCACCGACAGAGAGACCAGCCCCAAAGTTTGCGAGCATGGACCAGCTGGAGAGGATCTAAGCTATACATTAGAGTTGCGGAGCATGGCCGATGTGGGTCTGATTGGCTACCCGAATGCAGGGAAGAGCACGTTGCTGAATGCGTTGACTCGCGCCAAGCCGAAAGTGGCGCCCTATGCCTTCACCACCCTGAGGCCGCATCTGGGCACAGTGCAGTATGATGATCATGTCCAGCTAACCATAGCAGATCTGCCCGGTCTTGTGCCAGAGGCACATCGCAATAAAGGTCTTGGCATACAGTTTCTAAAGCACGCCGAAAGATGCACCCTTTTGATGTTCGTGCTGGACGCCAGTGGAGATGAACCATGGCTGCACTATGGACAGCTGATGCATGAGCTCAAACAGTTTGGAGGAAGCTTGGCCCAGCGTCCCCAATTAGTGGTGGCCAATAAAATTGATGTGACTGGCAGTCAAGCCAACTACGACGAACTCAAGCGACGCCTCCCTGAAATACCTGTCCTGGGCATTAGCGCTAAAATGGGTCACAATTTGGCCCAGCTCTTAAGCTTGATTCGCACACGATATGATGAAAACGCAAAGAATAAATTAAATTAGTTTAAAATTTGATTAGGCCTTAGACTTATGAACTAGAGCTTATTCTACAGTCCTTCCTCCGAGGTGGGCAGCCAGAAGGCCATGTTGGTACAGGCCGAGGCTAGCATCATGTATTTCGGATTGAATTGTACGCACTGCACGGGGCCCTGGGTGATCGCCGTTCAGGACCGACACCTTGTTCCCCGTATCCGCATTCCAGATGTGCACTCGTCCATCCGTGCTGCCGGAAAATATGAACTGCGAGTCGGGGCTGAAACTGGCCTCGATTGCGATGCCCTTGTTGTTCGGATAGCCGGTGAATGTTTGCAAGGGTGTGCCATGGAAGGCATCTACCAGTCGTATGACCGAACCATTTGTACTGATCAAAATGGTTTTGCCATCCCTCGAAAACTTCAGTCCTGTCCAATCGCACTCCTTCTCCTGATTCAATTTGAAAGTCACGAACGGACCCTTGTCAAACGAGCGCAAGTCGTATAGCTTAATGCTCTCCGAGTTGACTCCGGCCGCAAAGATCAGGCCCTCCGGATCATAGGCTGCAATGGGGCGCCCAGATAAATGCATCAGACCCTGGCAATTGGGCGAACGTAAGTCCCACAGCCGCAACGTCTTATCCAATGACCCGGACAGAAATGTATCCTCCACCGGTGAGATGCACAACGAGATTACCTTTTTGGTATGCCCAGGAAAGTAGCGCAAGTATTTGTTGTCATGCAGGCTCAGATATCTGATGGTGTCGTCTACCTTGGTCGAACTGTGGATGGCCGTGTTGTTGGCGTGTGTGAAGTGTATCAGATCCACCCCATACTTCTTCGAATTGACGGTCCTCGATTGAGTCCCCTTCTCACAGTCGTAAATAACAATCTGGTCGTCCTCGCTGCATGAAATCAAGTGCTCACCATTCGGTGCAAAATCGATGGCATTGATTTTGTCCGTATTCTCTCGGAATATTTTCGCCACCTTGAAGCTCCGCACAACCGAATCAATCAGCTTGATCTTCATTGTGTCCCATAAAATTTACAAAAATGCGGATGAAATTAATTTTCACGATGTGTTGATGCTATGTTTAGGGATGGGAAGCATTGGCGTGACACTTCAAGGCGACGGTCACACTGAAACGCTGTGGCATCAGAGATGGACAAATACTGTGATTAGTTCGATAGCTATTCGAGATGAGTCATGTTAACCTTACTGTACAAAAAGTTAACCCTCTAATGCCCAATTGGAGTATATAATAACTTCAAATTTAGAACAAAAACGAAGTTAAATTATTTTTTTTGGGTAAAAATCAAAAATGGCCTCAAAAATAGTGTAAAAATTTAAGTTTACCTGTAAATCGATAAAAGGTAAAAAAGAGCCTGAAGGTACTCTTGGGGCTTTAAGTGAATTTTTACATTTCGCATTTGTTGTATTGGCAGTTCCTGCAACACAAGTGTTTTACCCAGCCAAAGAGCCATTATAGATGAATAGATATTTATGATAAACTTAAACCAAGCTCAAATATTATATTAAAACATGAAAGCTCAAAACTTTTTCGAATAAAATGTGCCTGTCCCAGATATGTATATTAAATTAGCGTTTTTACATTTCGCTTGTTGTATTGGCAGTCTGCAACCAGTGTTTTAGAAGAGCCTTTAGATGATGATATTTATGATAAACTTAACCAAGTCAAATATTATATTAAAAATGAAAGCTAAAACTTTTTCGAATAAAATAGTGCCTGATTACATAAACAAATTACCAATTATGACTGAACACTGGTTTAAAGCTGAACCTGGGTTCAGCGACCTTCTGAGCACGCTCCGTGAACCCGAACAAAAAGTTTCGGGGGTTCGAACTCCGGAGAGAACCCCTCCCGATTTTAGACGTTTGCAGCCCTGGTTAAAACATCATATCAATTATAAAATATGTTACTAGATTGACTCGAAACTAACAGGCCTGTTCCGGTTTTCACATATTTCTTCGATTTCAAATGAAAACAAAATTGAACGATTTGGTTTTAGCTGTCCTGGTACTCGAACGATTTGCAATTCGAGTGTTTCATTTCCAAATTGTTTCCGTTGACTACACTTTCACCTTAATCAACTGGTGAATCAAAACAATCCAATAAATAGTCACTCAAAATAGTTGATAGTAGTTGAATATAGGTGTTTAAAATGTCGTTTCAATTTTTAAGGGCATTTTATTAACATTTTCCCAGTGTTTCATAAACAAGTGAAAACCAGAACAGCTTGAACAAAATATGTGAATTCGATTTGGATGGCACGTGGCAAAATCGAAGCTGTTCATAAAAATTATTAATTTTTTTTATTAAAAATAATTTTTAAGGGAATGTAAAATTGCAAAAAGTATCTAAAAACACTAAACATTTGTACAAAATTAACTTTAAGCCATTAATTTGACGCCTTTATGTACAAAATCGCATTTACTTTTGAATTCATCGGCTCCAATGTGAATTTAAATCGAGTAAATCTATCGAATTGTGAAGACCGGAACAGGTAGCCAAATCGAATTCGAGCAAATTTAGTGAAAGTGAAAAATTTAAAAGCGATTTACCAAAAATTGATTTTTTTGAGTTATGACAGTGTTGAAGTAAGTGATCGATATGTATAAGCTCCGACTACTTCCATAAAAATTAAGCGGAACTAGTTCAATATGGTATTTTTGCTCTTTTTAGTTAAGGTCACACAAGTTTTAAGTTTGTTTATTTTTTACAACCAGTCGCTATTTGTTAATAACATTCGTAAATAACAAGAGATTCGGGCGTGGGATGTCTCGCAGAGAAAAGTTTCTAGATTTGGCCAAGTTATGCTGCGTCTGTATGGCCACTTCGGGAGCTGGTACAGACACGACCTTTCTGAATATATTCACGGAAACCTACTGCGACGCGGGACCAAACTTTAAGGTCATAATCGAGGAGGTAACTGGCCGCCAAGTCAACCCTGATGAGGAAATGCCGGCAGGGATATGCCAACCATGCTTGACATCGGCAACAATTGCATTTAATTTCATGCGGCGATTTAAGGAAAGTCTTCATTGTTTGAGACAGAACGACACAACTACCTTCTCAGAACCATTAATCAGTGCGGATGGGCCAATCAAGCGAGAGGAAATCAAGAATGAAGTCAACGAAGGGGAAGAATTTGTATGCTTATCGGGTGACGAGATCATCATTTGCGAAGGACGTAGCGAAAAATGTCCGCTCTGCTCTAAATCCTTTAACCATGGAGGCAATCTAAAGGAACACTTACGAACCCATACTGGCGAGAAGCCCTTTGAATGCTCCCACTGCTCGAAGACATTTGCCCAACAAGCCAGTCTAAAGAACCACGTTCGCACTCATAATGAAGATCAACCCTTCAAGTGTTCCCACTGCTCGAGGACCTTTCGCGCTAGGCGCAGCTTACAGATACACCTTCGGACTCATACTGGCGAACGACCTTATAAATGTTCAGATTGCGCGATAAGTTTTTGCCAATTGGGCAATTTAAAGAATCATATTCGCACTCATACTGGTGATCGACCCTTTAAATGTTCCCACTGCTCGATGGCTTTTAGCCAAAAAGGCAGTCTCAAGAATCACCTTCGCATTCATACTGGCGAACGACCCTACGAATGTCCGCACTGCCCTAAGTCTTTTAAGAACGGAGGCACTCTTAAGGAACACCTAAGGACACATACTGGCGAGAAACCCTTTGCCTGTTTCCAATGCTCGAAGACATTTGCCCAACAAGGCAGTCTAAAGAATCACCTTCGCACTCATAATGAAGATCGACCCTTCGTGTGCTCCCACTGTTCGAAGACCTTTCGCGCAAAGTCCAGTCTACAGATACACCTTCGCATTCATACGGGCGAATGACCTTATGATTTTGCAGGCTGCTCGAACATTTATTCGAATCCCACTGTTCCAAGACCTTCGCACGCATCGCAGGATAAAAATCCGTTGAAGTGTTCGAAGTGCTCGAGGGCCTTTAGGGGATATTCTAGGGACAAATTTTTGGGCACTTTTTTAAATTCAATAAAAAATGTAAAAATATTAATACTATACATTTTTTATTTAAATGGTTATTAGTGTTTTAACAATATCAAAAAAAAGCGATCAAGAACGACTATAATACAGGGTTTGTCAAATTCGACGGACCCATCTGGTAACTCTATAAATTTTGACAACGATGCCAAATCAACTAATTACATAGAGCGTTTAAAGCGGCAGTCCAAGTGGATTTCGACCATGGAAGAAAACGCTCAAAAATTGTTTAATTTTACATTCAACAAAAAAAGACAATTGTGAAAACAAAGTCATCATGACCGATGAAGCTCATTTCACGTTGAACGAAAACTTAAACTATATACAACATGAGAAAAACCCCCCGGTCCCGGAATCCCCTATAATAATGCTGACTACAAAATACGCGTAGAAGGTACGAACTATCTATCTTCAAACTATCTTCCATCTATCTACTTCCAAACTCTCTTCAATCTATATATCTTCTGGCTTTTTTGCGTGCGTGAGTCGTTACTAAGAAGATTTTTATGAATCGTTCGTGAAAATTCGCTCACGCGCACAGCTCTGCTTGGTAGTGGTAAAGGCTATTATATGTATTACATATGTTTACTAGCTGAACCGGCAAACGTTAATCTACCATATAAATAGTTTCCAGTTACTGAAGAAAACGATACACCTATACCATAATGTTTATTGTGCTTCACGTATTTTACCAACATTTCACAATCTTAAAACACAGAGCGACACAGAGAAACAGCCTGCTGCGTCTTCAACTTTTTACTCAAAAATTAATCAGCTGTTTGCCGTCTCCCTCTAACCACCGAGTTTTCCTACGTCAGAATAACTTTGGCTAAAGTTGAATGACAGGCGCCTTCTTTATGTTGTTGAAATACAAAAATGCTAAAATCGCTATAAAAAACGAGAGGGTGGTGGTTGGAGGGTGAACATTTGTGGCTATAGATATTTTTTGATGCCAAATGAAATAAAAATACAATCTAAAATTTTTCTCAAAAATAAAAAACAATGTTCTGCAGAGAGCCACCGTAATAACCTAGCGGTATGAAATATACTTAAAGTCCTGTTCTTCACCTATCCAATACACAACAGTATTTCATACAAATGGGGCGAGCCGTTTCGGAGGAGTTTTTTAACTAACACGTTACGCAACGTTTAGGTTACCCTATACCCTTGGGTATGAAGCAGGGACAGGCAGATCTGAAAGCAGCGCTGCTTCCACATACACAGTATAAGTTGTACAAGTGCAGCTCCGCGACGCAGTCGTTGCTACTGAAATTGAGAGCAATTTTTGCGCTGCTCTCACACACACCACCAACGCAAAAATGTGATTGTATTGCTTTCCTGCCTCTGGCATAAAGATTCATTTGGCCGCCTACGTCGAAACTCGGAAATCGACACGACAAATTCACGGGATTTTTATATAAGTACAAAGTACTTAAGAGGGGAACACACTTTGCGATGAGCAAAAGTAGATGGTTTTTAAAAAATTCCAGAAAAAAAGTATAAGAGATTTTTATTTTTTTTTTTTTATTAAATAGTTTATGAATGAAAGGAAAATACAAAATTTTTTTTTGTCAATATGAGGGCCGTTCAGAAAGTTATTGGCCTCCGAAAAATGAAGAATAAAAAAAGGTGCCCACATGGTGACCATGGTTGCAGCACTTGGGATGATTTGAAAAAAAAAAAAAATGCGGTTATGTTTAGAACTAATGTGGCTATCGTTCGGCCCTCAAAAAAATTGAAAATTTTTTTGACAAAATGGCGGACATTTGAAAACAAAAAAATTTTTTGGCCTTTTTTGTAGTGTAGTGTAAAACAAGTACACTTAAAATATAGGTATCCAAAAGTTGGAGGGCCGAACGATAGCGACGACAATTCTGCGTCGTATAAGCCCTTCCGGAGCAAAATCGGTCCACTGGTTTCCTCTGAATCGTGGCCACCAGTTTGAAAAACGTGTTTTCGAGATAAATGCGTTTAAAGTTTGCAGTTGCTAGGCAAATCGGGTCACTTTGGGTCATTAAAAGGGCTATATCTTCTAAACTATTTCGAATTTTTGAAAATCCTTTTAGGGGGATATTTTTTGAATATCCAAGCTACAAAAAATATGCAAAAAAAAAGTCGAAAATTTTTTTTTCGCAAAGTGTTTTCCCCCCTTAATACATAGATTAGTGATGCCTTTTTGGTGACAGATCTGTCACTTTTTTAACTAGTCTAGCTTTAAAAAAATTCAAAATCACCTTGTCCTGAAATCTATCACTTTGTAGCTTTTGACCTTTCCAAAAAATTTTGTAGTATGCAAAAATTATCAATAGTAATGAAATTGATAAAATATTATTACAATATAATAACATACACCTGATAAACTCGAACATTGTTGAAACACTGTTAAGATATGGGTAGAAGCTATTTGTAATACGGACGCAGCTGAAAACAAAACATTTTTTGAGCTTTTTTGTCCTCAATATACACGTTTTGTTATTGCCTTGGTCGAATTTGGTCAAAACCAAACTGAGAAATCGCTTACAGAGACATTTAACGCCATTTTGTCTATCAAAATATTAAGGATAAAAATTGAATTATTAGATTTGGACTACGTCGACATAATTCTTGTTGCAATACTTATGAAAATGATTGGCCCTAATAATTCGTCTTTTACCAAAGCAGAAGACTTTGAGGGCGAAGATTTTATTGACGCAGCCCTAAAATTAATATAATCACCTTAATATTTTCAGGGCAATTGCTATATATAAACTAGCTGAATACCCGGCGTCGCTCGGGTCCTTATGATTCTTATGAGAGCGACTGTATTCAAGCTAGTGTTGGCTGCAAGTCGCCATAAACATTTTGGACCGTTCGATCTATTTCTCTATTTAACCATCTTCATTATATTCTAAGCTCATAATTATTTTGCAAATTTCGTGCCATTTTTGACCGTTCTGTTTATACCTCCTATTTATCCATCTACAATTGCCGTCTATCAAATCTTCAGAATAATCCAGGCTCAAATCCAAAACTTGCAAATTTCGCAATATTTTGGACCGTGTAATCTACAGCATAAACATTTTGGACCGTTCGATCTTTTTCTCTATTTAACCATCTTCAATATATTCTAAACTCAAGAATATTTTGCAAATTACATAACTTTGTTTGACCGTTTTGTCGCCTGCATTGTAATACAAGCACTAAGCGCTTTCATAAATACTCATAAGGTTTTTTTTTCAAATTTCGCCATTTTTGGACCTTAGAAACCTCGGATGAACGGTATAGTTTTTGAATTATCGCGGTTTTTTGACTATTTCCCGCCCATTTCTTCAAATCAGAATCGTTCACGTGCAAGCATCCAAACATTCTCCAAAGTTTTATAACAAACGAACATTTTGCAAATTTCGCGGTTTCTTCTACTTGGAAACGTTCCCGGGCAAGCGTCGATCAATTTCCCAAAGTTTTAGAGAAAACGTAAACCAATTTCCGCAAATTTTTTCAACTTAGAAACCTTCCCGGGCAAGCGTTCAACCATTCCCGAATTTGCATTGCAATCGGATGAACGGTATAATTTTGCAAATTTCGCGGTTTTTGGACCATTTTACAGACATGAGACTTAGCCTATGACACTTTCCTGATCGACATAAACATACTGTGAAAAATTCGTGAAGATCGGCTCAGCGGTTTAGACGCCCATAAGGGACAAACATACTTTCACTTTTATATATATGTATAGAAAATAAGCTAAATTTGATAAAAAATTAAAATAACATATATTTTAGATGTTGTCACTTTTTTCTGTCCGTTTTTAAATTTTCGTAGTCACCTTTTCCCTCTTTTTTTTGTCGATCTGTCACCTTTTTGTGAGAGGCAGGCGGCATCACTTACATAGATAAATTCCACCTTTCGCTAAAAAATTCAGAAAAAAATCTTCGATGGACCGCGAATTATGAAGAATTTACTTGCATAAATTAGTTGGCGGTCGACCATGATTCTTTTTTAATTGAATTTCAAAGTTTTTTTTCTGCCCATACAAATAATTGCTCCATCACATATGCTTTTCAAATATACGTCAATATTCTTTTCAAAAAATCCACTTTTGTAGTTTGATTTCCATTGAAAGCGGACTATTTGTTACAATGAGCTGCACAGATTGTCGGTATTCTGTCAGTAATTTCCTTTCGCTAAGCCCGGACCGCATAAGAGATTTTTATGGGATCACAATGTGTTGGTAAGGGAAAAACTATGTCAGAATTGCAATGTGCTGTGTACTTTTGAGCGAATCCGGTTCAGGTGTTGTATTTACTCACAGGTGATAAATTGGCACAAGCTTAAAGTTAAGCAACCGTTTCTCGTTTTTTTTTTAACACAAGCAGCTGACCGAACACTTGACTTTGCAGCCCTGCTAAAAATCCAGGGCTGCACTGATATCCAAACGCATTATAAAAGAGCTTATTTGTAAAACCAAGATGTGTAAATAAAAATTAACGCCAGTCAAAGATGTTACGCTTCCGACATGTTGTGCGCGTTCTCCAGCGTCGTTCATACGCGGCTGGTAGCGCAAACGCTCCGTCCCCTCCTCCTAGCAGCGGTGGCGGCAGCAATGATTCCTTCGAACGCGACGACAAACACCCCATACGAAGAACCTTTCGACTATTGGGCAATGATATGCGCAAGGTTAAAGAGTTCTTTGTGCCCAAGGAGCCCATACCAATACCAGAAGATGAATCGGAGCGCACTGTGATTCAGAGTAAATTTAAATTCGTGGGCGACAAGACGAGACGAGAACGTGATGAATTCCAAACCCACTGCGATGTGTTGGTCATAGGTGGCGGTGGGGTGGGTAGCTCCATAGCCTATTGGCTGAAGGAAAAGGCACGTGATGGCCTCAATGTGGTGGTGGTGGAGAAAGATGATACTGTGAGTAGGATCAGCCCTAACTTGGACAAGAAAATAAAATCTTTGTTATAATTTTCAGTATGCGAAATCCTCCATACCCGTCTCTCCAGGCATGTTGTGTCCGCAATTCTCACTGCCCGAGAATATAGAAATGTCGCTCTTTGCGGCCAAGTTCTTGCGCCAAGCCAACGAGCGCAGCGTCTCCGAAATACCATTTAACTTCACTCCTCATGGCCACCTAATGTTGGCCAGCACTGAAGAGGCGGCGGAGGCCCTGAAGCAAACATCAAATTTGCAAAACGAGTTAGGTGCCCGCAATGAACTGCTTACACCAGACCGCCTCTCCTTGCGATTCCCCTGGCTCAATACGCAGGGCATTACGTTGGCCTGTCATGGTCTCGAAAAGGAAGGCTCGTTCGATTCCTGGGCTCTGCTCGCATACTTACGGCAACGGGCCAGCGGTTATGGTGCACATTATGTTGATGGTGAAATGGTGGACTTTGTGCTTAAGAATCAACCAGATATCACCGTGGTAGCTGACGAGAGCGCCAGCTACAATAGCCTCGATAAGGTGGTCATACAACTAAAGGATGGAACACGCCGAACGGTGAAGTTCGCTCTATGTGTGATAGCTGCCGGTGCCAGTTCGGGACAGGTTGGCCGCCTGGCTGAAATTGGCCTGGGGCCGGGCGTGCTGAGAATTCCGCTGCCCATCGCTAGCCGAAAGCGTTACATGTACTCCATCAGCACGCAGGCACAAAATGCCCCAGGCATGGCCATGCCTACAATTTTGGATTCTTCGGGGACTTTTGTACGACGCGATGGTTTGGGTGGCAACTACATCTGTGGACACAACGCCCTCGATGAAGATCCCAATGGAGAGAGCTATGATATAGATTCTGCATATTTTGACCAGCAAATTAGACCCAAACTCAGGAAACTGATACCAGCTTTTGAATCGGCCTCAATTGTTGAAAGCTGGTCGGGTTTCTATGATTACAATGTCTTCGACGATAATGGTATAGTGGGTCCTCATCCCTACTATCATAATTTGTATGTAGCCACTGGATTCAGTGGACATGGCATGCAGCATTCGCTGGCCGTGGGTCGGGCCATTTCCGAACTAATTATGGATGGACAGTTTCGCACCATTGACCTGTCCCGCCTGAGTTTCGATCGATTGATTGTCGACAGACCCATGTACGAGTTGAACAATATCCTAAGCTAATATTAAGTGTTGAATATGTTGAGTTTTTGATAAATAAACCTATTGAATGTAAAGAGGTCAACTCTGCTACATGCCTCTTACAATGCGCAGGTGGCATCCCATTTAAATGACTTTAATCTTCCTAATATATCTTGGACCATTTCTGATGATCCAACCAATCTATACCTTCAATGGAGTTTGTGGACTGCATGGCTGATTTGTCGCTTAGTCCTAACGGTAAGAACTAAGTTCTGAATTGTTTTTGTTTTTTACAACTGATCTATCTTTTTCTACAGTCACTAGAACAATTCCATTATCTGCCTCGAAAGACTCCCATCATCCTACTCTTTTAATAGATGTGCAAGTGCCCATAACTGCCTTATTGTCGGCTTCACCTAAACCCGCATTAAAATTTCAGAAGGCAGACTTCTCTGCACTAAATCTCTCACTTTCTAAGTATGGCTGGTCATTTATCGACCGTCATCGGGAGGTTGATAGTGCGGCTTGCGTTTTCTATGGCGCTCTTTTTGGCATTTTAAATAACTCTGTTCCTCGAACGTGCCTCATTCATCGATCCAGTTTCTCCACTTCCACCAGTCTGGAAATCCGAAGAAGAATTACTCTTGCAAACCGATGTTTGGTATCTGCATTTATCACTTGCTTAGTATCAAATGACACAATTACAACAAATTGCCATTTAATTATCAAATGCCTGCCCAACACAAATTACTAAGTTAATTTTTCTATTTAAATTGTCCAGGAGCCGGACCAAAGAGTCCCACGCCCTGTTTGCTGGCCGCTCGTGATGGTGCAAAGCCCAACAGTTTCTGTATGTTTTGACGTATGGACATGGTGCACAAAATATACAGAAAGATGAACGAACAGTCGGTGTAATCATCACCCGACAAATTGCGATGACTGAGTCCCTGTATCCAGGAGATGGGTGTAAATGGCAATTGGGCCACAACGCGTCCATCAAAGATACTATTGAACATGCTGAGCAGAGCGGTAAACGCGAATCCCGTGGCAAACATGGACTTCATCTTGACCAGCGACAGGTCCCGATTATTATTCTTCAGCTTCTCCTCATCGCGCTCGATTTTCTTCTTTACCGACTTGTCCAACGAATCACCATGGATTTCCTTGCGGCGCTCCACTGAAATGTGTGTTGATTAGATGATGACTCTCGTAAAAGTGGCACGCACTTACATTTCTTGCTCTGCTTCTCCACCTCGGTCTTCAGCTTCTGATATTTATCCGTGCGATATACCAGCACCCAGGTGAGCCCCTCGCCCAAAAATGCCGTGCATATTGATATGAAAACTATGAGAATCGTGTCAGACCACATTTTTTCGCCCCTTGAGTTAATAATGTTAATGATTTGTTAAAAGAAAATTGTAAAGTTCAGGATGGAACTAGTTCAAAGAACTAGAACCGGCCAATGGCATACAAACACGAAACAAGAAGGTTAAAGTTCTACATTTCGGGTCGACACTTAAAATAAGCATTCAATTAAGTATATTTTATGGGATTGAGTTAATTTTTCATTTATAAATAAACAGTAGAAGTCCGGAACCGGAATCGGTATGAACTACTAAGGTGTCGCTCTTCGATAGCAAGTACTGTATCGAAATAACAATCGATAGCTTAAACACGAAGTGCGCAAACTACAAATATCGGACTTGCAAGTGGAAAACAAATACAAAAAAAAAAACTCGGGGAAAATTCGAAAAAAATTTGTTTTCATCAGATACTTTAATTTGGCGTCAACTAAGCTATCGTTCATTAAATTCTGTTATGTATGTATGGGACCCCCAATACATCTCGACCAGCTGGCTGCTTAGTGTAAAATGAATTCCGACTCGGAAGGTTACTTAAAAAACCAATTAAAAGTCTACTAAAACAAGTATACAAAATAGGGGAAAGTTAACTGCGGCTCGGCCGAAGTTTTGTATACCCTTGCAGCTTCCATTGAAAACAAAAAAGTTTTTCTAACTAAGACTACTTTTTGGACCTTATGGGATCTATACTATATAGATGTCTGATTTCGACCACACTTGGTGAAATCATGGAAAAGCATAATACACTGTTAATTACGAAATTTGGAGGCGATCGCATTTAAAACCAAAAAGTTTTTCTCACCAGAATTTTTTTTTGACCGATCATTTATACTGCAGCTAAATACTATAGTCATCCGATATTGATAAAACTTTGTAGAAATGTGTTAAAGTTTATAAAATAATAATATCCCAATAAAAAGTACGTTTTCATTAGAAACAAAAAAGTTTTCCTCACTCGAACTAGTTTTTCGACCTCCGAAAGTGTCACTTTTCAAATTTTATTAAAAAGCCATATTAATCGGAATGATGCGCATCAAAACTTATATGCATAGAGGGAACTTTAACCTTTAGAAGGCAATGAAACAAATTCCTGTTTGTTGGTCCAGGAACGATAAATATATGGTGAACTTTTTAATGTATATAGATGACCTGGCGAACTTCGTAACGCCTAACAATAAATAACTGTAGTGAGTTAATTTAAGGCCCTCTTCTGGTCTAGACGACTGAAGACGACATTGAAGAACCTTGTGATATTCAAAATTTTTAGTTTTGTTATCAGGAGCAAAAATAAATAAAGCAGAGAGTTTGCCGACACGTGAACATGACACGTACAACTGACCATGAGAAAAACATGTATTTTCCAAATTCAGATCACCAACATTTAAGGGCTGGCCTTGTGATTTGTTAGTCGTCATGGCGAATCGGAAGTTGAATTCGTCCTTGGAATGAGAACTTCTTCACCTTGAAATTTTTCACATTGGTCATCAATTTTCTTATCACCAAACGCGTTCCATTGCATAGTATTGGTTGGTTTAGATTTAGAAGCATTATGACTACCGTGCCAACCTTTAGTTGCAAATTGTTCGGTGGTAGTCCAGGCACATCCAAGGCGTTTAAAAATTCTGTTGCATAGTTGGTGGCATCGTCCTCGTTTATTACACAGTCGATAGATTTTAATGAATGCAGAGTACCAACTATCTGATTCTAAACTACAAAGTTTAAGTCATCCACATCTTTATTCTTAGCCGCTAAAATTGCTCGCTCATTCAACCATTCAATATTTTTGTAGTTGGCAATGATGTTCGGAAATTCTTTTTTGATGAGCTCGTCTTTCGATAAGACGAAATTGCAAAAATTTGGAGGAAATTAAATCAATCCGCTCGATTCATCGACAGGGACACGACCATTACCTTTATTCAGCAATTTAATCTTGAGCAGATGGATCGTTCTGTAATGCAACTCCCATGACAGCTGAAGTTTCTTCACATAGCTCCACAGATTGGATGATTTGAGGCAAGAGTTTCGGCGGAAATCGCCAGACAGTAAAATTATTGCGCCTACAAAACATCTGGAGTCAATACTCGCTTGTGCGCTATTGTGCACTCGTCCCAAATGATGATTTTTTCCGATGCTTATACTTTGGCCATTGCCGAGTGTTTCGCAATGTTGCTTATCGGTTTTTCAATAGTTTGAAGGTATAACGGCAATTATAACGCTGAATGAGCTGTGCGACATCCTTCTAACAATCTAACTGTCTTTATATCTATATATAATCTATATATAAAGATTTTGACCTCGCTAGGCGGGACCTAGGAATTGATTTTAGACCAATGGTTTCTTGGTGAAAAGTTCTTAGAATTTGCCGCAGATTACGTTTCTGCTATACGCTTCGTTATTTTTTTCTCATCTATGCAAATTGACCCGCCCGCCCTACTGTACAGTGTACACATTGGTTTTTCAAAATCAATGATTTGTTGGCATAGTCACAAGCTTGCCTTCTGTGTAATTTTTAATTTATATTTCTAAATTCTCTTTTAAATTTCAAATGTTATTAATTAGTTATACAATTATTCAAATAATTATTTTGTTGATTAAATATTTTTATAGTTATTTTAATGCGAAAAATGTCGACACTTGCGGCAAGAGTTTCAGTTATTGACTCCAATAACAAAGATCCAAAGTGTTGTTGCTGCTGCCGCATTATTGACGCTGTTGTAGTTGTTGTTGTGGTTGACGGTGTGGTTCGGGTGACGTAAGGCGCGCACTGTAAGAAGCTACATTTGAGGAAAGAAATCAAATCAGGTTATATATATATGTGTATATATATGTGGGCATATATAGAGCAACAAAATAGAAAAGAGTTGGGGGGAAAAAAAGAGAAAATTTGAAATCTTATTAAGGATTCTGAAACACGTTGGCACAATATTCAAATTGAAGTTATAAAATTCACTTCAAGTTGAATATTACAACGTTCTTGAATGATTGTGAGCGGAACGCAGAACGTTCGAAAAAATAGAAATTGTTCTTTTTTGTTTGGGTAAAATGATGAGACCCCATTGAAGTGTCGTTGCTGTATTTGTTTGATGGATTTAAGTTTTGTTTTTGAGTTGGTGAGGTTTTTCAACGACTATTTTGCACGTTCTCTCAAGTTGTCGCGTGTGGCCTGCCCTAGTAACGTCGTCGCTCCCGACTCCGCGAACGTCGCCGTTCATTGGAACGATTGCGACGTGTATCCCGCTGACGATCGCGATCCTTTTCACGTTCCTTTTGTCGTTCCTCGCGCTCCTTGATGCGCTGCTTGTGCTCTTCAATGCGTTTCTGACGGAAGGCCTCCTTCTCGGCAATCTGTGGAGAATATTTTTAAGAGCGTCAGCAAAGCCGTTTCCAGATGAAATGCTAGGGGAAAGCACTTACCGCTTCCGGCGTCAGGGGTAGCCAATAGATACAAGGTGTACCCTTAGTCTTACGAAACAGATCATCTAAGAGCCTAATGGGTGGTTCATTTTCCTTCTTTTTTGTTTTCGACACTGCATGAGATTACGAAATTATATGACGTTTATCAGATTTAAGGGCTGAATTTGATTTACCTGGTGATCCGCTGCGGCTTCGGCCCTGCGCATGATCACTGCGATCACGATCGCGTCCGCCTCGCTCTCTTTCCCTAGAGCGTTTACGCTCCTGTCCAGATCGGTCAGCGTCACGAGATCGAGAATCAATGCGCTCCTTGCTGCCTCGACGTCGATCATTACTGGACTTCTCGCGATCGTTGGGCTCCTTTTTACCTACATCCCATTCACGTACCGGACGGGCCGGCTGAAATAAATTCATTTTGTTAATTTAGCTGGGATATTTAAAGGGTCTGCTTAATATACTCTTCCTACCTTTTTCTCACTCGCATCCAATCGTGACCAAGCATTGCCTGACTGTTGATTATCTCTTGTATTATCCTGGGGATATTTGGGTGCCTCATCCTTTGTTGACTGAATCGCACGGTCCATGTCCGTGCGACTACCGAAATCCACATTTAAGCACTTGGGATTGGAGACTGGCCAGCGCACTCCGTGCAGGGCATGACGTGTTTCGATGGCCTCGCTGTAAATCGTAAATGGAGAATTAACAAATTGTAACAGGTAAGTTTTTAATATCATATTTTCTTCTTAAGTCGAAATGTTAATTTCTTAAGGCCCTCTTGGTCTGGTAAAAAATTTTTTTTTTTCAATTTTTTTTAGAATATATATATATTTAAAATTATTACCCCAAAAGAAATACTTTCGGAGATTTAGCCATTTTAGTGCCCCAATGGTGAACCTTTGCTCAAGTTCATCTTGACCGATTTTGATGATGTAGGGCTTAATAGGCGCAGAATTGAAAAAAAAAAGTTTTACATTTGGAGGATGAAGAGCTTCAGTTGGTCAAGACATATAAATATCTGGGCGTATGGACTCACTACGACGCAAGATGTAAGTATCATCTAAAAGAAAAACTGAAGGACGCGAAAAGAGCTATTAATTTTACCTGAAAGTGCCTTCTCAGCAAACTAGAAGTGCCCATTAGCACCAAGCACAAACTATTTTGCGATGAGGTAAGGTCGATCTTGTGCTACAGAGCCAAAGTGAGGGGCCTAATTCAATATGGAGACGTTGAAAATTTCCTCAGATACTTTATTAAGAAGCTTTTGCACCTGCCCGAAACACTCGAAATAGAATGCTGTACGAGACTAGGTTAGCGCCGCTGCATCTATATACTGCAGACCAGCACTTCAGCTACATGCAAACGATTATGAGCATGCGGGAACATAGGCTACCGAAGATCTTAGCAATACTTACAAGCAACGAAAGGAAGCAGTACATTTAAGAGTGGAAAACCCTAACAGCTACCAGTGATTGGGAAGGTACTCATTTTTTTACCTAGGTAAGGTTCAAGGTAAGTGTTAAAAAATATACCTAGGTAAGGTTAAAGGTATCCAGAATTTTCAGTACCTAGGTAAAGGCATAGCTGTTAAATAATGATTACTAATCGTAATGATTAGTTATTTGACTACTTTTACTTAAAATGAAAAATAATCATTACATTACGATTATTTTAAGATTCCCTCGATTACTAATTAATTACGATTATAAATAATCAAAAAATAATCGGGACTATTTCAGATTACAAATCGAGTTGATTGCAGTTCCGATTTCCGCAAATCGACGAGAATAGTCGATTTCAAAACGTGCGCTGCAGAGTCAACAGAATTAAAAGTAATTGCTATTTAAAGCAATAAAATACCCCAATATGATTAACTAAAAATTCGAAATAAGTTAAACATTTTTAAGATCGTTTAACATCATTACTTAAACTGTTTAAAGTTGAAGTATAATTTAATTGAATTTTTTATAAACATCTATAAAATATTGCATGAAAAACAAAACCAAGCAGCCGCGACCAAACCGAGCTGTTCTGAATTCCACTTTATTTTTTAGTCGATTTTGACCTTCAATCGGCGGCTGCTAGGGTTGCTGCATATGAATTTATTTAATCGGACCGCACTTTTTCTATTTCTCTTAGCTATATTTAACCATATTTGATATGACATATGCATATGTAATATTTAAATACTGGTTTGAGTATAAATAAATGAATATAAAGCGTAAATAAGAGCTGTATAATCGTAAATTATTGAGATGATAACAACTCTGGCTGCTGACGATATACACAAACACGTGCGCAGGCCAGCCAGCCAGCTGTTTTCGAAACCAAGTTCGAAAAGTCGAGACGTAACCAAATCGTTCGGAAGTGGGAACAGCAAATAGTAAAAAGTTCGTTTTTACTTTTTGAAAGCGTTAGGAATTCGGAACAGGCTCTTATTATCAACTTTATCGGAAAATGCCCAATTTTACGAGAGCAAAAAACAATGCAGTTAGGCAAGGAGTACTTATCGCCTCGTGAGGTATAGAAAATGCTCAATGGCGAAGATTTGCTTCAATTAGTTGAATACCTAAGCCAAGCACTAATCTACAGAAAAATAATAGTTAATAGTTTGTTTTAAAAAACGGATAATCAGTAAAGCCACTGTGCCACGACGAAGTTTCGTAACCGAACGATCTGGTATCTGGAGACTACCCGGGAAGCCAGGTGTATTAGGTTGTGAAAGCAAACACGGAGCGCGCGTCGATCGACTGACGGTTACAAAGCATGTACAAAGCATAAACGTTAAATGTAAATCATTCTTTGTCTAAATTTTAAATAACTTTTACTTCTATTCTACAAATTTGTCAAAAGGTCTATTTCTTATTTATAAATGGTCTCAACTTTTACAAATTCAATTTTTTCATGAATCTGCGCTCGGGTCATAAAGCCATTCATACTTAACAGGTTGCTGTTTTCCGTTTTGCTTTCTGATAATAGGGACTCCCGGAAAGGTGTGAACCATCAATACACCTTTTTTTAGAAGACCCTACTTTGGAGGCCGAAAACTATTTGAACAGCTCTCGAATAATTTTGTATTTGTTTTAAGGGGTTACATGGCTTTTTTTTGCCTCATTACTTTCAACAACATCTCAAGAATATTGTCCTAAATTTTCAAGTCGATCCGAATAATAGTTTTGGAGATACAGCCTTTGGAAGGTGTGCGCTCCAAGTCCCTTTTATTGTTACTCAAAACTTTAAACGCGTTTTTCTCGGAACCGTGTTTTCAAAGTCGGTTGTCAAATGTTCTCGAAAACTACACAATCGATCTTGATAAAATTTTTAAACAAGTATTTGAGATACAATTTACTCGTGCTTGGACGAAGGATTTTTTTTTTTCAATAACAACTATTTAAAAAAAAACAAAATGTCAAGCAAATTTGACCGAAATTTTCATTTTTTTTTTTTAAATGTCTGCCAAAATTCCAATTTTTACTTTTTTTTTCTTTCCTTCGTTCAAGCACGAGTTTATAGTCTTAACTAAATCACTTATTTTTGTTTTTTCATTTTAGATGATTTTGTCAGGAGTTATGCTGACAACGCGGACGCACCTTTTTTCCGAGGAGTCACCGATAATGACGTCACAATGGAGTTTTAATTTTTTTATTTTGAAAATTTCAGAAATTATTCTTTAAATATGTATCTATAAGACAGAAAAAAGTTTGAATTAAATAAATTCTTTAAAATATTGAAAATAGGCCTTTTTTAGCCGACGAAACCCATGTAACCCCTTTATGAATCGAGCAACCAAATACAAAAACCTGAATTTCAAAATCTTTTCCCGATTATTTTCCACAAATTTTAAAAAACTTGTTAAATTTAGTCGCCTAGACCAGAAGAGGGCCTTAAGGGAATAATCTAATCTAGCCATACAAAAATACTTACTCTTCTGTGGTGTATGCCACAAAGCATTTGGATTTTATACGATCAATCCAGAAGCCGTCCTCCTCCACAATTTTGCCAGTGCGTGCCAGCAGTCCTTTCAATTGAAGAACTGTAAAGGGGCGCACCAAATTGGTAATGTACAGCACGTGACTGGCCCGATTACGTGCGGGACTCGGTGAGCGTACAATTTTGTTGGGTACTGGAGCTGTGATAGCAGTAGCTGCCGGCATCGGTGCCTGGGCCGCCGATGGCGGTGTGGTACGTCCCGTGCCTTTGCCCGGCTTAGTCTCCGCATCAATGCTATTTCTATGCTCATCGGTACTCTCACGTTCTTTTCGCGGCTTGATTACATCCGATATGGATGGTAGCTCTGGCGCTGCAGGTGAGTGTGACCGGGAACGTGAATGTTGCTCATCTGAGTCATGGTCACTGGTCACAAGGCCCTCTTCCTCCGACGATGACTCCAGCTGGACATCACTCAAGGGCACCGGTTGCACCACATCGGCAATGATGTTCTTTAGTGAGTCCGTTGAGATGGCTAACACGGGTGGAGCTCGATCTGACTTAGTTTTGTTCGTCAGCCACTTGCGCTTGCGCACGGAACGCTGCACTGTTGGGGCTGCTAGGGCTGGGACTGGAGTATCGCCGCCGTCTTGCTGTTGTTCATTTGGGTCCACCTTGCGGTTCTCCTTAGTTGCCTCATCGGCCTTTGGCAGGATATTATCCTTGGGGGGACTCTGAACATCTCGAGGCGGTTGCTCTGGCTTATGCTTTTTCTTCTCTCTGCGTTGATCCGATTTGGAAGGTTGGCCAGCATCGCCATCAACTGCGGGTGCCTCGTCCCTTTCTTCAACGTCCTCTGTTTGAATGTCTAATACATCGCTTGAAGTTTTTAGATGTTCCTCATCCTTATTTGCCGTTAAGCTAATTGAAGGACAATGAACTTTTACCTCTTCCTCTGATTCCACTGCTGCTGCTCCACCTTTGTCCTCGTCGTTAGCATCCTCCCTAGGCTGCTTGTCGTCCCCGTCTTTGTCTGCCGGCGGCTCTTCCTCTGAGGGATGTGATTCCGGTTCTTCGTCATTGGGGGCTGGGCCACAGTCCTTCTTATCTCCATCCTTCTCATCCTCCTTAGCCTGATCGGTGCCATTTTCCACATCCTCCTCTGGTATGGTTTCGACTGACTTTTTGTCGCTGCTTTTGCTCTCAGTGCGTTTCTTGGGTGTTGTGCGTGTGCTACGGCTTTTGCGCACTGGCGATGCCGCCGCATGTTCCTCGCTCGAGGCGCGCTCCCCTTCATTCCGCTCATTGATTTCTTCCTCATGCGACTGCAGCAACTCCTCCTTAGTCTCATCACTTTTATTCTGAACTACTGCCTCATCCTCCGTTTTATCATTTTCTGATACCTTACGGGATCGGCGACTTCGCCGTGCCGGCACTGGTGCGGGCGAAGTTGATTTTTTTCGCTCGCTGCGACGTCTCATAGCTGTAATAAAAACTCTAGCGCAACCCACGGAGGCCAAACACTGCAAAAAACTAAAATAAAATGCGGCGCGTTAACTTCTAGCTGGCAAATGCACTGTCAGCCAATTAATTTGTTTCTTAATGTTTGCGGTGACCACCTTTTTCTGGTAAAAAAATCTATTTAGCCAGCGAAAGAAAAGCGTCAATCCGCCATCAATATACGTAGGGTTGCTTCAGTTCAACTGCGCGAGTTGCGTCAAAATAGCGTCGACTGTTTAGCGTCGAACTGGAACGGTGGAGTGTGGAACAAAAATGATTTTTTAATTTTTTTGAGACAAATTAAATTGCAAAATGTTAAGAATAGAATAAACTATTGTATTAAATAAGGTTTGGGTAGACCTGATTATTGCAGGTACTTCAAATATCAAGTCAAAAATTTGTAACCCGACATTTGGGTGAATATCTCTTTTTAAAGTTTCCCTACATATCGGCCGACGTTATTCTGCAGCCCTATACCTGCAGACGGTGACTTTTAGTGTGACAGAATAACGTTGCAAGAAAACTGTGGGGAAAAAATGGTTGTTAAAATTAGAGAAAATAGCTTGAATTTTTCCCTATCAGGGGACGTATCGTGCATATGGGCACAACATCAGGGAGAGATAGCCACGAATTTTAATGTCACACTAAAAGTCACCGTCTGCAGGTATAGGGCTGCAGAATAACGTCGGGCGATATGTAGGGAAACTTTAAAATTAATTTGCAGGAAAACTGTGAGGAGAAAATGGTTCTTAAAATTAGAGAAAATAGCTTGAATTTTTCCCTATCAGGGGACATATCGTGCATATGGGCACAACATCAGGGAGAGATAGCAACGAAATTTTTTGGCCTAGTCACACTCAACTCAGTTAACATGGGTGGCCTTAGCAGTATTGGCAGCTCGGTCAAGGCTTGTTTACTGATAAGAAATTTTCTCAAAAACTGTTTGGAGGATTTTCATAAATTCTTTTTTAAAATACTCTTGAATATGTCAGCTTTACGCTGATATACCATGCATTGCGGCACAACATCTGAATATGGAGATATTGAGCAAAGTATGGCATCGCAATTTTTTTTTGTCAAAATTCGTTTGAAGATATTTTGAGGTTGGTCCACTGTAAAGCAATTTTCTCAAAAACTGTGGGGAGGATTTTCTTAATTTTTTTTCAAATACTCTTGAATATGTCAGCTTTCTGCTGGTATACCGTGCTTTGCGGCACAACATATGGTTACAAATTTTTGACTTGATATTTGAAGTACCTGCAATAATTAAATTCACCTAAACCTTATTTAATACAATAGTTTATTCTATTCTTAACATTTTGCAATTTAATTTGCCTCAAAAAGTTCAGCAGTTCCAGAGAACATTTAAAAATAAAAAAATAATCTGGTTACATATTTTTGACTTGATATTTGAAGTACTTGCGATAATTAAATCCACCCAAACCTTATTTAATACAATAGTTTATTGTATTCCTAACATTTTGCAATTTAATTTGCCTCAAAAGGTTCAGTAGTTCCTGAGAAAATTTAAGAACAAAAAAATAATTTTTGTTCCCCATTCCACCGGTCCAGTTCGACGCTAAAAAGTCGACGCTATTTTGACGCAGCTCTGCGCGTGTGCCGTGTGTTTGTGTTATCGATAAGTGCACGAAGTGTCGATTTCCATCGATATTAGAGATGAGCAAGGAAAATTATGACTTAAGGCGTATAATCAGATGAGATAAAAATGTAGTTTTTCACAATACTTCATTTAGATAAGACTGCCGCTACAAAGCAGCATTTCATGGCATTTTTTACGATTAAGAGATGGAAAAGCAACCCAAGAAAGCGAAAAGCGGGGTATTCGTTCAATCGCAAAAAAATCCATATGGGGTACTTTTAAAACTATTCCGATTTAGACAATTTTTGGTACATGTTAGCCTTGTGTGAAGCCTTTTATTCTGGCCAAGTTTAGTAAATTTTTAGATGTAGCTCCCTTACAAAGAGAATATTATTACAAAGAGAATATTGTTCTTCAAATTCAAATTAATGAGAGCATAAAACGAGAAAGCAAAGCTAACTTCGTCTGTGCCAAAGTTTAAATACACTTTGCAATTGCAATTAACAGTAAGTTTTTGCTTTGCATTATACAAGAAATCACAAAACTAATTATAGAGAAAATTTTCTCATAAAACGTTTATCACGTAACGCATCATAATAAGTCAAATATAAAAATCCAACATTTATTTTTGAACGAATCAGCTATAATTATATAGTTACATTATTGCAGATCTTACTAAAATTAGTTGAACTCAGACACTCGAAAGGGATTCGCCGATTTGTGCATTTTCATAAAAGTAAAAAAAAACACTTCCATATTCTGTCACATTACGAATTACTTTTTGTCTCCCAGTATCATGAGACCTTGTCTTTCTACAACTCCCAGTTTTACATTAAAAATAGTGCTACTGAGTTGCTATTCAAAAAACAATATGGGCAATTCACGCCTTTGTTTAAATTGGCGCCAACTGTTTTGCAAACGAAAGCAAATCAAAATGAAATCAGGGTCGTTCCGTCAATTGCTTTTGATTTGCTTTCACGAAATCGAAAGCAAATCACTTTCAGGAATATCACTAATGATCCTGGATTACAAAAACAATATTTAAATTTCTGCCGGACAGTTTTCCATTCTGTCCCAGTGTGCACCGTTAGCTGTTAATAAATCGATACAATCTTTAATTCTCCAAATTTCGATATTTCCATGTCTATCGCTAGGTTATCAAAATGTTAGCATGAATGTTAAGTTACGGCAATACTGTTAGCTCGCTGAAAATTTAACAGCAGCAGAAATTAAAAGTTAAACAAATTAAAATGTATTAAACTTAGCTATAACCAAAATGATTGTTAAGAATTTTTGTAAGCTAACGCATATTATGGCGCGCTTGCGTGCGTCATCCAATGCAAAGGACTATTGTCATAGGGCGCCGTTCAGGAGGATCGCTGGTACTGGAACATCGCTCTGCAACTATACAATTCGCCCACAGCAATCGCGATCACGTCCTGGCACGGCTTTGGCCTTCACTTCACTTGCCTTCACTTGGAGTCTGTTTGGAAGCTCCGACTCTGACAAGGAGGAGACGCCCGAAGACAAGCTGGTGAATCAAATCAAACGCTCGATACTCTGCATTCAACGCGAACAATTCGACAAGGCGGAGCAAATGTTACATCTGGCGTTGCGAATGGCCCAAGACCTCCAAAGTAAAGATGGCATCACCTATGTCTATGACCTGATGGCCAATTTGGCCATGGAACGAGAACAGTTCAAGAAGGCGGAGAAAATCTTTACGGATGTAATGAAGCGACTGTTTGCCGATGGACATACCGAGGATAGTACCAAGGTTTTAAACACAAACTGATCTCTTGCAATCAGAAACTTATTGTAAACTTAATTATTTTAGATATTGCACATCAGCTCTAAGATTGCGCATATGGCCCAAATGCAAGGCGACTTGGATAAAAGCCATCAAGGATTTACTTGGACTCTCCAGCGATTAGGCAAGCTGCTGGAACAGATGCCGCACGACAAAGACATACAGGAGCTGTATGGTCTGACAAAGAATTGGTATTGAAGGTGTTTCTATTTATTTAATTCAAATTATGCCTGCGAGGGTGGCCCCTTGAAATGAAGCTCGATGATAGCTGGTAGATTAATTGCACAATGACAATCTTGAAGCACTCACATCGGGACGAGTATTCTAACGAATTTTGTAATAGTTTGTTTGAAGATTTAGTAATCGAGATGGA
This sequence comes from Lordiphosa collinella, assembly GCA_018904265.1. Taxonomy (NCBI): domain Eukaryota; kingdom Metazoa; phylum Arthropoda; class Insecta; order Diptera; family Drosophilidae; genus Lordiphosa; species Lordiphosa collinella. Next base: position 127,360 of record JAEIFV010000282.1, on the reverse strand, counting down.
GAATAACCACAAAACCACCTAGCTCAACAAAATTAGGTAGGAGATAACTTAGAATCAGGCAGAAAGTAATTTTTATTTATATGTCGAAATAAGACCAAATCCTCTGCCAATGTTGCGGTACTTCTGGATCAGGTTCGCTTTTAATTTGCTGTTGCTTAGGACTTTAAAATCACATCAACTCGGACCGCTTCTGTTGTTTTTATTTATTAACGATATTCGAAATCATTGACTTATAGTCGGACATTAATGATGTCTCTCCACTTCTACAGTGAAAAGTATCCCGAGCATCTTTAACTAATTCCTGGCGGCAAACCCCTACTAAATACGAGTTGACAGATCAAAGTCATTTCGTAGTTGCCGTTTCCAAGTCATTGCGGAAAAACCAACTCTTTCTGCAGAATGCCGTTTTAAAATTTTTGTAGTTCCACCTAAGCATTAATTACTGAATTTATTGCAAATCCATGCAACTGAAAAATCAATTTAGCGGTATAAGTAATACCAATGGTGTCAAAATTAGCCATCAAGACCAATTTTACTTGAACTATGTTAATTTAGTCTAACCACCTTAGCCACCTGTTGCGAGCTTTTATCGGATATTTATTCAAACTTATTTATCATATAGCTTAACGTATGTTCTAGCTATGAAAATTGTCTTGCATTTTTGTCAGGATTATTCACAAAGTTTCAGTGTGATAAACCCGAAATCAAGATTTAAGTTTGCAGGAGGAAAACTAGATTCACACTCCAAATTTTTATAGGAGGTTTAAAAAGGCTACTTGATATAACATTGGCGTTACTTTATGTTTATTGAAATGTACAATAACAACATTCATGGAACTCGTTGGAAAAATTGGCGTGGGAATCTAGTTTTTTTCCCATAAAGGGCATTGACGAGTAAGCCCGGGAACAGTGACCCAGGAGATTTTTGAATATTTTGAATTGTCCCAGCGGCGAAAGCACATTCGATGTTCTCTCTAACACTGGGAGTCTTCGAGTATCGATTACAAGCCTGTATTCTTTTACATAAGCTTGGCCGTTTTCGTAGGCTTCCTGACTTCAAAACAGAGTTCGATGTAATCGGAAAAGTGGGGGTATAAAAGAAAACACTTATGCTTAAGATTACAACTCTATATACTATTTGAGAATATGTTGGCGAGGAAGTATGCGTTCAGTTCATAAAACAATACACAATTTGGAAATTTGTGTGTGGACTTGTGGACTAGCTATACAATTCCACACACTTGGTGTATGGGCTTGTACAGCAGCTACCTTGCAACCTTGCACACTCGTTAGTTTTAGGTGTATCGGTTTGTAGCGAGGATTTCAAATACATGTGCTGTAAATCTCCACACACTTGGTGTATGAAGTTGTAATGTAACTGGAATACTACTTTGTCAACAGTGAACATATGGAGCTGTAATGTATGTCAGTTTAAGACAGCGGTGGGCAAACCGTTGCTCGCATTACACCGAGAGTTATTTTACGGCAACTGGCGCCTGCGTGGCATTAAAAATTGTCTCGGTTCTTGGCGCCAGCCGCACACAGTGTTCTCGTTTCCAAGCGAGTTAAAACAACAAATCCTTTGCGCATCAACGCAGGGCGCTGGTAAGTCGCACAAACAGTTAGCAAAAAAGGTGCAGAGTGCGCGATCAAGACGACTGCAAAAGCAAATATATGCAGAGTGTGTCTGGCTTAAATACTGGAGCCTCGGCAATAAGGGGTTGATTTTAGACTGCTCCCAAACTCAAATCTTATGCCCACCGCTGGTTTAAGATATAATAGTATAGTGTCAGGGCGGCAGCTATGGGGGCAAGGCGCATTTTAATTAAAGAAAAATTAAGGGAGCTGCAGTCGAGTGCCCCGACTACAAAATACCCTGTTCCCTTGATTTCGTGTGTTTTCCTTTACATACACACACACTCCAACATACACACAAACGAATGGCATGCGGCCGCGCGCGATAACTGACAATGCAAGACCCCCCTCTCTCCCACAAGCAAAATTGATTCGTATATAACTTCGGTGTTTATTGTCCGATCTTAGTGATCTTTTCAGAATAGATAGATATTGGGCCTTACTTGATATATGTTTGGAAGGTCTATCTTGTTGTGGCTCTGACAGTCTTTTGCGCTTAAAGGGGGGAGGGGGAGGAATTGTCCAAATCTGAAACAAACTCGTTTTGAATCGGGTATACACCTATCTACATGCAAAAATTTGTGGCTTTAGCTCATAGTCTCTGAGATCGACGCGTTCATACGAAAAGACGGACAGGGCTAAATCGACTCGGCTGTTGATGCTGATCAAGAATATATATATACTTTATAGGGTCGCAAATGCTTCCTTCTACCTGTTACATACTTTTCCACAACTTCATGATCCCCCTTTACCGATTTTCAATTGGAACAGGGTATAAAAAGCCCATTTTGTGCACTGTTCAGCACATAAATTGAAACTGATCATCCAAGATTCAGTTAAAATATTTCCTCCATATCGTGATTCCCTTAACAGTGATGCCAATTTGTCACCTTTTTGTATACTTTTTTTTGTTATTTAAGCAATTTTTGTACCTTAAATTTTGGGATTCAATTTGAAGGTCACTAACGAACCCCCTAGCTCTTCGTAGTGAGCACTCGCCACCAGCCAAGTATTTTCCTAACGAATTTTGTATGAGAATGTTCGGAAAACGTACCGATCGGCACGATCTTGAATTACCAGTCGTTAGTGTGGCGATGGGAGCACACTGTAGTTCAAGTAATAGACTAGCGCATGTGATGTATTACCTGTCGTTAACGACGCGACTGACGCTCAGTGATGCATCAGGTCGTTAGGCCTGGTAGTGCCTTGACACCAGCTGAACTACAGGGTAGTAATTGTTATTGTACCGTGTTCAGTGTTACCAGAATTTTTAATCAAAAAGTTGCTAAAACTGCAAAAATAATATAAAAATTTTAAAAAGGTGACAAACTGGCAACACTGCCCATAATGTCACAAGTATGACGCAACTGTTTCTAATAAAAATATGCACAAGAACTACTCGAATTTTTGTTATACAAAATTTCTATTTACAAGTGTGTATACAAAACGTAGCGAGAATGTCTACGTAGGCACCTACTGTAGTGCACGCTGTGGACCAACCTCATTCAGCTCTGCGCCGCTGGGGAAGATATTATCTGGGAGGGTATGCACACCAAATTTCATATTTTATATCGTTTGACAAGTAATCTGCCGAAATTCTAGAACATAAATAATGAAATATCTGCTCTCATATCACGTTTTATCAGACACTGTTGATTGAAAATTAGTAAGACTTAAAGTATTTTTCCGTCACTGAATTGATGAATTAGTAATCCTATTTCCTAGGTCCGAAAACGGTGGTGAAAGTATTCAAAATTTAAAGTGACCACGTTCCAGATTTGACAATCCACAGAATTTGTACAGATGATGTGTCGTTTAACCATCTAAATATACAAAAGACAGAAATTCGTATTATTTAGTTATAGTTAGTTAGTTATTATTATATATATCGGCCCCCTTGCGCTAAAACATCGTATGTGCCATTTTTTTTTTTTTTGAAATTTTACATTTTGATGAAAATTAGTCCTGAATCCATTTACTCATCACCTGGTAAAATATTATAGCGATAATCGCTACGGTTACAGAGATTTCACTGAATCAATTTTATCGTATTTACCAGTAAGTAAAAGTAAAATCGGCTTGTCAAGATGACAACAGCCCCAAGGGGCCAAAGCCGAGCCTCTCTCAATCTCTTGGCTTGTGCGCTTCTAATTTTAGCACAAGAAAAAGGGACCTACAGTTTAAAGCCGAATCCGAACGGCAGCTTGAGAAGCTTTTTATGGTTAATTACTGCAATGCTGGCGCCAACAGCAAGAGGTGTGGCCGGGTGTAAAGTTTTATTCAAAGAAAAAAACTTTTCATTAGATGTTCCGAGGCGGGATCGAACCCACGACCTCATGCTCAGCAGTCGCGCACACTAACCGCTGAGCCACTCCGACCAGTGCCAGTGCAACGAAAAGTAGAAAAATCCCTCTTCTGTAAGACCTAGTTTTTGGCACATACCATGTTTTCTAGCAAAGGGGTCGATATATATGGGTTCTGCGCTTACTAAAGAGGGATACACTGTTTATACTTTATTTATTCGGGTCTGTTTTGTCAGATGTAAGTAAATTTGAAAAGTCTTACCTCAATAGTTAAGGGTAGAATAAACCCGTCCTTTCCTCTGTTCTGAACTTGTTAAAATAGCTTTCTGTGGTTTTATAATCTAAAGGATAAGAATAACGAATTGTCGTCCCAGAAAGACGCTGAAGAAATCAACAAAACGCTTGAAAAGATTTGTAATTAGCGTTGGAAAAAGAATATTTCAAAATCTTTAGAAATATGCTCAAAAATAGGATGACGTTGATAGTTAAAGGGATAAAGACTACATCATCATTTAATTTTCATAAGGAAAGAGGAGGAAGAATGGATTTAAAGTAGTTTTGCATATGTCAAAAAACAATAATTTAATAGTTGTCCCAAAAGAAGTTAGGATGCAATGACAATCGCTGCTGCAGAGACCATATTATGTATAAACAGTAAATTTTACGAAAATGACTCAAATAGTTTGACTGCATATTGCAGCTTAAGTTCCGTTCCAAAATCAAAAAAAATACTAAATTTCTCGAATTGAAAGCGGATAAAAAACTTCTTAATAAGCAGCTTTTATATAGGTCTTATCTGAGAACAATTAAACCAATTGACTTTTCTGTTCAAATCTAAAAACAAGTTAAATAAGTATGTATAAAGGTAATTCATTGGCGGGTTAGGTGGAAAAGGAAGGCAGATTAGAAAAATAGTCGAATCCGCTAATATTAACAGTACTGATGTACTAGAATTCCCCGAATTCTCCGAAAGTGAACTAAAATAATGGTTTAGGTTCGGAGGTTCCCAACAATTTGTAATTTATTTGTTATTTAGCGTAGCTGCAAAGTACATGTACTTTGAATTTGCAAATGACACTATAAATATGGAGTATTTTGAAGAAAGTCCAAGTAGACAAATAAATGAAAAAGCATATCACTTTATGGCAAAACGCTTGTCTATATAATGGGACACTATTAAAGCAGCCCTAATGGCACGCGAACTGATTGATGTTGCTCGCATATAGCTTCAGTTATATTTTACCTAAGTATAATATATTCCATGAATGTTGCTATTGTACATTTCAATTAACATATAGTGACCCCAATGTATAACATTCAAGTAACCTTTTTAAACCTCCTATAAAAATTGGGGGTGCGAATCTAGTTTTCCTCTTATAAATTTAAATCTTGATTTCCTCCCTTAAATTTGAATCTTAAATTTTCGGGTTTAACACGCTGTAACTTTGCGAATGATCCTGACAAATATGCAATAAAATTAGTGAATATGGGCATAATGTCGAACGTGACCGTCGCACATTGTCTCGTTTTCCAATAAGTTTTTTAAATTTTTTTTAAGATTCTTATAAAAATCGTAAGTTTTGATCAAAAAACTAAAATTTTGAGTTTACCGATCTAATTACGCCTTTTTTTTTGGGGGCGTAACCCTAAGAACTATACGTCAAAAAACCTTTAAGGTCTCCAGATTATTAGGAAAAAAAAATATTGTGGAGATCTCGAATAGATTACGAGTTTTGATTTATGCAACGTGTTTTGAGAAAACGAGCCAATGTGCGTCGTACGCATTAAAATTTAAGAAAAAGTATAAATAAATCGGGATTTTATTTTGACAATAGGTTTAATTTTTAACTACTCATTAGCCCTAATTTTGGTGCTAAGGTTGGTTTTGAGAAACTTTTCGTTTTCAAGATAATTGCAAAGAAGCAAGGCATTCGCACGGGACAAATACAGAAGTGCTTTTCGCAGCCAACAGTTCAAACGCCGATATTAGCAAACTCTGAGGCAGCATTTTAATGTGACTAGTTTTGAATTGACGTCTCTTTAAAATGGTTTTGATGTCACCCAAAAATGACGTACCCCGGGTGGCTCAGCGGCTAGTGTGCGCGACCGCTGTGCAAGAGGTCGTGGGTACGATCCCGTCTCGAAAAATCTAATGAAAAGATTTTTCTTTGAATAAACTTTACACCCGGTCACCCCTCTCTGCTGTTGGCACCAGTTTTGTAGTAATTAGCCATGAAAAGCTTCTCAAACTGCCGTTCGGATTCCTTTCTCTTGTGCGAAAATTAGAAGCGCACAAGCCAAGAGATTGAGAAAAGCTCGGCTTTGGCCCTTCGGGGCTGAGTCAACTTCACAAGCCATTTTACTTTACTTACAAAAATGTCTTATACTTTTTTCAAAATTTGATTTTAAGCACTTTCGCAAGGGACAAGTCCCACGGGAAATATTTTTTCATCGAGATATTTCTGTGGTTTCTATTACAAAGCAAAGCAAAAACTTACAGTTAATTGCAATCGCATAGTTCGTTATGGTTTCTTATGAAATCTTCATTAACCCTTTGTACCCATAGAATGAATTTAGAAAGTTAAATTCAATGAAATCTATGAGCACTTTTATGATCTTCTAACCAAAATTATCTTCCAATATATCTACAGACGCGTTCCTAACGAACCCTTCCGCTGCTTTTGTCATAGTTAGGGTGCTTTTAGACACACTGGCAGGTTGCCATATATATATGTGCCAGTTATCTGGCAGGTCTGTTCAAACAAGTAAAATACATGAGAATATTGACAGATTTCTCTGACACCAGTCAACTGGCACTACACTGGCAGGTGTTTACACTGGCAACCTGCCAGTGTGTCTGAACGCACCCTTTCAATCTATATTATCACGTTTTTTGATTCGATTGATTGTGTACTTATTCCATAATGGATGCACTTATATATAGCCGTGCTTCCATCTGGGGGAAGAGAGCTATCATTTCTGCTTCAGTTTCATGTAGAGTCCCAATAGTACTAACTGATCAACTCGCGTACTTAATTATGTCTGGTACTGTGCTCCGCAGGTTCGGTCAATTGCTGATGAAACAAGGAAAATACACAGAGGCCAAGAATCTATTTAAAGAAGCCTTTGACGTACTCATCGAAGTCTATGGTGCTGTTAACGATGCCTCCGTGACCATTTTGAACAATATTAGTGTGGCGTATGTAAATGTAAGTGTGTCCCGCCCACGTAGACTTTATCCATACAGTACATTCATCTAATGCAATTCGACAGCTGGAAAACTATGCCGAGGCCAAGGAGACGCTGATGCACGCCATGTCCCTGGCCAAAGAGTTGAAGGATGTCACCCAGGAGGGAGTTCTCCAAGCAAATCTGGGTCTGGTGTATCTACGCGAGGGTCTTACGCAACAGGCAGAGAATGCCTGCAAATTGGCCTGGAAACTGGGTAAACAGCACAAAAATCCGGACGCCGTTGAGCAGGCGGAGTATTGCCTAAATGAGATCAAATCCGTTCTCAAGGGTTTACCTTAAAACAATGGAAAAAACTTGCAAAAATTCTATAAGTTTTCATTTTTAATGTATTCTCGCTTTTTGACTAATTTCAAATAAAGGATTCAAAAGAATCCGTGGAAGTAAGTGTCCTTAACTACTCAAACTTAGCTATAACAATCATCAGACCCACCCCAGTGAGCAGGGCCAAAATCTCCTTAAGCGATTGCTTCAGCTTGGTGGACTCCTCCAGCAGTTCGGGCAAAACACTGACTGTGGCTATATAAATGAAACCACCCGCCGTAAAGGGCAACACCCAAGGCGCCTCTCCACTTCCAGCACCCAAGAGCGCCAAAGCAGTGCCAGCTAAAGCTCCCAGTGCTGTAACCAATTGCAGCAACATGGCCTTGCGGCGCGAGCAGCCCGACTTGATTAGTATGGCAAAGTCCCCAATTTCGTGAGGCACTTCATGCAGAAGTATGGTTATGGTGGTGACAATGCCAATGCTATTTCCAGCTAAATAGGAGGCACCAATTGCCAGGCCATCGGTGAAGTTGTGAGCAAAATCTGCAGCCAAATTCAAATAACCAGATATTTCCACTTCGCTCTCCGGCTGGGCTTGTTCCTTCTTTTGTTTCTGCTTTGTCTGGGGTTTGGTAGACTTGGGGGGCTTATCTCCATCGCCATTGTCCGTGTCACTTGTGGACTTCTTCGGTTTGGGTTTTGGGGCAGCATGACTATGTCCGTGTCCCTGGCCGCCCTTCAGAATGCGAACAGTTTTTTCCACTGCGAGAAAGGCTATGATACCACCCAGGACCCACAGGCCTACGCTCATGTCATGGCCATGATCATGTCCATGTCCATCTTCCTCCTCCTCATGGTGATGGTGGTCGTGTCCATGATCGTGGTCGCCATGACTGTGGGGATGTGTGGCGTGTGGTATCAAGTGTAAAAAGGCATCGCCCAACAAACCGCCGGACGCAAAGGCAAGCAAGACTTTAAGACGCGGTTTCATGGCCTCGCTATTGTCTAGCGGGATGATGTAGAGCAGCACAAAGGGCGCGGCACTGATAAGTAACGTGGAGCCTATTGAATGCAGCCAAATGCTGCTCATGTCTGTAGAAAATGAGATTAGAATTTATTAGCAGCTGCACACACATATGTCAGACGAAGGGCAACTTACCCAGAGCCGGCTTCGCAGAGCCGTGCTCGTGGTGATGGTGGTCGTGCTCATGGTGATGGTGGTCATGATCGTGGTGGTCATGATCATGGTGGTCGTGGTGGTCATGGTCATGATCGTGGTGTTCGTGCGCTGGTGGAGCCTTTTTGGGATCAAAATTCTCATTTGCTTCGCGGGAGTATTTAAAACTGGGATTCGCTTGGCCCTCGCATAATGCCGGCAGTGAGAGTAATATGACGGCCAGTATCAAACCTAATGCGATTTTTTGATAGAAGTGTAGCTTACTTTGCTCGAAATCAGCCAATTGTTTGGCCATGGCTGAAAAAACAACGCGTAGGCTTTTTCGAATTAAAGTGTTGTGACGTGTGTGTTTTTTTTCTTATTCTTACATACATACATATCGATGACCGATGGAAAAAATCGATATTTTTACTTGCTGTGCTGTTAAGAGCCGAGACTGTTAACATTAACATTTACTCTTAATGTTAACATTGGTCCGCGTGAGTGGTCCGCGTGAGCATGAGTGGTCCGCGTGAGTGGTCCGCGTGAGCATGAGTGGTCCGCGTGAGTGGTCCGCGTGTCACGACTACCAAGTAGTACTCACTCAGTAAAGTTATCGATGCTTGATTCGATATTTATCAATTAGAGATGAGACCGTCACTGCTTATTTTTATTTTTGTTGTTTTAAGGGTTATATACAGATATTTGGCCTGAAAAGCCAGTTTTCTAAAAAAAATTTCGGAAAAGACCTTTTAATTTATTTAAGCAAATATTTGTACACACATTAAGGTGACTTTTATCTGTATTTAAACTTTTTTATTCGTTAAAATTATAATTGGGAAAGGTGCTATAGCTGATTTTCTGGAGCTCCACTCAAAAATGGAGCTTTGCGGCGTACACGATATCTCTGGACTTGATCATCCAAAATTAAAAAACAAAACGGAATCCCGTTAAAGAATTGTTTAATCTGGAAATCAATCAAAGGAATAAGCAAAATAATATTTTTTGACAAAATGGCAGTTTCTAAAAAGAGTCAAAGTTTGAGACTAATTGTTTTAGCCGTTTTCGAGAAATCGTGTACAAACATAGTTTCGAGAAAAACGCGTTTAAATCTACATGGAGCGTCTTTACAAATGTGCGTGTATCTTTGAAAATAATTGACTTAATTTTCTGTGTGTGTACTTCCATATATGTACATTAAGAAAATAAAATAAAATACAAAAATCGATTAAAAAAAATTAACTGTAGGCAACCCTTTAAATATCTTAAAACTTTTTTTTTGCTTTTTTATACCCTTGCAAAGAATTTTATAATTTTGCCCACAAACTATATATATTCTTGATCAGGGCGAAAAGCTGAGTCTGTCTGTCAGTTTCTACGCAAACTAGTCTCTCAGTTTTAATGCTATCGAGCTGAAATTTTGCAAAGAGTCTACTTGTCAAAACCGACCGGATCGGATGACTGTATCTTATACCTCCCATAGGAACGATCGGTCGAAAAACTTCTTTTAGAGAGAAAAACTGTTTTGTTTCAATGCAAACGTCTACAAACTTCGTATTTATTGGTTTGTATGGCCGGGTGGCTCAGCGGCAAGTGTGAGCGACAACTGTGCAAGAGGTCGTGGGTTCGATCCCGCCTCGGAACATCTATTGAAAAGTTTTTTCTTTGAATAAACTTTACATACGGTCACCCCTTTCTGCTGTTGGCGCCAGCTTTGAAGTAGTTAGCCATGCCAAAGCTTCTCAAACTGCCTTTCGGATTCGGTGTTAAACTGTAAGTCCATTTCTCTTGTGCGAAAATTAGAAGCACACAAGCCAAGAGATTGAGAGGAGATCGGCTTTGGCCCTTTGGGGCTGTGTAAAGTCATTTTACTTTTTACATGGGACTAAAATATTGGTTTAATAAGAAAATTTTTGTTTTAATGGTACCGTCTTGAAATTTGGAATTTATTTATATGAAAGGAAAGGATCATAGAAACAATCGGTAGAATAATGAGTCAAAGTAAACAAAAACTTTTTTTTCAATGTTACCTTTCATTAACTTGGACATCATTAATAAAAACTGCTTTCAAACAGGTTTGGCAAAATTTGGTCGAAAGCATTATATCAAAACGTTTTAAAACTTCGACACAGACGAAATTACCTTAGCCTTCTAGTAAAATATTTTTTTCTGAATGAACATCATGTCCAGAGTACTGTGTCCATATTTCAGTTAACTCTGATCAAATCTAACCAAGATAAAGCGTTTCAAGCGACATGCCTCAAGCAAAAAATGTATAAAATAAAAAACTTTCATTCGATTTTCTCGCAATCAACATTTTTGAAGCTTCTCTGAAATTTTTTACAATTTCTACAAAAAAATCAACAGGGGATTATTTGATTAGGTAGATTTTCATTTATTAAGAGTAGTTTCTACCCATTGCAAATTTAAAAAAAATTTGTTTTCTTGAAAACATACTGAAAAAATTTCGAGCAGATCCGACTCGTACTTACTTTTGCAACAATAGCAAAAAATCAATATTTTGTCCGACCTTTGTATGTTAAATTTTTTCATCGATCTTCGTATATCTAAACATTCCATGTTATTATACCCTTGCAAAGGGTATTATAAAATTGTCCGGATGGTTGTAACGCATAGAAGGAAGCATCTCAGACCACATAAAGTATAAATATTCTTGATCAGTACTACGACCTAAGTTGATTTAGCCATAGCCGTCTGTCCTTCCGTCCGTCTGTCTGTTTCTATGCTATCTCCTCAATCAGTTTGAAAGCTATCTCCACCAAACTTAGCACGAAGTCTTTTCCTACAAATAAACGTTCGGATCGGATTACTATGAAATATTAGTTTTAGTCAGAAAAATGTTTTTGTTTTCAATGGAAACGTCTCCAAACTTCGAATTTCTTAGTTTGTTATACTTTTCCAAGATTCCACAAAGTTTGGTCGAAACCGGACATCTATTAAGTATGTATATCTGTCATAGAAAAGTGGTCTTTGTTAGAAAAACTTTTTGGTTTTCAATAGAAATGTCCTTAAAATTGGCATTTATTTATTCGGTATGCTTTCACATAATTCTACAAATTTTTGTCAAAATATGTATGAATAAATATGTATGACAGATCGGTCGAAAAAGAATTTCTAGTGAGAAAAACCAGGGACTGCAAATAATGTTTATTTGTTTTTTTTTTAAATCAAAAAATCATTCACTTGTAGGAACCTTAAGACAGCCAGAGAAATACAAAAATTCTTCTTTAAGGATCCTTTATCCATTTTACTCACAAAATAATAATTAATTTTGAGTTATACTTTACAACTCAAACAATAATCATTATTTTTGAGCAAAAAAATAAAGCTCATGAAGTAATGATTATTCTTTAAGTTTAATTTTTTGCTCAAAAATAAAACTCAAATTGAAATTGCGCCATTTTCTTAGGGAGTAAGGGAAAAATTTTTGTATATTCCTAATCCCAAGACCAACCGTTATAGTCCATTTTTGAATTAAGAATTACAAAGGTCTTTAATTGCGGCTAAGTCATTGCCAAGACCAGCGTTGGAGAATCCATTCTGTTGTTTGGACTCTCTTTGATACCATCGGAAAGTACCACTTCTTAGCTTCGAAATGAACTGTCCCAAACAATTCTTCGATTTTTTTCAATGGAGATATACCTATTTTAGATCTTGTGTAAGAATTCAATGTATGCAATGGGTTGTAGAGACTCTAATATATTCTCGTTTCCTAAAAAAAGTAAAGTTGGCTGGTCATTTGCAATGCACCAGAAACAAAATTCTAAAAAAATAAACCTCAAAAGGCTCACGAAAATCATATAGAATCACAACCAACCCTTCAATATACTGGACCTTGTTGCCTAGTGTAATTATAGCCCGAAACCAATCGATGTAAATTCGAATATTATGCAATATTGGGAAAACAAAAAGTTTCAATATTCCAATCTATATGAACTGGCTAAAGTAGTGCTTTCGGCTCCTGCAACACAAGTCAGTGTCGAAAGATGTTGAAATTGTATAAAATCATGTTATACGTGCTACAAGGGTATACGATAGGTCAGGCCAATTTGTTCGCGTCCAAAAAACGTGGTAAGCGTCCACCAGAATCGGAATCTACGAAGATTCTAAGAAAATTTAACCATAAAACTATGTGTCTAAAAACAATCCCTAGCTCCCGCTGAGAAGCACAAAGATTTCAGATTGAAAGCCCAATTCGATTATGGGGCGGTAGTGGGCTCTATCTTTATAGTGTTGGAGTTTACTTAAATTTTAACACAAAAAATTTTAGTTTTTAAAAATAAAACGGTTAATTTAAAAAATTATTTTTTTTTCAATTTGTTGTAAAAAGATTAATCAGAATTGAGACCAACATTACTGGAAATTTTTTGATTTCAAATACACCAAAATCCTTTCAGATTTGAACTCTTGTGAATACCCAATTATTCCAAGCATATTCCCATAATAATTCAAATGAAAAATAAATTTATCTTGATGTAAATTTTAATTTTGTATATTTGCAGTTTTTAGAGACTATAATTAAATATCTATTTCTAAACGCATTTAGTGGTTTTGTTGTAATATTCTTGTCGTTGCCAGGGCGTTTGCTAGTAACTATACATGTGTGTGGGTGCATAATATATGGGTTTTTGTTTTGTTAATGTAAATGATGCCGTGGATAAACCATTACAAAACGAGTAAAATTCGTCGGTGTTTTCTTCAATAAATAATATGGGGGGGGGGGGCTTAATAGAATAGTAACATATGCAAGTCAAAAAATTTACAATATGCACTTGGGGGGAAAAAATTAAAGAAACTGATGGCCATTTTCTCAAGGTTTGTAATTTCGAGATAAATAAAAACACGTTTTAGGGGCCCTTTTCTTGATGTTTGGTTTCGATATGATCCGTGTCGATATTTTAGCTTTAAGCTTATAATTGGTGTTGCATCGAATAACTTATACAGGACATAAAGAAAATGGCGATTAATATTTAGCAGACATTGAGAAAATGGCCCTCAGCTGTAAACAACCTTTAACCAACGCCAGAAAATTGTATATTTTAATTGCCTATATACAAGCCACTTTGGTAAAGCATCGCTCCATGCTCCTGCTCCTTGCTTCCCGCTTCAGTACAGATTGATCTTCTTGAGTATGGTCTTGCGGCACATGTGACAGGTGCGCAAGGTCTCGGCACAATGTGAGCAGGCCCCATGGCCACAGAGAAAGGCTACATCACGCTTGCGTTCCATGCAAATGCCACAGAAGTGCGATTCTTCGAATTCCTGGACTTTGTTCTCTAGGTAACGCAACAAATCACCCGAGGGCAAACGTGTGGGATCGCTGGGCGACGAAGTTGATGAGGGCAGAGCCACAACGCGGCCATTGGAAGTAAGGCGTCGTTCAATAGCCACGCCACAACGCAGACATTTTTTCATTCGAATTCCACATTCTTCGCAGGCGATTTGATGCTGGCAGGGCTCAAAGCGTACCAACTCTAGGATCTCATTGCACACAATGCATTCCAAGGGAAGAGAGGGAACTGGCAGGGCTGCAGCACCTGGCACCAACTGGTTTGAGTCTGAGTTGCAGTTGTTGGATGTGGTGGGGGCTGGTGGCTTCGGTGCTTTTTTTCGTGGCGCAACTTGTGGTGAAACACTGGTTGATGTGAAGGCTGTTGCCGCTGCTGCAGCATCCGAATTGAGTTTCTTCACTCCCGGGGATGCATGACCCGTGGGCTGGTCATTGTTGGCGCTTGGCTCTAGTTGCCGTTGAGGTGGAGGCGGTGGAGGAGGTTGGGCGGCTGCAGCAGATTCCTCCGTTGCAGCCTCTTCCACTCCGCTGGTACCACTCACATCCAGGGCCTGCATATTTCGTTCCATCTCGCTCGTTTGCTGTCCAAAGATCAGCTGCCTAATCTGACGGTCAGTGATCCATTCAAAAATGCTAGCATTAGCATTGTTCAGCTCCACACGACAGCCATGACGAGACAGATAGATGAGGATGCTGTACATCAATCGATCCTCGCTCCTTACACTGGTCTGCACCAAACTCATGTAGAACTTGTGTATCTCGGGCGCTTCCTCTTGGGTGGGCTCGGCGGCTTGTTGTAGATTCGACTTCTTGATGACGCACAAGTGCATGGCATTGTCTCCATCCTCATCCTTGGCATTCACATCGCATGCCAGCTTGACCAGACGTTCTATGACCCCCGCATGACCCTGCGAGACAGCCAGCAAGAAGGGTGTTTGCCTACGGTTGTTGCGAATGTCCAGTTCAGCCTGACCCTCAGTGACCAGCGTTTCCACCACCTGGGCGTGTCCGTTCAGGGCAGCCAAGTGCAAAGCCGCAAAACCATCGTCTTTGCGCACATTTACCAATTGACGGGACAGCAGCAGAATCCGCTTGGCGGCCACCACATTGCCCTTGAGAGCCGCATGATGCAGCACATTGAAGCCGCGATTGTTCTTCACAGTAAAATCCAAATTGGGAGCATTGCACAGCAACTCGACCACCTCCGTATTCTCCTTGCCTATGGCATCATGCAGTGCTGTATCGCCATACGAATCCTGTATATTCACATTGGCATTGTGCTGGAGCAGTTCGCGCACGCAGTGCGGAGTCTTCTTGTGCGCACAAATGTGCAAGGCAGAGCAATGGCTGGAATTAAGAAAATTGACTTCAGCCCCATGTTGCAGCAGGACGCGCATCGTGGCCGGCTGATTGCCAAAGGCGGCATAGTGCAGGGCTGAATCGCCCTCCTTGTCCACCGCATTGACATTGGCCCCCTTGGAGATGAGATAATTGACCAGATCCACATAGCCCTGATGCGAGGCGACTTGAATGCAGGCCTTCCCGCCACTCATCACGTCCACCTGGGCGGGATTGATGTCCAGATATTGGCGCACAAAGTCCAAGTGACCCTGAGCCGCTTCGCGCACCAACCGATCAGCCACAGAGCTGCCAGAGAGTCCAGAAAGTGGCGTCATCACGTGATCCGTGCGACGATGACTTAGATCCATCATACTATTGGAACGTTCCGCAGCTGTCGCCAGAGGTGAACGCTCAAGCTTAACACATTTTGGATTTAGCGTCCATTCGAAGCCGTCATCCAGTTGCTGGATACGCAAATCACCATCGGAATATACTTTGACCACCTTGCAAAGTTTTCCCAAAGCCTGCAAAAGGAAGAAAATAATACATTGTTTTATTTGTTCACATTTTTCACAGCCACCGACAGAACGAAACCAAAGTGTGGGGGCAGACTTCAAAATCAAATATTCTACAGATTCCCATCATATGAATTCAATTCGATTCATTTCTTTAAAATATGTATTTTGATTCTTAAAACGCAATTCAATTTTTGCTCTCTTTTATAATAACACAACCGTCATGTCCCATTTAGATTTTGATTAATTCAGAATCATTAGGAATCTAATAGTTTGTTTTTTTAGTTTGGGCACGTACAGAAAACACAAAAAAGAAACTTCCCCATGATTTCTGAGCTACTGATTTCATTCAGTTTAGTTTGTTGGTAAAGTTTGCAAGTCTACTTGAAAGCATATTCAATTTGTAGTATCCGAGATTTAGAACGCTTACATTGAAACCAAAAATGTTTTTCCCACCAAGACCCACTTCCCATCTGATTGGTACTTTGACCAAATAGTCAGTAGTACAATGGGCGCATTCAGCAGATAAATCCGAATTACGATTACTGATTTACGACTTGCAATTTCTGAGGATTCTCTGTTGAATGACACAGAATGCTTGTAAAATGTAAAATGGCTTGACACATCCTTAAAGGGCCAAGGCCGAGGCTCTCTCAATCTCTGGTCTTGTGCGCTTCTAATTTTTGCACAATAGAAAGGGACCTACAGTTTAACGCCGAATCCGAACGGCAGTTTGAGAAGCTTTTGCTGCAAACAGCAGAGAGGGGTGACCGGGTGTAAAGTTTATTCAAAGAAAAAATGTTCATTAGATTTTCCGAGGCGGGATCGAACCCACGACCTCTTGCACACCGGTCGCGCACACTAGCCGCTGAGCCACCCGGCCATATGTATATTCTTGAAAAGCATTACCAGCCGTGTCGTTTTAGCCGTTATTCCGTCTTTCTTTCCCTATAGGCAAACAGAAATCAAAAACATAAGCTCCTTATAATTGCAGACAGATCAAGATTATTTTCAAGATTTGACATCCCCCCGACTCCCTTGCAGATAGCACACACCTTTCCGTTGGCAAGGAATACCCACTATCGAAAAATGGTTTCAATAAGCCGACCAAAAACACAGAAGTTTCTTCTGCCATATTTCCAAAAAATGTAGTTGCCTTTTTGAATTTCAGAAACTGACAACAATTGAAATGAACTAAAGTTTTCGTTTGTATTTGTTTCACGAGTCGTATGAGTGATTTTTTTTAAAACTTTGAAGCCATGATGCGCCCATTTAAACTTAAGACATTTATTAATTCTACAACAAAAATTTGCTTTGAGAAAGCTGAGACCTACTCTTTCCATTTTGTCGTTTTAAGAGGGGAAATCCATGTAAAAGTTTAAAAAAAAACCTTTTTTCGGTAATCTAAAAGTACACTATGTTGAGCGTGTACTGATGACACGAAAAAAAAAATCTCGAATATTTACAAAATTATATATAATGGAGCGGGCCGGAGTACGTATTGTAAAGTAGCGAGCTAGGTAGTCGGAGCGCTTCGGACAAAAGACCTTTCCATTATAATAACTCAAAATACTTCTTCAGTCCTTCTTTTACCAATATATCAAGATTTGTCCAAAGATGATTTGCTTGAGCGATACCTTGGTGGTCATACGCAAAACGCGAACGAAAGTTGTAACGCGACAGTTTGGCGTTTATCATCAAAACACCTGCATTGTGGTCTAAAATTAGTCGAAATCTCAGCTTACATTGCTGCTGGGATATTTAATGAAGGTTATACTTCAGTATTAAAAATAATGAACCTTCTGAATCTAACTATTGGCACTTATGCTAAGGTATTTGCGCATAATACAGACGAGGAGCGAATAACCCGACAGAATCGTAAAAGTCTTTCAGAGACCAAAAATGCTTGTACAGCTCGCAGGAAGAAATGGAAGAAAATCAGCTTTTCGAGGAGGCAGAAGGACTGTTATATGGACCTGGAATTGCAGATTAGTCGGTAAGTAATTAATAAGTCACTAAAACCGATCATTTTCCTGTACTTCAACTTTAAACGCGATTATCTCGAAACTACATTTTTAAAAACTGCTCGTGTTGTAGCTCAAAAAATTATTGACCGATTTGGATGAAATTTTTTGAGGCGTTTTTTTACATTAATATCGGAAGGATGAACCTTAAACTTCAGAGATTTCCTAAAAAAAATAAACTTTGATTTTTGTGTTTCAGATGAACGTTTAATGAGTGACAACTGAGCCGTCATTTTTAATTGAAAATTTAAAAAACAACTTTTTTTGTATTCTTAAAATATTAAATAAAGTTGTGTTAAAATTTAAAAACAATCAAATTATTTTTTCATTGCTAAAAACAATATTAAAAAATTACAGATTTCGAGGCGTTTACATGGACTTCCCCCCTTAAGGGCCGCTCTAATGTACCTACAAGATTTTTGAATTAACGAAAATAAAAATAATTTTTGAATTAACGAAAATAAAAATTAATCCTTAGCAACAGTTCGAACCTGAACCTGGATTCAGTGAGCTTCCGAACCCGTACTGAACCAAAAAGTTTCGCGGTGCTATTAATACCAGTGATGCAAGCCGGTTTTGCACAAAATCAAACCGCACCGCTTATTAAAACCATCAACTGTTTTCAAAATGCTATAACCGAAAGCCGTAAAAAAAAAAACGGATCGGTTCATTTCCCCAGGCAAAGGAAATTTGATTAGAAAACTTAACTATACGAAGAGCCTTGTATCGTTCTATCGTTATAGATAGAACTTTGATTGCAGATTACATTGTAAATTTTATAATATAACAATCCGGATTTATATGCAAAAGCTTACTAGGCATATTAAGAATACTAAGATCGCCCTGTGGTCGAATTCGACCATCGATAAAAGTGCATAAACGATGTGCACTTTTAAGTCTAAAATAATAAGTCAAAAATGTCTTAAATTTGCATAGTTTTTTGGTCCAAAAATAATTGTATCTGAATCGGATTGAAACCCTGGAAAACCTGATTAACATATATTCCAATTTTGAGCAGTCAGCCAACATTTGGTTTACTAACTTGGGCCGAATTCTTATCTTCTACATAGCTGCTGTGTCAGATAATTTTCGAATTTACACTGTTATTTGTAAGTTTATCTGACAATTAGAGTTATCTTCCAGATGAGAAATCGGCCCTAAGTTGCAAGTTTATCTAACACTTTATCTTCAGATTTCTAAGCGATTCTTCAGTTATTCTTCGTCTATTAAGATTGCAATTGGCGAGGAGTAGAGCTAGAATCGATTCGCAGAATGGTCATGGAACTTTATTAATTTGTTTTTGGCCAATATTATTTTGGTAGTTTCAACTTGGTACCATAATGATCTTTCAAATACCGGAAAATCGAGTAAGCCAAATCTTTTTTGCGTAGGCAAAAACAAAACACTTATCTTTGACTTTCTTTGCAATTAGGTAAAGAGTTTAGCACCTGAATCGGAATTTAGATATATTTTGCAGGGTCCGTAAATAATGATTATTTTTTTTTTTTAAATAAAAATCATCAATTTCGCATACTTTGAAATATATAAAAATAATATTAAAAAAAAAAAATTTTTAGAAAAATAAGCTGGGAGGTAGCTTTAGGTTCATTTATAAGATAAAAATAATATTGGCAAATTTAGAGGGTATTTGATAAAAATAATATTACGGTCTAAGTTTTAAAAAATTACTCAAAAATAATTATTATCAGTGAAGAAAAAGTAAAAATCATTAATAAATTATTTTTGAGTTTTATTTTTTTATCAAAAATAAGATTACGGTCAAGTTTTATAAAATTACTAAAAAAAACCAACAAAATTGTTAAAAATAAAATATACATTATAGTAATTTTTATATACTATAATGATTACGGTCTGTTTTTGCCTTACATATCGCATAATGTCAATCCATTCGCCATGTCCTTTCTGTAATTGTTGAACCTTGTTTGCATCATTGATAATTGTAACCAAATCTCCGACACGAAACGAAACAACTTTGACGAGAGCGGCGGGATGAAATGTCCAGCGATTGGGACAGTTCTCGTACTGGACTCTGTCAGAGTGAAATTTTAAACCAATGGTCAAATGAAAGTCAAATCAATTCACCAGCTTACCTGATATCGCCCTTGTCCGTAATGCGATGCACTGTTCCCAGTTTGGCCAAGTGTTCGACCATGCGTGGATTCCAGCCACCATGGCCCTGTTGTAACTTCATGAGAGCATCCACCTCGAGACACACCTTCACTCGATCGCCAACAGAGAAGCTTGGCTTCACCATGGGAACGACTGGCTGCTGTTCCTCCGGTTGTCCTAAAACCGGCATATGATCCTTGTAATAATGTCCTCCACACGTGGCTGATATATACTTTAGATCAACGTTGCCTTTGTGACCTAGTCTATAGACGTTGGTTGATCCTGTTACCCAAGAGACATTGGCTACACTGCGACAGGATTCGTTGTCCCAGCCGCGTATTTCCATAACACGCCCCGTTTTGCCCTCACCGCCGTCCTGGTCGTTCCACTCCCAGTCTGGACCACGCACAACCTTGGAGCCAACAAAGATGCCGCGTAATTGAATACGCTTGGAGCCCTTGCGGATTGGAACACGTACGCCCAGCGAATTGGGCGTGGTATATCTAATAAAGGGATGCTCTAGGTCATGTAAATCGGCAGCATAGCAGAAGGCGCATAAATGATAATTGGCACACTGAGCGCACTTGAACACAATGCCAGCTATGCCCGCCTTGGAGCAACCATCACAGACCACATTCGAATGACGGACGCCTGAAACAGGGATTACAGATAAACGCGTTGTTGCCTCATTGAAAGATTTTACTTACCAACTTGGGCATTGTCCACTATAATCAGATCGTATTGATTCTGATAGCCCACTCGATAGTTGGTTCTATGGCCCGAGTCCCAGTTCACCACAACCGTGTTTTCTGGAGAATGTGTGGATCCACAACGGCCTATTTCACAGACAGTGCCCACGTGACCTTCTCCGTCGTCTGTTAATTGAAAAATGAAGTAAAGTTTTGGTGAGCGGAAGAATTTCTTTACACAGGCAACGCCCCAAAGATGTTTGTGTACATCCGGTGATTTCCTAGACTTTAAGAGACATCTGCTTCAACTGCTCCTGGGAGCAGACTTGACTCATAAATAAACAGTTTATAAATAGATTTAGACAGTGACTTGGGCGGCTCCCAAAACTAAATGCAGTTGCGACAGACTCCCAAGATTCACACTTAGGCCAAAATAAAGTTCGCTCCCCAATGAAACGGGGGAAAAATGCTCAACAAAGAACACAGATTGTGGTGGTCTATTTTTAGGACCCGACCAGCCCCAGATATGCTGCAGCTGCCACAACAAAACCAACCCCAATTCTACACTGAGCGAAATAGTCTGTAAGAATAAAGAATATTTTAGGAATTTTTTTCAATGTTTGTACACTTGATCGCACATCAGTAGTGTACTTACGATCCTTGATTGAATTTCGGAATTGTAAAACTACATAATTCTTACTAGTCTTATTCTTCTTGAGGAAACATAACCCTCCAAAGTCGCATCCTATATCCGACTATGCATTATAATAAAATCTCCCCATTTTTTAGCTGTTGATGCTGATCAAGAATATATATACTTTGTAGGGTTGAAGATGCTTCCTTCTGGCTGTTACTTACTTTTGTACCTCAGGTACAGAGTATAAAAATCAGAGCTCTTAAATAACAATTGAACATTTTTGCCTTTGCGGTCTGCTCAATAATAAAACTGATCAAATCCATTTTTGTTTTCAGTGGACTGTTCTCAGTGGATCTTTTCTTGTTTTGCTCATTCAATAACAATTTATAGACAGCGATCCGACTGAGCGCTCGCACATGAAGAGTCAGTAGATGAGAAAAAGCCGAACGACTCACCTCAAAGGATCTTTTTTTGTTTTTTTTTGTTTTGTGTGTGTGTGGCTTGTGTGAGTCGCAAGCCTAAACAGACACCTCACTCACACATACACAAACAAACGCAAATGACTTTTATCTTCTTCGCTCGCGACGATTTGCTCAGTGGATGAGCAGAGCAAAATGTAAACAAATCCATTGTTTGTTCGTTGAGCACTAAGCGATTCGTTCATTAGCCGATGTGAACGGTTCATCTCTGACTTTTTGCTCAAAGGGTCCGTAAATAACTGTTATTTTTGGACAACAAAAACCGGTCAATTGTTATTTGCTAGTTCTGATAAAGACTAAATCGGTTCAAAAATTTAAGTCTTTGTCCTAATACTTTACCAAAGATTTTTACCAACACAATCACAATCAGATTGTTATTCGTTATCCCGCCAACCTGAATTGACCTCGAAGAGCACCAAGTTACACACCTGACCAAATACGAACTGTCAAATCTCAATGTCGGCATATCGAAGCCGTGGTTCAAACCAAGTGGCATTGCAGTGTACATAAGCTAGTGTTTAAAGAAGGTTTTGATTCTTTTTTAAAGGGAAAATCATTCCGACAATAATTATTCTTTCTGCCCTGACAAAGCTTTTTCTCATTATCCGAAAGTGACGACGGGTTTCCTGAGCAGCAAAGTTATCCCTTTTGTACCAAAGGAACGGAACCCAAAAAAATTGCACCAGTGTAGTCCAATTGAAGATTTTTTTGGAAGTCTGAGTGCTGCAGTTTTCAAAACCAGCTGGAAGGTCGAAAATATCAAAGAACTGACCAACAGGATTCGCTTATGTATCCGGAAATACGACCTCAAGGTTTCCAAATAAGTTGAGTTTCCAAATGATTTAAAGGATTCTTTAGTTGTTTATCTATTCTACATTCCTACATTCTAAAATTTTTAATATGCTTACTCAAACCTTCGTTCTCAAAACTTGCTTGAGTTTACTTCTATTGAGAATATTCGTTTTTTTAAGGAACTGTAAACTGAAGTAATTTATACAGGTTTAAGTGAGGCTTTTGATTCAGTCAACCATAATCTCCCTCTATATAAAACGTATTGGCTTGGGTTTTTTCGTATATTCTTAATTGGATAAACGATTATTTGATAGGGAAATGTACTGGGACCTTTACTTTTTATTCTTTTCATTAACAACAACATGTACGCTGGAGACTTCAGAACTCCGTTTGTCCTACAATGACGCAGTGTCTCGGTGTTCGGTAAATTCCCCCCTTTAACCTTTTGAAAGTGTTAATGTAAGACTTTCCATTGTACACAGTTTTATTTAAAAGAGTATACGATTGATGACTATCCACGCGTTTACGACGATGATGACTTGGGCATACACTTTGTTTCAAAGTTAAGCTTCAATAGTCATAAACGTTTTATTTTTAACAAAACTATGGATGTTCTAGGATTTATAAGAAGCTTGTCCAAGGAACTAAACTATCCGTCGTTACACTACGCTCTAGTACGACCAATTCTCGCATATGGGTCGTGAGTTTGGTAATTTCATTACCAAAAACATCAGGACAAACATGAATCGGTTCAAAAACAGTTTCTGATTTTCTCAATCCGTGGCCTCAACTGGGATTTTTTTTGTCATCTACCACCTTACGAGCATAGACTACTCCTAGTTGATCTCTTATCTTCTATAAACCGCCTGGCGTGTGTGCTTTTCATTCTAGTGTTGGGTAAAGGTTGTTCATTTCACTGAACATGTTCACTTGTTCTTTTTTCAAGTTGTTCACTTGTTCAGCTGTTCAGTGTTGGTTTGAATTGTAGGCCGTTTCGTTGGATCTGTGCTGTTCCAATTGTTCACCTGGACATTGTGACGATTAGCGATCATTTAAACTAATTGTAATCCTTCGTTGCTGGTCACACTGCGGAATGTTGCCTATTTGTTAGCCATCTCTTAAATCTTTGCCACGCCAGCATGTTCCTTTCATTGAACAATCAGACAAGCGGACAAAAAACACTGAACAACTCACTGAACAAGATCGGCTGAACAAGAGCAAATGAACAACTCTGACTGAACAACTCACAGAATTAGAGTGAGTGAACAAGAACAAATGAACAATAGTGACTGAACAAGAACCACTGAACAAGAAAAACTGAACCACTCTGACTGAACAAAAATGAACAGGTTTACTTGCTCAGTTTAGTGAGCAACTCAATTTTGTTCACTCACTCATGAACTATTTCATTCACAAACTCTTATCAGGTGATATTGTCCTAGTGCTCTGTAAAGCCTAATAAATACTGCAGTTCTTTTGCTTCTTACCAGACAATTCTCTCCGATCTATCTACAGCCTTGCCTAACAAATCATGCTCATCTTTATTATTATTCGCATTACCATCTTTTCTATGCGCACGTCAAGAATATTTCATTGAATAGGGAATAATAAAAATTGTTATAAATAAGAAAATGTTTCTTCTGAATTTGTAAAATAATTTTGCCGTGGTTTAATGTAATATTATTAAAAAAATGTGTAAATAATAAGTCTAACAAAAACCTAATAAATTTATTAGAACTTTTGGCCAAAAGTTCCACTTTTTTGTTTGGGAAACTGGATAAAACGATTTTCCGAAATTATTCTTATACTAATAGCTATTTTATGCCAAAGTTTGGAACATTTTTACAAATTGATTTTTGAATGGCAGCAATTCAAAGTTGATTTTTTTTTAAATTGCCCATAAAAATGGAAAATTAATAGTGCAAACTAGGAAAGAAACATCTTCTAGAGTTTGGTTGTATATTTTCGACAACGAAATAAATTTCAATTAAAAAATTATAGAGAAGTTTCCAATTGTATTCGTTTTCATAAAAAATGGAAAAAATCTTTAATTCTGCGGGTTTTTTACATTTGTTAACTTTGACTTATGAGTGCCCACAAGTGCCACAGGGTATTCACTTGCAACATTTTTTTTTAAATATTGTACTATGGCTGGAGGCATGTATTCCCATTTGACATCGAGCAAGTTTCATGTTTCATTTACATGAATTAAAATGTGTAGCATACTTTTAGAAGCACGGAATTACGGGTTAGAATACATACTAAAATTAATATACCCTTGCAGAGGGTATTATAAAATTGTCCGGATGTTTGTAACGCATAGAAGGAAGCATCTCCGACCACATAAAGTATATATATATTCTTGATCAGCATGACGATCTGAGTTGATTTAGCATTGTCCGTCTGTTTCTATATCTGGTTCTATATACGCTTCACATTTGTCGGATCCGGCCGGATCGGATGACTATAGCATATAGCTGTCATAGGAACGATCGGTCGAAAAATAGTTTAAGAAGAAAAAACTTTTTGTTTAAATAGAAACTCCTCCAAACTTCGTATTTCTTAGTTTACTATGCTTCTCCATGATTCCACCAAACTTGGCCGAAATCGGACATCTATATAGTATAGCTGTCATAGAAAAGAAGCGTCAGAAAAGTAGCCTTAGTTAGAAAAACTTTTTTGTTTTCAATAGATGTCCTCAAAATTGGCTTGTATTTGTTTAGCATATAGCTGCCATAGAAACGATCGGTCGAAAAACTAGTTCTAGTGAGTAAAACTTTTTTGTTTTCAATGGAAACGACCTTATCAGTGGCATATACTTATTTTATATACTTTTACACAATTCTACAAAGTTTTGTCAAAATCGGATGACTATAGCATATAGTATATAGCAGTTCGAATAATCGGCCGAAAAAGAATTTCTAGTGAGAAAAACTTTTTTATTTTTAATGGGATCGCCTCCAAACTTCGTAATTGTTAGTTTCTTATGCTTTTCCATGATTTCACTAAGTTTGGACGAAATCGGACATCTATATAGTATAGCTCCCATAGAAAAATAAGGTCCGAAAAGAAGTCTTAGAAAACCTTTTTAGTTTTCAATGGAGGCTACAAAGGGTATACAAAACTTCGGCCGAGCCGAAGTTAACTTTCCCCTATTTTTTTTGATACAAAATTTAATTAAGACAAGGAGCTGTGCGCAGTGTAAAAGGATAACTTAAATAGCTGATTAGCCACGACATGGGTAGGGGATGGCGTCTTCGAACATTGTTTCTCTGAGTGTTCTGGTGTATGCCTGAAATTAAAAATATTGAAGACAAATGGCACGCGACTCCTGACTTCATTCTGAATGACATGAGGAGGAAAAAACGCACACATGACATGACCTTTTGGTGTCTGTATGGTACACATATATAGATATGTGTATAAACTACAATATGAAGTGACAACAGCCCCAAACCCAAGAATTCTTTCCGCAGCCAACGCCAGCGAGTGTTGCTAAAAATAGAGCCCCAAGCACCTCGCCTTCGCGTCCTCCTTTACATTCAACCAACGTGCCCTGAGAGCACGGCAAAGTACATATCGGTTGTATACACAAATTCGATCTCATACACATACTTATAAACAAATTTGTACGTCAAGTTAATTACTCAATGGATAAACAATTAGCTGGGTGTTGTACCTTGATTCGACCATATCCAATTTGGTCCACGTACCACACGAATGCCGGGCGGAATGGAGGCTCGCATGGCGGTTTTGCTTGAATATTAAGCAGGATTCGAGTTGTGGGTCTGCAAAAAAAGAGTAAAGTGCGAAGGTTGAGAATCAAAAATTTAAATAAGGTAACTGGGTCAGCTAACTGGGCGCATGACTAAACGGAAATACGCAGAATATGTGCATATTTATGTGTACCTGAGAGAAGTCAATCAGCAATAGGAGAAATGCAAATCAAAATTGGACAACCCAAATATCATGTCTCATGTACTTTGGGTATTTCCAAAGTGAATTTGTTTTATCAGCGGGCGGAGAAGTAGCAGCCTCTGCAATGGCAGCGAGTGACGCATGCCGATAACACACATGGAGAAATATGTACGTACGTAAGTACATACATATGTGAAGGCATACTAGCATAACTGTATGTTCAGTTACATTGTCTAAACTTCCATTTGTTTCCCTTTATCAATGCTTAAATTCAAAGCTCCAGCTCCACAGATTTCCACGAAAAAAATTGCCCGCATTTGTTGTTTACATATACATACGCACACACTCATGCATACATACTTATGTATTTGGAGGCCAACTTACCAATGCAATTACTGATTCTGTTCTATTCAACTACCTAATCACTACAACCAGCTGTTTTCTACTATATAACTTTGTTTTCGTTCTCGGGGTATATACTATTTCATTTTTTTATGGTTTTTCGACTCGAATATGTACTACATCAAATTCGTCGCTGGCCAAATTTGTGCATAACTTTCACAATTCTTCCACTTCGTTATTTTGCATTCGTTTTTGTTTTTAGCAACAACTTCGTTTGCGTATTTTAAACATGGCAGAACATGTAATTAAATTTAATTTAGCCAAATTGTTAATTTTGCTGGTACTACAATTTTGTTCGTCTTGCATAGAGACAGCAAGGGCTGCAACTTTATACGTCGCGCACTACGTCGTTTTACACGTTAACGTTTTTACTTACGTGGTTGTGGACGGTCTCTTTTATCTCAAAAACAGTCCAGTCTGGTCTCCCTAATCTAGAGGCAGGGCTGCAAAACATTCATTTGTCTAATCAAAAGTAAAGAAATACTGAATATCTTTAAAAATTTTATAAATCATTGGGTTGATCCAAGGTTCGACCCTAAGACTTCTACAAAAAAAACCTCGAACCTCAAATTTTCGAACATTAACCAGTGGTGGCTAATTTGGCTTTTAAAACCCGCGCACAGTGGGGTATTCAACCCCAAAAGTGTGGATTAACTCAGTGGTGCTGAAATTTAATAGTTTTATATTTTCTGTGAATCTTTCCATGAACGAAAAACTGATCACTTTAGTGTTTCTTAGAGAAATTTTTTTTTTTAATATAACTCGTTTCATGAAAAAATAGACGAAATAATGGTTTCAGTATAAAAAACTTTTTCCTTTTGAAAGATATCCCACCTCAACTTTCCCGATACCAAATTAATTTCATGAAATACGATCTGCCAAAGTTTGAGTAACATCGGACTTTTATATCTTATAGCTGCCAAAGGAACGATCGGTATAAAAAAGTATTTTATTTTTGGTTTTAGGCTTGATTCCAGATGGCATAAAATTTTATTCCGGCACAATGCTTCATTTAAATAAGACTGCTTTTCAAAGCATTCAGATTTCAAAGCAGATCAAAAGTGATTCTATTCATGTGAAGTTCGACATACAAATTTGTTTTCGTGCGTTCTGGAATTCAGCCTTTAGTATAGAATACTTGTTTTTTTTTCAGAACAAATCTTGAGCAACTAATGTTTAAGAGTATGTACTAAAGCTTCTGACCAAGTATGATTAAAAACGGACTACCATATATTAAGGCTGTCATACGAATGATCGCTCAAAAACAAAAAAACTGTTCTTTTATTAAGATAATTCAACTAAATTTAATGTGAAACTCATGCATATGTTGCCAAGTGACAAAAAAATCGTAGAAAAAATGGTTTTATCGATAATAAAAATTAAGCTCCCCAGAGCCCAATTATCTTAGTTCACCAAATATATGAAAAGCACAAAAAATGTGCAGTCAAGAATTTCAGCAAATGAAATTGAAAATATTTCGACTTTTGCATAAAGCTATCAGCAGTAAAATGCACTAACGAAACGAAGAACTTTGAAATAGTATGAACGATTGTTGAAAATAGTTTTGTGTTGGATATTCAAATTAATTCTTATTAGCTCTCTTCATATGGAAATATTATGCGCGAAGGTGCTTTTTTATTGATTCCTACCTTAACGCTCGCGATATATTGATAATGTTAAGTATGTCATCAGCTTCGGCTGGCCAATGTGATTGCCTAGCTACTTAAAACAAATTTTTGAATAAGTTTTTGCAAAAACCTTTTTTTCCCATGGGATTTAAGTTGAAAATTCCTCGTTTATATGATCTGCAAAAAAGATCTCTTATTTACGCACCGAGGATTGCTAATCAAACTAGTTTACAAAAAATTTAAAAAAATAAACCCATTTCTGCTGGCATTTTTCTAATCTATTTTTAGATTCTGAACTCAAAATTGATTTAAAAAAATTTTTTTGCGAGCAAGCCTAGGAAAAATATTTAAGAATATAATACTCTTAGTCATTTTTTTTCTTTTTGCCAATATAAAAAGTGAGCGTTAAGTCAGGTCAGAGGAAATATTCAAGTAAAGTCGACATGTATAAAAATGGTTTTCTAAAAAATCTCAAAAATACCTAATTGTTAATGCTAGTACTCAATTGGTCCTCGCTTCGGTATTTATCCATAGATTTTCTTCACCAATACTTACCTTATTTTCATAAGCAAATTTATAGGTAAAGAACACAAAAATATGTTTTTTATTTTAGATCTAATTTTTCTTAAATTTTGATAAAAGATTACTACAATTTTTACCAAAAAATCTATTTTTCAAGTACTTTCAACAAAAAGAAAAAAACCTAACATTTCTACTGATCTGTTTAAAAAAATGTTAAATTCCTCTATTCAACAATTCCGTAGCACGACTGGCTGTCACGATTTTCATCTTCTAGTTTTCGACTTGTAAAAATTTACTATCATTTATGGGATTTAATTACTTCTATCCTGAGATTGAGATTCAGAGGATAATTTTTGAATATTCTGAATCTAGGGATTTAAACACCCTACAAAAAACACAGTTTAAAAATTGTGGAAGGTGCCAATATTTATGAGATCGACGGAAACAACTACAGCGAAACTGAGTTAAAACAAGAAATAGTTTTGTGGCACAAGAATTGCTAGAGCTCAGGGTTAAACAAGAAAGAAAGTCGGTCAAGCCCGACTATAATATACTCTGTACCTGTGAAGTGCTGCCCATCACCGTTCCGACCGGTGCTGCCCATAATTGTTTTTTTCTTCTTATAACTCGATAGCCGTTCATCCGATCTTTAACATTCCTTTGGCGGATCGATAAATAATCTTTATTTCAAAATATGTCCAAAAGATTCGATCCTTCTATCTATAAAACTGACGGATATGACGTTTTTTTTAAATTGCGTTGACGGAAGGGGGCGTGGAAAAAATGGAAAATAAACTTGTTCTGCCTCTTACCATCTCTGAGATCTGACAGACGGACTTGGTTATATCGACTCGACCTGCAAGTACACACGTCGAACCTCCATCTCTGAGATCTGACAGACGGACATGGCTATATCGACTCGGCTGTTGATGCTAATCAAGAATATATATACTTTATAGGGCCGGAAATGTTTCCTTCTGGCTGTTACATACTTTTGCATAAACTTATTATCAGTGGTGCAAACCAGTTTTAAGCCGAACCGGCTCGTTCCCGGAATTCCGTCTTTTATTTTGCTGTGAACCGAAACTTGAACCGAACCTCTTTAGAAATAAAAGCTGAACCTCAACAAGAACTATAGACAGGAAAAAATTTGACCTAGTGCCTCGTTTCTTATCTAGTCGGTTTTTGGTAACTAAGTCTTACAACCGCCTGGAAAGCTCAATTAAATATCTAGAAAGACTTTTAGAATTATTTATAAAATCCCCACCCATAATAGCCTCTTGTTTTGAGATCCTCGACTCCAATGGTGGTTTTTCTTAAAAATCATAGCGAAAATTCGTGTGCAGCAAAAAAAACTGATTTTGTGATTATGCTTGTGTTTTTTTGGGAAAACTATGATCCGATATCATGATTTTTTGCAATTATAAACGTAGTATATGGTTGGATTGATTCAAGGCTATTTCGATTTGATTCATTTGGTTGACTGTTCAAGCTTTAACTTAAGCCCAAATAGAGACTTCTAGCACTCTACACATGCTGAAAAAAGTGCAATAGCAAGGTTTTTTAAAACTTTCGAGTCCATTTTTCTCCACATCTCGACGTGACCCTTTTGGAGGTCAGATTCATGTTTAGCGATGGAAATCCTATAAGAATATCTTTGTCCGATCTTTGAATCAGAAAGAACGTTCATTTTGGTCGACCAGACTTTTATTTTTTTACTGAGAATAGCAGTTGTTCAAGACTCTTATATTATTACTAAAAAAATAGCTATTTTAAAAGGAGTTTTATAATAAATGTAATTAAATAAAACTTTCTTAAAGACTTATATTTAAAAGTCAATTGATAATAATTATAATTATTGAAGACTTTTATTTATAGCTTAGAAAAAAAAGTTATCATTTAATTTAAATGATTTATTGCATGGGCAGAACCAAGGCTCGAACCAAAACCTCCGCCCAAAAGCCTCGAACCTCAAACCAACGGTAAATTTTAGTTCGAACCCACGAACCGGAGCTCCGAAAAAATTTTTAGGTTTGCAGCCCTGGCTAATATATATATATAATTTTCGTTCAGTGTTAACCACCATGATATAGCTTTTATGAATATACAATTTATTGCCCTAATCATAACCTATATTTCGGTATCTCGCAGAACTTAAAAACTTTTATAGTTTAAAAGATATTAATAAATTAAGTTATAAACAAATAAAAATATGACCTAATTTAATGCTTTGTCACTTGGTCAGTTTCAAAGCAATATCTATGAAGGTTGACAAATGTGCATTCAATTGATCAAGTTTTCCAAAAATATCAACATCAGGTCGAACGCCTATAACATATAGCTTCCGATTTTTAAATTTATTTCTAAAATTAACAAACAAATTTTTTCGTAAAATCGTAAACTACGTTTTGGTGTGCATTTCAAGATCTAAATTCGAAAATATTTTGATTCAGATCAAAACAGTGGAAAAGAATGACCCATATTTAGATCGTATTTATTAACTATATTGGTCACTCTTTTCGGTTTTCGTACTCGCTATATTTGATTTTCTTAATTTTTTTCGAACATGACGTAATTGGCGCTTTTGCTTAAAAAATATTAGTAACGAGTTAGCTGACTCGAGGTCAAGAAGTAGCGTTTGTTCAGAACTGTAAACAACTTATGCACTGACCCACCAAAAAGAGCGTGGAAAACCTTTACACCTTTACAGTTTCATGGATGTCCAATCCAATCATCAGAAGGCGTTTCGCTAAGTGACTCCTGATCGTTGACCCAATTCCATGAAATCAGAACTTTAAACAGTTGGGAACTGCAAAGCGCAATGAAAGCAAAATTGGACTCACATACAGAAAGCCAAACTTAATGGGTTTCGTTGCAAAGCTTATAGCTAAAGTTTCTAAGTGCGAGCTTAGACCTGCCCGTAAAATTTGAATGCCAATCATTCAAAGCTTTGCTACGACATCCATAGAGTTTGGCTTTCTGTAAACACAAAAAAGTGGAAAAGATTTCTCAGTTTATGATTACACTGCTCGACAAAATGGAAGTCGATCATCCCCCAATTCACCAAACAAACTTTTTCTAAAGTATTTTAGCCCGCTACACGAAAATCGACTCTACTTAAACTCGCATAACTTTTTTGTTGCTACACCTATGGAAAGGCAATTTAAAAAGAAAAAACCTGACCAAATGTTTCGTTCTCAGACAAAAATGTAATGAGTGTGGGTTTTTATGTTATTGGCCCAAATGTAAAAAAAAATTACCGACTTTCTCTCAAAATTGATTGAAATTAAAGCGCTTGTAAATGCACATGGATAAAAAAAATTTTCCTTTTTTCTTAAATTCGATCTTAAAGTATTCCATTTAAGTTCAGAAAAGCCCTCAAACACAAAAATTTATAGGGAAAATGCAGTCGAGCAAAGTTATTGGCCAAGTATCGGATTGATATTGCTGAATAGAATTTGACACCATATTTGTACTAAAATCAGAATTTAATAAATATTTTCATCTATACATATATATAAAAGTGAAAGTATGTATGTTTGTAAGTATGTATGTTCCCTGGAAACATACGGGCGATTGTTGAATCGCCCATCGCCGAAAAATATGTGACGTTAATGTGAGACGTTTACCAAATTTCAAAATTTACTTAAACTATAAACTGGAAATTTGGTGTGTGGGTCTGATATTTTTCCTTTTTTAAACTTCGTTCGAACCAGGTTGGACGAGTTCAAATGTTAATTTCGACTTGCATCCAGCCGAAAATTTAAAACATATTCTCATAATGCAAAGGCCCCGGGCAAGGCCGGGTATTTAGCTAGTTACTTAATAAAATTAAATAATAGTTGACAAAATTAATAAAAAATGTTATACTCTGTTATCCACCATAATTTATTTATTTAACCAAAATTATGGTATCTTACAAAAGTTGGAGACTTTTATAGTTTAACATCAGCGTTTAGGTTGGCATGGGTGCGAAGATGTGTCTTTAGATTGCATCTTTGTTTATAGGTGTTCGAGCACTGGGTACACTTAAATGGTCGTTCCCCAGTATGAGATCGAATGTGGTCCGCTAGAGCGCCCGAGCGCTTGAAGGCCTTTGGGCAAAGTGAACATTTAAAAGCTCTTTCTCCAGTATGAGAGCGAAGGTGATTCTCCAGAGTACCCTTTTGGCTAAAGGTCTTCGGGCACTGGGAACACGTGAAGGGCCGTTCACCTGTATGAGTGCGAATGTGATCCTGAAGATTGACTTTTTGGCTAAAAGTCTTCGAGCACTGTGGGCACATAAAAGGTCGTTCCCCAGTATGCGTCCGATTGTGTTTCGAAAGAGCGCCGTTTGTAATAAAGGCCTTCGAGCAGTGTGAACACTTGAAGGGGCGTTCCCCAGTATGAATCCGGTTATGTTTCGACAGATCGTCTTTTTGCTTGAAGTTCTTTGGGCAGAGGGAACACTTAAAAGGTCTTTCGCCAGTGTGATTTCGATTGTGTTTCAATAGAGCGCCGTTAGTAATAAAGGCCTCCGAGCAGTGGGAACACTTGAAGGGTCTTTCACTAGAATGGGTGCGAAGATGATTCCGCAGCTTGAGCCTCTGGTTGAAAATCTTGGAGCAGTGGGCGCATTGGAATGATGGTACGTCAGTGTGAATGCTTTGGCTTTCTCCCGTAATAGATTGGAACTCTTCCGATTCGCTCTCTTCGCTAAGGCATTCGCTTTTGATGGAATTCCTATATCCCTTGGTCAATGCTTCCAAGTAGATTGTGTTTTCGAGCTGCCCCGTTTGCTCGTGTAGGCACTGAAGACTCTTCTCAAATCGCCGCTTGAAAGTAAATGCAATTTTCGCCGCTTCCAAGCATGAGGGGCAAATCCGTTCAGGCAGTCCCTTAGTATGTCTGACCACTCGACCAGTCACCTCGCCGATTAATAAAAACAAGCCTTGTTCCGCATCCGAGTCAGTGTCGGTGAATATATTCAGCCAGTTGCCGTCGGCTACAGCTTCCGAACTGGTCCAACAAACGCAGCAAGACTCGGCCACACTAGGGCCCTTTGCTATGCAGGCCATTCCGCAGCGCAGTATCTATTAACTAACAATGATACAGAAACAATAACTAGTCGATATAGAAACAATTTTAAACAATTTATGGCTAGAGTGACCGTAATTGGCAAGAGCGAAATTTCTAAATTGAACTAGTTCTACTTAATATCTTAAAGTGCTGGAGCTAGTTGAAGTCAACAGATACGCGCCATTTAGAAACACTTTAGGTATTGCCAAGATAATGGACTCGTAAATATCCGATTAAATCGCCAGCTGATTCATGAGGGTGCAAATCCTCACTCCTCAGCGATCTTCTGCCTACATTTTCTGATAGACATTTTAGGCAGAAGATCTGATCCCTCATGTCCGATCTACCAAGCCTCCTTTGTTCTGTTTTGTGTCTCTGTTCACCATTTTTTTTTAACGAAATTTATATATTTTTATTTGATTTTTTTTTTTTCCATATTTTAAGAATGTATTTTATTCAGGGACTGTTATAAGGTTTATAATAAAAATTATAAAATAATGATTAATTTTAATTTTTATTGATTTACTCACAAAATAATGATTAATTTTGAGTTATACTTTACAACTCAATCAATAATCATTATTTTTAAGCAAAAAAATAAAACTTATGACATAATGATTATTCTTTAAGTTTTATTTTTTGCTCAAAAATAAAACTCAAATTGTAACTGCGCCCCTTTCTTAGGGAGTAAGTGAAATTTTTGTATATTCCTAATCAGTAACCCAAGACCAACCGTTAAAGTCCATTTTTGAAAAAAAAATTCTTGAAAAAAATATTTTCTGAGAAAATATTTAATTATTTTATTTTTATTCAATAACTAGCTGAATAACCGGCGTCGCCCGGGTTCTTATGATTCTTAAGAAAGCGATTATATTCAATCTAGTGAAGGCTGCATGTCGGTATAATCATTTTGGACCGTTCGATCTTTTTCTCTATATACACGTCTTCATGACAATCTAAAATCATGAACATCTTGCAAATTTCGCGGTTTCTTCTACTTGGAAACCTTCTCGGCCTAAGATTCCACGATTTAGTCTAGTGGCTGTGTCCATTTTTAGGTATAGCATTCTGTCAGTCAATGAAACTACGATTTCTGATTTTATTTTATCATACTTTGCAGCTCATTACATTTCTTGACGTCACCACTGGCATTTGCAGGCCATTAAAAATTTGTAATGTAAGAATTTTGAAGCTGTCTGAACTTAATACAGAAAAAGGCATTTTTTGAGTGGTCACAAGATCAACGCATGCATCCTTTACCTTACTTGGGCACATAGTCACTGTAAATTTAATTTTTTTTCTGGAACTTCAGCCTTTTCTTCCGCCAACTCGTTCACATATTCTTTTTTGTGCTGCTCAACCAAATGGCGCTTAAGATTGCAGACATAATTTCCTTGGAAAATGGCTTTACAAATTTTGCACTCAGAAATATTTCTTCCTTCAAGAAAAGTAAAAAAATTCCGTGACACACAATTACTTTGAGGACACTGAGAAAATAGGATACGTTGCAACGTAACGCTATTTGAATCCCATTTAAACGAGTTACAACTGTCAAGTTTTCCAGTTCTCAAACTTAAGTTTTTGCTCACCAAGGCTTTGAACGACTAGTTGTTTCTTATAGCGTTCTTTTCCGCATAAACCATCAACCCAGCTAGACGTGATCAATTTTAAATTCAATTTTAAATCAATTTTAAATTTAAATTATTGGTTGGTCTTGGGTAACTGATTAGGAATATACAAAAATTGTTCACTTAGTCCCTAAGAAAAGGGCGCAATAACAATTTGAGTTTTATTTTTGAGCAAAAAATAAAACTTAAAGAATAATCATTATGTCATAAGTTTTATTTTTTTGCTCAAAAATAATGATTATTGGTTGAGTTGAAAAGTAAAACTTAAAATTAATCATTATTTTGTGAGTAAAACAATAAATCCTGAAAAATCCTTAATCATGGTGAAAATGGATAAAGGATCCTTAAACAAGAATTTTGGTATATCTCTCGCTGTCTTAAAGTTGCTACAAGTGAATGATTTTTTGATTTAAAAAAAAACCAATAATCATTATTTGCAGTCCCTGATTTTATTTATTAAATTTCTTCTTTTTAAAGATTCTTAAAAAAATCGACCATTTTTATCAAAAAATGAAAAGTTTGATTACCGA
The DNA here is from genome assembly GCA_018904265.1 of Lordiphosa collinella. Lineage (NCBI taxonomy): Eukaryota > Metazoa > Arthropoda > Insecta > Diptera > Drosophilidae > Lordiphosa > Lordiphosa collinella. Next base: position 91,149 of record JAEIFV010000282.1, on the reverse strand, counting down.
TCTATTTTTTTTTCTGGATGTAACCATAAAAACTTGAGATTTGTTTATTAAGATAAAAATATCATGTGGATAACTCAAATAATTCAAAAGTTATGATCATGATCATGTGGATAACTCAAATAATTCAAGTTATGATCATGATTCAATTATATAAGGTATGGCGTACGTTCGAAAATGTGGCCTGACAGCTTTTGCTAAGTGAGCCTGGGGACACAAAAATCACACTAAAACCGTCAGACTAAAATAATGTGGACTGAACTGAGAGCACAGTAATACATTGTATAGTTATATTATGGTTATGATTTTGCAACGTGTTTTGAGAAACCGTGCCGCTGTGCGCAGCCCTGGCACATTTTTTGCAACCTTTAAATATTTATCGATATATATGTATCGATAGTCTGTCAACTCTTGTCATCTCCAATTGCGTGACGTGTCTGAGCTGAATTTTATAGAATCTTAGATTTTCATCCATTTTTTATAAAATACCAAAGCTTTCAAAATGGTGGAGATCACCGGCGTCATCTCGAAATTCTACAACGACTATGTGCAGAACACCCCGAAGAAGTTGAAGCTGGTGGACATCTACCTGGGTTACATTTTGTTGACCGGCATCATTCAGTTTGTTTACTGCTGCCTTGTGGGCACCTTCCCCTTCAACTCGTTCCTGTCGGGCTTCATCAGCACGGTTAGTTGCTTCGTGCTGGCCGTGTGCCTGCGCCTCCAGGCCAACCCGCAGAACAAGGCGGTGTTTGCGGGCATCTCGCCGGAGCGTGGCTTTGCCGATTTCATCTTCGCCCATGTGATTCTGCATCTGGTGGTGATGAACTTCATTGGCTAGAGCAACCGACTGGATTGTATGTCCCCAATTCGCATGTATTTAATATAGAAACAAAATGAAATATAAATTGTACTAATAATAAACCCTTTTGTAAGCCTGTAGGAAGTCAAATGGTTGCGGTGCGAAATCCAAAGACAGTTCCGGCTCCGGCATGGACATGACAATGCCTTCAACGTTCTCTGCATATTCAGCCAGTTGGGGTTCGCTCGAGTTGGGTTTCTGTGTGTTGGAGCCCTTCTCCTTGGAAGCGCGACTCTTGGCAAGTTGTTGCTTTTGCGGTGCCAAAATGGAGTCATTCACATTTAAAGGCAACAAGTTCATGAAGACGGCTCGATTGGGCGGAAAGTTCATCTTCTGTGTGACCTGAGGGTGTATAGGCAATTCGTATGAGCTGTGAGACCAGCTGACTTCAAGTTAACTTACCTTGGGGGCAATGGCCGCCTTGGAACGTGGTGTGAGATTAGCTTCGGTAACCAGGGCCCGCATCTGCTTTATTGTATTGATCTCGCTTTGCTTGCGAACAGTCGTGTTGTATTGAGGCGCTGACAATTTATTGCTGTGGGCCGATGTCGTTGGCCTGGCTATGGACGGGGCAAGTGGATCAAACTGTCGCTCCTTCGGCTTGGGGTTGTTGCTCTCCGGCTCTGCGCCGTTGTTGGGTAGGACGCAAACGGTTGGTGCCATGCCTGCATTAACATGTTGCACTCGGCGTTGCACGGGACTTTTTTGGTTTACAATTACTCGTGATTTGCGTTTGTGTGGCATTTCAAACAAAGTCGTAAATCGAAAGGGGACAAAAAAAGCAAGGCAAACTAAATAGCTTATGGGAATACAGATATTTGACCATCGATAAAGACCTGCATCAAAAATAGTGATGGGCATTAGCTGCTATCGATAAACGAACAGCAGAGAATCGATCGACAGGTAATGTACATTGGTTCCAAACTCAATTTTTTTGGCTTAAAGCTAGGTAAGGAGATACTTGCTAAAAGTGTGCGTATTCTCTGCTAAATTTTTCGTCGATAGAAAGTGCGAAATAAAGTACGACGCAGATGTTTTTTAAGTACTGAGCTTTTACTTTTGCACCAAGCGTCTGCAAAGCACAATAGTTTTAAGTACTGAGCTGAGAGCATTTTAAGTACTGAGCTGAGGGCGCCGTATCTTGGCTGTTGTATCATGCGCTCACCCTTATTTGTTTTGTTAACAAATTTGACTTTGAGGGAAATTTAAGGGGGGTTCTTCATGTGACAAAAATTTTTTTTTTAAATTATAAATACTTTAGAAGATATAGCCCTTTTAATGACCCATGGTGACCCAATTTGCTAGCAACTGTAAACTTTAAGCGCATTTATCTCGAAACCACGTTTTTCGAACTGGCGGCCATGATATCTCAAGTTACACTGAACCGATTTTGATGAAACTAAGAGAAATCGAGGCAGAATTATCACCATTTTGGTCTGAACTTAAATCGTAATTCTAAGAAAATTTTATATATTTTTTTACACCAAACTACCAAAAAAGGACCAAAATCGATTTTCATTTTTCAATGGCCGCCATTGTTTCAAAAAATCAAAAAACTTTTTCCGAGACCACCGGCATTTTTTATAGAGAATGTATCGAAAATGTTAAGTTTTGATCGTGCCGAGGAGGATTCAGAGATAAAGAAAGAGGATATTGGAAACATTGAATCCTCCTCGGCATCATTAAAACTGATTTTTTTGAGCCATGCTCAGCACTTTTAGTGCAAATGTTGCTTTCAGAAACAGTGCAATTTTGATGAAATTATCCGCAAAAACACATTTTTAAATGGTTCCCAAATTATAGGGACAGGATTCATAACATCTTCCTGGATATTGGTCAGCTGTATAATCCTGCTAAAAAAAATGTAGCTAACGATATTCATTTTTCCGAGGTGAGTCCAGAAAAGATCGCCTCGCAGGCAAAAATTTTATGGCGTTAGGCCTTATGGCGAAACTACGATAAAAAAGCGCCTAGAATTTTACCTCAAAATTTGGTATGGAAAAGAGTTCAAAACAGATTCAATAGGTGTCAAATTTTCCTCACTTTCGCACTGAAATTAAAGCAAATGTTCGCCTTGGTCATCAGAAAATAATATTTTTAATATATTTATTTTATGCATTTTATGCGCGATTTTTTTGCATGAAAATTTTTAAAAGTTCGCGATCTATGGATGGAAATTTTTTTATAATTTTCTGAGAGGAGCCCGCTAAACAATTACCCAAATAGTTTCTCTACGTACTAATAATCACTAATTTAATCTTAATTTAAGGGTAGTTTCTACCCCTGGCCCTCAGGGCAAAAAGTAGGGCAAAAAATGTTGGTCCAATGGTTTCGGACTTCTTTTCTAAATGGTTTTTCCGAATTTTTTTTGCACCTGCCTCCACGTTTGTGGTAGGTTCAAAAACACCGGAACTGTAGGGCGCAAAGTCAAAATTTCCAAAATCGACCATTTTTTTTCGTAAAATCGGTCCAACTTCATTATTTTTGAAACTACTTGGTTCCCCCGAGGCAAGTGCGAAAATGGTATGAGTGGCGAGTAAAACAAAAAAATTTTGAAATCGGTCAATATTTACGACATGTTTTTTCCGGAACCATTTCAAAAAAAAGTACTTTTGAGATAATTGCGCTTAAAGTTTGGTGTTTGTTTCGGCATAACAAAATTAAATTATAATTTTTTTAAATACTTTTTTACTATCTTAATATGATTTACTTACTAAATATGAGTTTTTTTATAACTTACTTTTTGGAAACAAAACTTAAAAAAATTTTTTTAATTTTGCCAAAACTATCCTTAAATTTAAGCTATCAATCTCAAAAGGGTACAAAATGAGCTATCTTAAGGATCCAGATCGTAATATGAGCCGTGGTTATCGTTATCGATTGTTGGCCAGCACTAGGCAGCAGGTGCTTTTTTGTTATTTGTTATTATTTTTGAAAACGTTCATAAAATGGCCCTCTCCCGCGCTAAACATGATGAAATACCTCCAGATGCGGTCGTCATAACACAGGATCAAGCTCTCAAATACCAGTGGAAGATTATAACATCCTGGGACAAGCTGGGCGATGTGTACGTACCTGATTCTAAACAGTTTGTCAATTACCTAACCGCTTGACTTGCCTTAACAGTTGGTCTTTGCGCTACACGCCCGGCATACTCAGTGCACTGGCGGCAGTTACAGGTGCCTATATCAATAACCATTACCGGACAAAGCTACGTCTCGGCAATCATGGACGCCTCTCCAGCTACCTGCCCATCGTTGCGGTGCCGGCCATCTTCACCTTGCTCACCCACAAGTTCTTTATTCAACGGCCCTTACTGCTAAATCCCATGGGCGAGTGCCCAGTCTGCATACAACTACGTAGTGCTGCCTTCCAAACTGCCCTGGGTATTGTGTATCCCACGATCCTGTCGCCATTTGCTGCATTTATGTTTGCCGCACGTTGCTACACTTACCGCCTGCCCTCGATTACGGAAAACCCCAGGGAAATCTTTCTGCTATGGCGAAAATTCACACGTCCCATTGTACCTGCTCTGGGGACAATTATAGCCGTGCAGGCTTTGCTGGCCATGTTTCTGACTGGGCAGGAGGAGAAGCAGAATTTCAATTTAATGTTGCGCATGAGAGAAATAGAGCATGAACTGGAAATGAATCACATGCCCCAACGGATCGACTTTTAATTGTTGAATTATTTTATTGTTTAATTCATTTTAATACAAAACGAGATATTACACTAGAATGTCTACATGCGCACTAACTCTTCAGGTTACTTTTAAAAAATCATTAATTAAAAATTACTTTTTCAGATATTCAGTTGAACATCGATTATCCGGGAACATATGTTAACCGGGATGACGTTGGCTGATTTTATCCCTTTATTAACCGTAACTTACCGCTACTGAAATCTTCAGAAGAAATGGAGTGTGCTTACTATCAGTCTGCTACAATGTTTGTGGGCAACTTGGGAGAATTAATTCAAACCGATCGGCTTACAACTGAACAGATCTATAATGCGGACGAATCCAGTCTTTTTTTGGAGGTGATTACCTCAGACCGAACAGTAAAATTGCCTATTTAGAAATTTTTTTCTGGGATCTGGTAAAACCAGTTGTTGAAGTGATTACACTTTTCTATAGTAAATTTTATTGGCTTTCAGACAAAAAATATTCAGATCGTCCTCCACTTTACAGGTGGGATCCAGGTGGGGTTTAAAAAACCTTACATGAAGACATTAATTCAACAAGCTAAAAAACACAAAACTATAAATATTTTTTTTCCGAAAAACATGTATTATTTTAAGAAAAGATTGAAAATAGTCCGCAAAAACCCTCGCAAAAAAGTAGCTCTAGGAGACCTTAGGACACCTGCGAAAGTGTCTGTTCGAATAATCAATGAATGGCGCAAATGTCCAATGTAAATAAACTGAACTTATACATGTTATCTGAACTGTGCCCTACCGTCGTTGTTCGAGTAATCGAACAATCTAACCTGGCGCACCTATAATAGCTAGAATTTTTTGGACTTCCAGAAAATGGTTTAACGGCAGAAAATGGGTTAAAGTTCTTTGCTAGATCGGTTTCTGTATGCTTTAAAGCCTAGGCTTTTTTTCTGGGTCCTTAATTAAATTCAATAGCTTAAAAAAATTGTTTCGGCAAATTAAGAACCAAAAATAAATTTTTTTATCAGTTTTTTTCAAATTTTCCATATTGTTTTTTTGGAGATTACATGACAAAAATGGCTAGAACTTCTTCGATTTTTAAGCTACCGACATGTTCAGCCACTCAAAATATTTGAAAAAGATGCGGCTATTACATATATTATTTTCAAAGAGATGGGTCTTTTTTGCTAGGCTCAGTTTTTTGAAGAAATAAATTTTTTTGCAAAGAAATGTTCGAAAAAAATTTTTTCAAAACTATTTTCAGAGGGGCTATTGAAACCTGAACAATCGAAAAAAAAATCGCTAAGCTCTATCTTAAACCGTTTTTGATCTTTTAAAGCGCTGAACTTCCGCAATAGAGTTCAAATAAAGCTCAAATCTTGGGGTTAATCTTTTCTCATAATAAGCTTCCTTTGGTCCAATTTTCTTCCAATTCGAAGATATCATCTCAGAAAATATTTTTTTTTTGCTTGGAACGCCCCATATTCTTGATCAGCATCAAGCATGCGCTGTCTGCTTACATAATGTAAATATGGCTTCTATATGTAAATGCTCTGCTTATCAACATAAGCGTTGGCTATTGAACACTTCTTTCCCTGAGTAACGTGTATATCGAAGTCAGGCAAAACCGACTTTGACTTACGCGCTCGTCTTATTGACTGACTTAAGAGAATCCGTAATAAACTATTATTATCATCAGCACAGGGACGATCGTTCAGTTCGAAGTCTTTCGATTCCTCGTAAATGTGTCCCAAGTGTATACAATGCTCACGACCACCCCAGCATTATCAGGCTGCCTAGGAGCCCATTTTGCTATGTTTATACGCTGTGCAGTGGTGAACCAATTGAGTGTTCCCGTTTTTCCCAAATCATTACCCGAAGTCCAATATTTATAATGATCAGCCTTATCCCTTAGATATTTAGCTATGGCTTCAAATTCTCAAGACGTTTCGAATGTAACCAATTCGGCTCCTATAGTACGACATTTCTCATATGCCACATACTAGTTGACGCCCTACTTGCCAAAGTAATAGTAACCATTGTTGATCTTAAGGAATGGATCTGACTTGATGTCGATTTGGTCGGGATTTCCTGCATATTTTTGGTCAGAGATGCTCAGATTTTCATTTTAGATTAACTACTTACCAGTTCTAGATATTGTAGCGTATTTTTCAAAGGCTTCGCCTAGATTTACTAAGCCTATTAGGCAGAGAAGAATGTAACTGCGATCTTCAGCATTTTGTTGAATACTAACGCCTTTGATTCCTTTTATTTCTTATTTCAGACCAAAAATATAACAAAATTAATTTAAAAATGATTATTGCTTGTAGCGATACGAATTGCAAGTACGATTGCCTTGTTAGACATTTTAAATCTTTCCGGAACTTACTAATTTAAAAATACGAAAATCTTCTCAATATTCCCATTATTTATGATTGCAGACAAATTCAATTCATAAAAAATAGTTAGATTGGACTCAAGTTAAATTTGCATATTTGGCATATTCAGAATGTTGCCGACATATTTTCCGACTTACTATCAAAGCAGGATCCAAAAAAAAATATTTTGTTATTTAATTTTCACGTTTTAATGCACCGAATCATATGCCTACTGCAGAGCTTTGAAGGGGCTGGTATCCATGCCCAGATTACCACAATTTGAGGGATAACCAATTTTCTTTTTTAAAATCCCCCAGAAGTGCTTCCAAACCACTTTCTATTGGCCTACCGGTGCTTAAAAGTTATTTTTCCTATATCATAAGGAAAGGAAACTGTATCTCCTGACTGACGACTTTCGCTCAAAAAAGAACACATAATAAAGTACCGTTACTGCAATTAGTTTTGATAAGCAAGAGAGTGCAGGTCGCTTCCATTATTTTTTCCATAACTTTGGGTAATTGTATTTCACCTGCTTTTATACGAGTGCTGACGCGATAACGATAGAGTGCATTTCTTAATTATACAAAGGGTTGTTTTGGACACGGAGCGCCTCAGTTTTTAGTGTTTCTTCCAAAGTATTACAAAATTTACATTGAATTCAGTATGTTTTAGTAAATAAAAGATACGTAATTCAAAAATCTTCCAAATTGAACTAACAGACGTGAACCAGTAACAAATATTTTTCAAAGATTTTGTAGCCCTGGTTTTTACCGCATTGAACGGTGTTATCGAGTACATTCGCCTGCTCTCTTACACGTTGTTGCATTCTGCTGACGGAATTGTGAAATTGTGTGTTTTGTATTTGCTGTTATTGCGGAAAAGGTGAGTAATACATTGCAATTAAATTGCCATGGAGCAACAACAATAAAGTCAGCAATACATTCGAGCCACCACAACAAATGTGACAAGCGACTAAAGTCGATTGAAAATTGTGTAATTTTCTCACGTTGCACTTTCTCTTGCCTTCGATTTTGGCCAAAATCTGAGAGACGGACAATTAAATTGTCGCGTGGCAACGTAGACAAAAACTAACCTATTTGCTTCACTCTCATCCCTCACTGCTTCAGCCCAAAATGAAATTCCTGACCGCCAAGGAGGTGCGAGATGCCTATCTGGGTTTCTTTAAGGAGAAGCAGCACATCTATGTGCATTCATCCAGCACCATTCCACTGGATGATCCCACCCTGCTCTTTGCCAATGCTGGCATGAATCAATTCAAGCCGATTTTCCTGGGCACCGCTGATCCCAACAGCGAGATGTCCAAATGGGTGCGCGTGGTCAATACCCAGAAGTGCATACGCGCCGGTGGCAAGCATAACGATTTGGATGATGTGGGCAAAGACGTCTACCATCACACCTTCTTCGAGATGCTGGGAAATTGGTCATTCGGTGACTACTTCAAGAAGGAGATTTGCTCTTGGGCCTGGGAGTTCCTAACAGATCGCTTGAACCTGCCCAAGGATCGTTTGTATGTGACCTATTTTGGAGGAGATGCGGCCAGCGGACTGGAACCAGATCTGGAATGCAAGCAAATGTGGATGGATTTGGGTCTGAAGCCGGAGCATATTTTGCCAGGCAGCATGAAAGATAATTTTTGGGAAATGGGTGAGACCGGTCCATGTGGTCCGTGCTCGGAACTGCATTTCGATCGCATTGGCGGACGTAGTGTGCCCGAATTAGTTAATCAGGATGATCCCGATGTGCTGGAGATTTGGAATCTGGTATTCATCCAATACAATCGGGAATCGGATGGCAGTTTGAAGCAGTTGCCCAGAAAACACATAGATTGTGGCATGGGCTTTGAGCGTCTCGTTTCGGTTATACAGAATAAGCGCTCCAACTATGACACGGATTTGTTTGTCCCCTTGTTTGAGGCCATCCAGGCAGGTACTCGCGCACCCGCCTATCAGGGACGAGTGGGCGCTGATGATGTCGACGGCATTGATATGGCTTACCGAGTATTGGCCGATCATGCCAGGACTATAACCATTGCTTTAGCTGATGGAGGAACACCGGACAACACTGGACGCGGCTATGTGCTGCGTCGAATTCTAAGACGTGCAGTACGGTAAGTACCCAGATAACGCAGATTGCTTGGCTCTTTCAAATTTTGTGAATTACATCAAAAGGATACTTATATGGTTGAAATAAGAGATGGTCAAAGGAAGGACTAACATTTTTTTCGTCCGCAGTTCATTTGGGTGCCCCAGCCATACCCAGTAGAAATATGAAACTTTTTATACCAGAGGTACACAGAGTATATTAAGTTTGTGCAAAAGTATGTAACAGGCAGAAGGAAGCATCTCCGACACTATAAAGTATATATATTCTTGATCAGCAACAACAGCCGAGTCGATATAGCCATGGGCGTCTGTCCGTCCGTCTGTCTGTCTATCTGTCCGTATGAACAAACAGATCTCAGAGATGGTAAGAGATAGAGGTTTGACATGTATGGGACATATGCTTCTTATACTTGCAGGCAGATCAAGTTTATTTTCAATTTTTGCCACGCCCCCTCCCGACCAAGCAAATTGGAAAAAAGTCACATCTCCCACAGTTTTATAGATAGAAGGTTCGTTCCTTCTGGACATATTTAGTTATCAGGATTATTTATCGATCCGCCAAAGGAATGGTAAAGATCGGATGAACAGTTGTCGAGTTTTAAGGAAAACCAAAAATTATGGGCAGCACCGGTCACAACGGGGATGGGCAGCACTTCACTGGTGCAGAGAATGTTATAGTCGGACTTGACCGACTTTCTTTCTTGTTTTTGTATAAAAAGAGGCACATTTTATTGCCAGACAATTATATATTGATATCGATCTTGGCTTTACACTTGACGCAACAGAAAGCGACTTGGCTGGTGAATCTATATCACAGTGCGACAGACTTTTTGTCTTTCCTGTGATCAGGTAGCAATCCTCATACCAAGTTTTTCTTGATCACCCCAAGTTCGCGTTTAACGGGCACGTTTATACTAGCAACACACAGTTACAACATCTGTTGCGGGTTGAATATAGATGAAAGCTAAAATTTAAAAAAATTCACAAAGATAAAAGGGTTTACTGCAATGGGTATACTAAATTCTCGCCTCCAATGAACAAGTGGTTAGTACCCCGCCCATAGAGATCCAACTTAGAAACTTGATTGTATGGAAAACCACTCGGTAGAATTTCCTAAGATTTTAAAATTATTGAGATACTTACCCATAAAACGTGTCCACAAGAGATGGGACCATGCAACTAAGAACCGCGATATGATTAACCACACTTGACCATAGCCATTATCGAGTATAGGTCATAAATTAGAATTAAAAATAGGGTAAAGTTAACTTCGGCTCGCCCGAAGTTTTGTATACCCTTGCAGCTTCCATTGAAAACTAAAAAGTTTTTATAACTCAGACTACTTTTTGGACCTTACTTTTCTATGGGATCTATACTATATAGATGTCTGATTTGGATTTGATAATACACTGTTAATTTCGAAATTTGGAGGCAATCCCATTTAAAACTAAAAAGTTTTTCTCACTAGAACTTCTTTTTCGACCGATCATTCATACTGCAGTTATATGCTATAGTCATCCGATTTTGATAAAACTTTGTAGAATAGGGTAAAAGTATATAAAATAAGTGTATGCCAATGATAAGGACGTTTTCATTAAAAACAAAAAAGTTTTTGCACTAGAACTAGTTTTTCGACTGATCGTTCCTATGGGAACTATATGCTAAAGTCATCCGATTTCGACCAATCTTAGTGAAATCATGGGAAAGGATAGTAAACTAAGAAATACGTACTTTGGAGGCGTTTCCATTGACTGGTTTTTCGACTTTCTCACTAAGACTACTTTTTCGACCGATCGTTCCTATGACAGCTATATGCTATAGTCATCCGATCCGGCCGGTTCCGACAAATGTGCAGCGTATTTGTACCACAAGACTTCGTGCAAAGTTTGGTGAGGATAGCTTTAAAACTGACGGAGGAGATAGCATAGAAACAGACAGACGGACGGACGGCCAGACAGACAATGCTAAATCAACTCAGCTCGTCATACTGATCAAGAATATATATACACTGCCCGACAACCGATTAGCACACCCTATGCTCCGCGTCTTAGGAGCTTAATATCGGGAAAACGAATGAAGCTTTTGAGATGAATTTTTTTGTCATTAAAAGAATATTAAATTCTACACGAGATTTAATAATAGATAAGATATTAACTTTATTAATAACATTTTAAATGAAGTTAAACGAAATTAACATAAAAAGTTAACTTTTATTTTTGCGACTTTTGATTAGCACAGTCACTAGAAAACTTTAAATAACAAAAGAAAATGAATTCAAATTTCATGAAAATTATTTTTTAACAATTATTTTAATATTGTCGATCTTTTTTAAACAAAATTTAATAATGTGTTGAGCCTCCACGGATAAGTATGACTTCGTACATCCGCTTGGGTAAGGAGTCATATAATTTTTTAATGTAATTGAGTGAAGTAGCCTCCCAGGACCTCTTTATTTCTTCAATGAGTTGTGATTCGGTTGAATATTGCCTGCCCCAAACATTTTCTATAATGTTCAAGTCGGGCGAGTAAGGCGGCCAATTTAGCAATTGAACGTTTTGACCCTCAATCCAGGACTTTACGATCCTGGCTGTGTGAATTGGTGCGTTATCCTGCTGGAACTTCCATTCCAAGGATCCAAATATATCCTTGATTGCAGGGAAAGCCGTTTTCAGTACACCTTTGTACGCAATGGCATTCATACGGCTGGTTAGAAATTGTAGTTCTATGGTGCCATAGTAAGTAATAGCTCCGCACACCATGACTCCGCCGTCACGGCTGTGCAATCGATCCAGGGTATGCTCTTCCTTTCTGAGATCATGAAAGTAGTAGGCATAGCCATCAGGACCCTCCAAATCATCCGAAAAGACTACACGCTCCCACTCCTTGGTCCAGGTCATATTTGATCGACAGAAATCGAGCCATTGCATCTTTCGAAGTTGGTTTAGAGCAGTGGTGTCCAAACTCACACACAATCACGAAACTTGCCAACCACGCGTGGCTGCCTTTTCAAATTTTGGACATTGCTGGTTTAGAGGAGGTTTTTTTTAATTTTAGACGCTTCATATGTTAAGCTTTCCAAATTACTCTTTGTACAGTCCGAACGCATGCTTTAACACCAGTTTTTTCTTTTATTTTGGCAGCTGAGTCGTGAGAATTAGATGCGTGCCTCAATATAATTCGTTTGTCGGCTGCTGTTATTACTGATGAGGGCCGACCTTTCATGTTTTTTCCATAGGTATCCTCATTGTTTAAGTATGCGGTAATAACTTTACGGCTGCGTTTAACATTTTTTGATATTTGGTTAATCGAATGACCGCACTCCGTGCAAGCCTTTAATTTGCCTTTTTCAGACTCATACAACGATTTTGCTTTTCCCATTACTTCTTTATTTTAATTTTAATTGATCACAATATATTAATAAAAGTTTAAATCAGCCAAACACGACAGCTTACACGCAAAAATTGACACTAAAGCAAAAATGTGCTAATCGGCTGTCGCAAAAAAAAATTATGCATTTTTGTCGCGCTTCCAAGAAAATAGCAAAACAAAATAACGGTGCACTTCCAGAACTGAAAGTTACTCTTAGAATAAGTAAAAATGATGAAGAATAAAAGAGAAAAAAAATGAGCATGAAACAAACATATTCAGAGATTACAGTTATTTGCCTTTAAACAGATAGGTTAGAGAGTGTGCTAATCGGTTGTCGGGCAGTGTACCTTATGTGGTCAGAGATGCTTCCTTCTATGAGTTACAAACATCCGGACAATTTTATAATACCCTTTGCAAGGGTATAAAAAGAAATATATTTAATTTAATTTATAAAAGAAGCTTCTGGAAACAATTTCATGTTTTTATATTGATGAAATTAAGAGAAAGCATCTTCTCTTAAAAACTTAAAAAGAAAACATTTTAATATGTTTAATACGTTGATTTCAAATTTGATTCAGCTCATTGAATCATCATTGTCGTAGCTATATTTTTGGATCTTAAGTTTTTAAATTCATTTTTCAATATAGAGTTTTTGAGCTGAAATGTGGTATATAACATAAGCAAAAGATATTTACTCATCCGTCATTCGACTTCTGTTGTCAGAAACCACCCTTTTTATAGCCGAAGCCAAGCGCTCCGATGGCGCTGAGCTTCCTGGTGTAATAAGATATTTCAATGCCACGTCAAAAAGCACTGACAATGCGTCTGTCTCATCGATCCAGAACTTAATGTTTAGCGGATAGAAATAATGAAATAATAGTTTTATTACGCAGTTTGCACTTTGGTTTTTATACCCTTGCAGAGGGTATTATAAAATTGTGCGGATGTTTGTAACGCATTGAAGGAAGCTTCTCCGACCACATAAAGTATATATATTCTTGATCAACATGACGAGCTGAGTTGATTTAGCCCTGTCCGTCCGTCGATATACCGCCTCGGAAAAATATTCGATAACGATATATCTTATTTTGGACAAAGATATCGATATTTCGATATTATTTTCGACATCCCTAGTTGAAAGTGTTGAGAGTTTTTTGAGAATTCTGCTGATAACACAAGTTTCCAAAAAAAAAAGGTAATTTTTTAACCAGAAAAGTTGCACACGCTGAATTCAAATAAATTGTCCATTTTCCCCCAGCACGCCAATCTTAAGCGAAATTTGCATAAAAGTGTGTTCAATGAGGTTTGTTCACATTTCTAGGTGCTGCGGCCACTTTCAAACCAAATTTTTTTCTACTTAGACTAAATTGAATAACGAACACGAAAAACTAAAACCAAAGTAATGGACCAAAACCTTTAAAAATGTATGACTTTTTTGTACTTTTTTTGTAAAATGTACTCCGTCCCGTATTAGAAATCAGAAAAAGACATCTCATACTTCATCCAGATAGACTGAAAACTTTAGGACTCAGTTGCCTTTCTTCTCAATAGAATTCTCTTACTTAAAATCTTTTCTATTACAGCTATGCCACGGAGAAATTGAATGCCAAACCCGGATTCTTTGCCTCTCTGGTTCACGTTGTTGTACTGCTGTTGGGTGATGCCTTCCCAGAGCTGATAAAGGATCCCCAGGGTATTGTCGACATCATCAACCAGGAGGAGCAACAGTTTTTGAAAACTTTAACGCGTGGACGAAATTTACTTAATCGAACGATTGAAAAGTTGGGCTCAGAGCAGAAAATCATTCCTGGTGATGTGGCCTGGCGATTATATGACACCTATGGCTTCCCTGTGGATCTCACCCAACTGATGGCCGAGGAGAAATCATTGGAAATCGATATGGCTGGCTATGAGGCGGCCAAACAAAATTCCTATATTCTTTCTCAAGGCAAAGGCGCTAGCAAGATTGAGGAAATCAATTTAGATGTACATGCCATTTCGCAGCTGCAAGAGCAAGGGGAGCCACCCACTAATGATTCATTTAAATACAAATATGAGGCCGAGTCAGTAGAACGGGACTCCCCTTATAAATTTGAAGGATGCACCAGCAAAATTGTGGCCATACGCTTCGAAAATCAATTTGTTCAGGAGATCAGCAGTGGTCAGAAGGCAGGAATTGTGTTGGATAAGACCAATTTCTACGCAGAAAGTGGTGGACAGATCTATGACCAGGGTGCTTTGGTCAAGCTCAATGATGAGGCCAATGAGTTTCTGGTGGATCGTGTGTATAATCGCGGTGGTTATATAATCCACATTGGCGTGGTGGAGGGCACCTTGACTGTAGGTGATGAGCTGCAACTGCACATTGATGTGGAACGTCGTTGGCTGACCATGAAAAATCATTCGGCTACACATGCTCTGAATCATTGCCTGCTGCAGGTTTTGGGCAAAGATACGGAACAGAAGGGTTCATTGGTGGTGCCTGAGAAACTGCGCTTTGATTTCAATTGTAAGGGAGCCATGACTATTGAGCAGGTGGCCAAAACGGAGCAGCTGACTCAAAAAATGGTCTACGACAATGTGCCCATTTATGCCAAGGAGTCCAAATTGGCTATGGCCAAGAGTATACGTGGTCTACGTTCTGTCTTCGATGAGGTCTACCCGGACCCGGTGCGCGTCATTTCGTTTGGTGTGCCCGTCGAAGAGCTGGAACAGCACCCAGAAGCGGAGGCTGGCGAAAACACTTCGGTGGAATTTTGTGGGGGCACTCATTTGCGTCGCTCTGGCCATATTATGGACTTTGTCATCAGCAGCGAAGAGGCCATAGCCAAGGGCATTCGTCGCATTGTGGCATTGACTGGTCCCGAGGCTTTAAAGGCTCTGAAGAAATCCGAACAATTTGAACAAGAAATTGAGCAACTCAAGTCCACTATTGAGTCTGATGCGTCGGGCAAGGAGTCCAAGCAGCATGTCAAGCAAATTGTGGAGCTCACCGAACAGATCTCACATGCCACTATACCCTATGTGAAAAAGGATGAAATGCGCAATCTGCTTAAATCGCTTAAGAAATCGATCGATGACAAAGAGCGTGCACTACGTGCCGCCGTCTCGGTGACTGTGGTGGAACGTGCCAAGACCCTATGTGACGAGAATCCAAAGGCCACGGTACTCGTTCAACAGTTGGAGGCGTACAACAACACCAAGGCCTTGGATGCTGCCCTTAAGCAGGTCAGAAGTCAACTGCCTGATGCTGCTGCCATGTTCATCTCGGTCGATACGGATTCCAAGAAGATATTCTGCCTCAGCTCAGTGCCCAAGAGTGCTGTGGAGAAGGGACTGAAGGCCAACGAATGGGTACAGCATTTATCTCAGGCTTTGGGCGGCAAAGGTGGCGGCAAACCAGAATCCGCCCAAGCTTCTGGAACAAACTACGAGAGTGTAGAAGAAATACTTAAGTTGGCGAACCAATTTGCCCAGACGAAATTGGCCTAGATAATCTAACAAATGTCTACATCTGCACAATTCGCGGTCTGTTCCAAACAGCATTTAAAAATGAGTTTATGGGCATATTTATAACATGATATCAAAATACGATTAAAGCATTTCTAAACTTTCTATAAAACTTTTTAGTGTTTTTTTTTCATTTGGGAAGGATAAGTATTCGAAATAATTTTAGATGTAATTCTCCGGTGTTGAAAACGCAAACTAGTCCCTCAGTTTTGAAGCTATCAAGCTGAAATTTTGCATACAGATATCTTTTAGCTGCACTCTGCGCATATATAAGTCGAAACCGCACAAGTCGGATGGTCACTTCTTGTAGCTGCCTTACAAACACAAGACACATGAAACTTATTAATTAGGTCATTGGTCACAGAATCAAGTCAGTAGTCACAAAAGCTTCAAGTGTATTTAAACTTCGGCACAGACGAAGTTAGCTTTGCTTTCTCGTTTTTTTTTAATCGGTGGTGTCCCAGAAATATCTAGAGATCTTCGTATAAACGGTATCATTTCGAACTACAATTGCTTGCCCTCACATGTGAAGTGTCTCCAAATTGCAAGGCTACTAGATTAGAACAGCGATGTTCCTCCATAGCCCCCAGGGCAATCGGCTATTTACATGCATGGCCAAAATTAAAAAATGTGTATTGATTGACCGGCGATTGAAAGTTCGTGAGTTAGCTGAGTGTGTAGGCATTTCAAAAAGTGCTGTACATCGCATATTGACCGAAAAATTGGACATGAAAAGTTATGCGCAAGATGGGTGCCGCGTTTGCTGTTCCATCATGACAATGCGCCGGTTCACACCACTGCCGTTGCAATGGCTAAAATTAATGAATTAAAATTTGAATTGCTACCTCACGCCCCTCATTCGCCAGACTTAGCTCCCTCTGATTATTTCTTATTTCCAAACTTGAAAAAATGGCTCGGAGGAAAAAGATTTGGCAACAATGAAGAGGTGGAGTCCGAGGTTAATGCCTATTTTGAAG
Organism: Lordiphosa collinella; assembly: GCA_018904265.1. NCBI lineage: Eukaryota > Metazoa > Arthropoda > Insecta > Diptera > Drosophilidae > Lordiphosa > Lordiphosa collinella. Next base: position 74,276 of record JAEIFV010000282.1, on the reverse strand, counting down.
AGCTTCACGGTTCTTATTATAAAAAAGGTATCGAAGCTATTGAACATCGCTGGGAAAAGTGTATCGACCTAAAAGGATCCTATGTCGAAAAATAAAAAAAAAATGATAAATTTTTGTGTTTTAGTAGTGAGATCGGCTATTTCTGGGACTGCCCTCGTATACGCTGCACATTTGTCGGAACCGGAACCGGATGACTATAGCATATAGCTGTCATAGGAACGATCAGTCGAAAAACTAGTCTTAGTGAGATAAGTAGTCTTAGAAAAATCTTTTTTGTTTTCAATGAAAATGTCCTCAAATCTAACATGTATTTGTTTTATATGCTCCCATATAATTCTACAAATTTTGGTCAAAATTTGATGACTATAGCATATAGCTCCCATAGGAACGATCGGTCGGAAAACTAGTTCTTGTGAAAACAAAACTATTTTGTTTTTAATAGAAACGTCCCTTACTTTGGCATATATTTATTTTATATACTTTTACACAATTCTACAAAATTTTGTCAAAATCGGATGACTATAACATATAGCTGCAGTATGAATGAACGGTCGAAAAAGAAGTTCTAGTGAGAAAAACTTTTTTGTATTAATTGGGATCGCCTCCAAATCTCGTAATAAACAGTTTGTTATGCATTTTCATGATTGCACTAAGTTTGGTCGAAATTGGACATCTATATAGTGTAGCTCCCATAGTAAAGTAAGGTCCGAAAAGTAGTCTTATTTAACTTGTAGTTTTTACAGGCTCGAGGTCTTGCTATGTTATCGACATAACTTTAATCAGAGGCACACAACACAACAAAGGAGGCTTCAGGTTGATCGGACGACGTTTCATGAGGGACCAACCTCACTCATCAGCGTTCTTGAGCCTGAAATGTCTGTCCAAACAGCAGTCTCTCCATGCCTGCGACGGCAAAACCGTTTGGAAATTCCAAAGGCAGCTTTGCGCGCAAAACACCAAAAAGACAGCTTAAGACAGCCATTCCCCTTTGTAAGTGTGTGGCCTCCGTTTTGGACTTTGGACTCAGGTGTAACCAACGGCCGCCGCTCTGGAACAAAAGACCAAAATGTTTGTATATACAAACAGGAGTTTTTTGTTGTTTTAAATGAAACTATTTTTATTAAGTTTCGAACAACAACGCCGTGCCTCTGTTTAAAGTTATGTCAATAACATAGCAATACCTCGAGCCTGTAAAAACTACAAGTTAAGAGTATAAAGGTCGTTTAAACAGTCATAATAGTCTTATTTAGAAAAACAAACTGCAATGGTATACAAAATTTCGGCCGAGCCGAAGTTAACTTTCCCCTATTTTTATACCCTTGCAGAGGGTATTATAAAATTGTGCGGATTTAGCCTTGTCCGTCCGTCCGCATGTCCGTCTGTCTGTTTCTATGCTTTCTCCTCCGTCGGATGACTATAGCATATAGGAAAAATCGGTCGAAAAACTAGTCTTAGTGAGAAAAACTTTTTTGTTTTTAATGAAAACGTCCTTATCATTGGCATACACTTATTTTATATACTTTTACACAATTCTGCAAAGTTTGGTCGAAATCGGATGACTATAGCATATAGCTGCCATAGGAACGATCGGTCGAAAAACTAGTTCTAGTGAGGAAAACTTTTTGTTATTAATGAAAACGTCCTTATCATTGGCTTATACTTATTTTATATACTTTTACACAATTCTGCAAAGTTTGATCGAAATCGGATGACTATAACATATAGCTCCTATAAGAACGATCGGTCGAAAAACTAGTTCGAGTGAGGAAAACTTTTTGTTTCTAATGAAAACGTCGTTTTTATTGTCATATTCTTTATTTATATACTTTAACACATTTCTACAAAGTTTTATCAAAATCGGATGGCCATAGCATATAACTGCAGTATGAATGATCGGTCGAAAAAGAAGTTCTAGTGAGAAATACTTTTTTGTTTTAAATAAGATCGCCTTCAAATTTCGTAATTCACAGTGTATTATGGTTTTCCATGATTTCTCCAAGTTTGTGCGAAATCAAACATCTATATAGTATAGATCCCATAGAAAAGTAAGGTCCAAAAAGAAGTCTTAGTTAAAAAAACTTTTTTGTCTTCAATGGAAGCTGCAAGGGTATACAAAACTTCGGCCGAGCCGAAGTTAACTTTCCCCTATTTTTATTATTAAAAAAATAAACATAAGAAACTAATTGGTTGCTAATTATTTGAGTTTTTCTCTAATATCCAGTCAACTGCTTCTGAAAAATTCTCCACTAAAGCTGTGGGCGGCGGTGTGATCTCCACATGTGGCAAATATTTGCCTGTCTTAACGAGAATACCCTGCATACCCAAGCTCATGGCACCAGCAATATCGTCATGGGCATCCTGAAAACAGATTGAAAGACCAAATTGTATTTCAATTAATTTAATATTTTTCATTTGATGCCACTATATTTTTGCATCTTACTCAGTATATAGTATATAATTATATCTAATGAACACAAGTAACTTAAATTTAAATGTATTTTTCCATATATTTTCTTCAAAAAAGTGCGTTAAAAATGATAAAGTAGTATACATTTTCTATGTAACCAGGCGTCTAAAATATAGATTCTGTTTACATAATTATATATACGATTCCCAACGTTAACTATATTAGCAAAGCTATGCTGATGGACTCTGCACGGCTCCCAAAAATTAGAGTCGAACAATTTTTGATTGAGAGATCACAGATCTTCCTTGAATGGGATACAATGGCAAGAGACAACAACATAAGAACATATGAAAATGACAGCAGAACCTGGGAAACATGGCAAACAGAACTGTTACAGAGGATTGACGAAGAAGAAAAAAATGGTTTTGAACGGCACGCAAGACAGAGTGGCACCTGGTCTACATACAAGCGCCTCAGTTTCAGCCTATATGAAAGAAACTACTTTAGAGACGATTTGGACAAATATGCAATATCGCTTATTTTCCGGGCAAGAACTGAAGCACTCAGACTCAACTATTTGCCAAATGGAACGACTGAAAGCCGATGCGCCCTATGCAACCTGGATGAAAGAGAAGACGTAGCGCATTTCATGGCGCGATGTCCGATGTCTCGGAAAATGGACCCTAGAAACAACGGAAATGCTTGACTTACTGAACGGATCCAACAGGCCCTCTCTAATCTCTTATCTGAGGGAGGCGTACAAATATAGACAGGAGTTCATTGGAGATTTTTAAATAGTGTCAATCTTGAGACATAGTAACTGCATCCTAGGGGAGAACGGCGTGGTATCTGGTGACGAGCGGGGCAGCTGCGGGTAGTATCTGCTAGGGTGCATTGTTATGAATCAAAGCAAATATCTTTGTTATAATTGTATTGTATTGTGATACGTAAGATTGCTAATTGTCATTCTGTAATAGAAATATATAAATGTAAAAATTTTTTAAAAAGAACAAAATCAATATTAAGTCTTTTAAAGAAAACAGCTAACGGCTTAGGCCAAGCTATTATTATTATTAATAATAAAAATAATACTACTATTACTATTTTTGATTCCCTACTTGACTTTATGTAACGGTTCTAACTTCAGATATAGCTATAATTTGGGTTTAGAGTAAAAAAAATAAAGTGGCATCCAATAAACTAGAGTTAACTAAGTACTTACATCTCCAATCATGACACAAGTTTTGGGGTCCTGCCCAGCTAAGGCACCTTCAAAGAAATAAGGATTCGGCTTGCCAATCACCTCGGCTTTACAACCCGTGGAAAACTCCAGACCCTTGACAAAACAACCAGGACCCAAGGCCAGACCATCGGTTCTTTTGTAATATTTACCCTGATGTATGGCCACAAGTTTGTGCGTCTTTTGCTGGAGCAGCACACTATATGGGACGGAAGCATATTGAAAGATCTCACAAAAATAATACAAAGTTTAAGCCTACTTGAAGGCCGTATTTAGTTGCTCATAGTTAAAGGCATCTGGCGCCAATCCCACAACAACAGCATTATGGGGAAGACTTGCGTCTTCCGGAGGAAAATCTTGACGTGCATCCACCGAGAGCAGATAGTAGGGATTTAGTTTCTCGCTCTGTACAAATGCCACAGCTGCACTCAACGAACTGTAGATCTCCGTCTGCGCCACTTCAAATCCAATCTTACACAGACGCCTATGCAATGTGTCCTTCGAGTCCTTGGTGGTGTTGGTCACAAATTTTACAGCCACTCCGGACTCGCGCAATCTGCAAATGAATCAAATGTCATTTTATTTTTAAATATTGTAATATGTGTGTATGTAAAGCAAGGCTCACCTGGTCAAGGCAGCAATGGCATTGGGTGTGGGCTCGTCCTCCACATGTAGGGTACCGCTTAGATCTATCAGAGCCGACTTGATGGACATATTTCTATATGGCAGAAAGCCCCAGTTGCGTCTAATTAAAGTAAACATTGAGGTAACGACTCTTTTGTAACGAGTCGAAGTGACTGACTCAATACATTCAGGGTATTCACGCCAAGTCGTAAATACAGTTGCACATTCAAAGATTTAACTGACAATAAAACTTTAAGAACCTTTATAAATAAATCCAGATTAGTAAATTCGGCGTGGTTGAATCTAAACTTATTTAGCGCGGCGCTTCAAGTACAATAAATTGACTTATAAATAAAACGCTAGTGGAAAGAGAGAGAGAGAGAGAGACGAGTGATGTCGACTTTTGCAACGAGCTCCAGAAAACCAACAAATTTGGCAATATAACCCGAATAAACAATTCAGGAAAAAGTTACATACCCGCAAGAAGACCCCGTAGAGTGCTGGAAGCTTCGCCGTTTGTGTCGAAGGGTTGCGCATCCGCGGATAATTGGAATTTTAAATACGCAATAAATTCGGACTACCAAGGAGTACGCCAAACTATGCTCTTCATATTGAAACAGGTCTTGGCCCGTTATATTTGGACACACTGCGTTTGCACTTCACGTACACTCAAAGGGTTATGAGCATGCCAGATAGGCGGCTTCCAAAAATTATTACAAGACATCTCCTGGAGAATAGGCTCCAATTCTTCCAAGAGTGGGAACGGATCGGCAGTGAACTAGATGTATCCATTAACATATCGGACCCCAACTCATGGAAAAAGTCTCATATGGACATTATTGAAAATATGTATGACTCAACAAGGAACTCCTTTCGAAATTTGGCTGAGCAAAGCACCACCCGAACGAGCTTTAAAACTCTAAATTTAGGCCTGGGAGACCTAAACTATGAAAATACACTGCAACACATCAGCCTAATATGTCGAGCTCGAACGGAAATGCTTCCTCTCAACCATAAGCATCACATGGAGGCGTCAAACACGCAATGCACCTTATGCAGCCTCGGAGCTGTTGAAGATGTGCTACATTTTATCGCAATGTGCCCAATTACAAGCGAAATTAGAAGTCTGCATCTTAAGCAATGCTTCTTGAATACCGAAGAAGTCAAGGACTGGTTAAATGGGAAAGATTGGAAGGCGCTCGCAAACTTCATTTGCCACGCTCTCAAATATAGAGGGCAAATATTGGCAGAATATTTTTCAATTATTTTTAAATTATAATCACTTATACTTACATATTTAAGAAAACATTAAATAACACATATCTGGCTGACGGCTATAGCCATTGCCTCACACACTAATAATTGTAATACTATATGTCTTAAAATTCATCATTGTTAGCTTCATTTTGTAATAAAAACTACCTACCTACCTAAAATAAAACTCTAGTCACATGAAGTTTGAAAATCATAATTTTAAAATTAGGAATAAAAAGGAGGAATCAAAACTAACTTCGTCTATGCCGAAGTTTTAATACACTTGAAACGGAAATTCCTATGGCAGCTACAAGAAGTATTCATTCGATTCGAGCGGTTTCGACATACATATGTGCAGTGGGCAGCTTAAAGATGACTGTGATAAATTTCAAATCAATAGCTTCAACACTGAGGGAGTAGTTCGCGTAGAAACAGACAAACAGACGGATAAAGCTTAATCGACTCAGATCGTAATGCTGATAAAGAATATATATATACTTTATGTGATCGGAGATGACTTCTTCTATGCGTTCCAAACTTCTGGGCAAAATTATATTTCACTTTTCAAAAATATAAAAAAAACTTATCCGATTACAATGAATATAAAGATAAAATAAGGGATGCAAGCTGATCGGAAATAAGAATTGGTTAGGTTCAGTGGTTCACACTGTTTTTGTACAACTGGTTCGGTTTATAACATGGGTTTTGAAACCAACTGAACCGCGGCTTCGGTTCGGTTCAGTGGTTCAGTTTTAGTTTATTATAAACTAGCTGAATACCCGGCGTGGCCCGGGTTCTTATGATTCTTAAGAGAGGTATTATATTCAATCTAGTGCAGGCTGCATGTCGGTATAAACATTTTGGACCGTTCGATCTTTTTCTCTATATAAACGTCTTCATGATAATCTAAAATCAAGAATATTTTGCAAATTTCGTGACTTTTTTGACCGTTTGGCTAATACTTCCTATTTACCCGCCTACAATTGCTGTCTATCAAATCTTCACAATAATCCAGTCTCAAATCAAAAATTTGCAAATTTCGCAATATTTTGGACCGTGTAATCTACAGCTTCCATTTACCAACGCCGGCATTGTAATATAAGCACTAAGCGCATTCATAAATTCTCATAAGGTTATATTGCAAATTTTGCGATTTTTGGACCTTAGAAACCTTCACGGGTAAGCGTTGCCCAAAGTTTTATGGCAATCGGATGAACGGTAAAGTTTTTGAAATTTCGCGGTTTTATGACCATTTCCGGCCCAATTCTTCAATTTGGATACAACCCTTCGTCAAAGCTTCATCTAAATCGAACATTTTGAAAATTTCGCGGTTCTTGGACCATTTTCCGCCCATATCTTCTACTTGGAAACCTTTCCGGGCAAGCGTCGAACCACTATCCAAAGATTTACCGAAACCGCAAATTTTTTAATTTTCGCGGTTTTTTGACAATTTTCTGCAAATTTCTTCAACTTAGAAACCCTCCCGAGCAAGCTTTCAATTCATTTCACAAAGATTGATTGCAATCGGATGGACGGTATAATTTTGCGAATTTCGGGATTTTTGGACCTTAGAAACCTTCGCGGCCAAGCGTTTAACCATTGACCAAAATTTCATCGCAATCGGATGAACGGTATAGTTTTTGAATTATCGAGGTTTTTGGACTCTTTTCCGCCCATTTCTTGAAATCAGAATCCTCCAAAGTTTTATAACAAACGAACATTTTGCAAATTTCGAGGTTTCTTCTACTTGGAAACCTTCCTGGGCAAGCGTCGATCAATTTCCCAAAGTTTTTGCCATAACTTAAATTTTGCAATTTTCGCGGTTTTTGGACCGTTTTCCGCAAATTTTTTCAACTTAGAAACCTTCCGGGGCAAGCGTTCAAACATTCAAACATTTTCATTGCAATCGGATGAACGGTATAATTTTGCAAATTTCGCGGTTTTTGGACCATTTCACAGACATGAGACATAGCCTATGACACTTTCCTGATCGACATGAACTTACTGTGAAAAATTCGTGAAGATCGGTTCAGCGGTTTAGACGCCCATAAGGGACAAACAAATAAACATACTTTCACTTTTATATATATGTATAGATTTGATGTAGGCCGGATCCTCCCTCAAATCTGCGCGGAAAGGAATAAGCAACGCAATTTATGTTCATGGATGCCGAAAATTTGTCAAATCTCTACACTTAAAGCCCATCGTTAAGTACATATAACAACCCGATAATTTCATGGACTTTTGAAATTACAATTAGTTAAAAAAAAATGGCAAAACTTAATTCTAGGATCGCCCTAATTTTCACCGAATATAAACCCTTAAAGCCTGTACTTAAGGATAAAGTCCCGAATTTTGCTTATATCTCTTCGGAAAGCTTTTTTCGACATTCGAAGCTAAGGCAGTACGTCTTGAGACTCCTGTTCTAGGATCGTCTTTAAATTCACCGAGTCTCAAGAGTATACCGTCGTAACACATTTAATATAGTAGTTCTGGTTTTTAGTGTTTTTGTTAGAACCAACTCTATTTGGTCCAGCTTATCCTTTAAATATTGAAAATTTTCTCAGAAAAAGCATTTCATACCGAAAAACTTTTTAAAATGTTAAAGCTCATTTAAAGTGTCTTTTTCCCGAACTTTTGCATCAATATTTTAAATATAATGATTTCTAAAGTGAGTATGGGTATTTCCATGATGACGAACGTGACCGTCGTACGCATTTAAGGGCGTAGTATAAGTTGCGCGTGCTGTTTTTAAGTGCTTTTTCAAAAATTCACAGAAGGAAAACGAAACGATATTTTTCAAATCGGTTTTTTTATTTGAAAGTTATTGAATGAATACAAAGTACAAAATCTTTTGTTTCAGAATTGTAACGTTGGCTGAAAAGTTTCTGGTCTGTAAGATTGGAAAGTGCTCCCATGGCGGCAGTGATTCGGGTTCACTTCGTTATCCGACTTTAAAAAGGAAAAAGAAGATTCTGGTTTAGTATCGATGTAATTCTGTCCTGAACCTCAGATTTGGAAAAAGTTAATTTTTGACAAAATGGTGGCACTTTGAAAATGAAAAATTTTTTTTGTTGTTTTTTTTGTGGTCTAGTGTACAAAAAACTACTAAAAATTGTTGTATCTTAAAGTTGGAGGTTCAGTCCAGAATGAGGAAAATTCTGCGTCGTTTGACACCTCATTGAACAAAATCGGTCCAGTAGTTTTGGCTGAATGGCAGCCGCCATTTTGAAAAACGTGGTTTCGAGAAAAACGCGCTTAAAGTTTGCAGTTGCTGAGGGCTATATCTCTCTAACTAATTCAAGTTTTCGAAAATCCTTTTGGGAAAATATTTTTGAATATCTGAGCTATGAAAAAAAGCAAAAAAAAACTACCCCCTTAAAGCAGAATAAAAGTAAAAATAAAAAATTTTTTTTTCTTCTGCCTCTTCAACTTATAGCTCTTTCGGAGCACTTTACTTAGTGGTCAAATTGGTAGCAGACGTAGTGCTGGTTCCAAGATAAAGTCAACCAAAAAGCGATACGCATGTGACCAAAAATGGAAGTGCTTTTTATGGGCATCAATATAAGTGCAGAATTCAGCGAAACCTGCAAAAATTTTTTAGTGCGACTAATTTTAAAATGTTTTTAATCACTTTTACTGTATATTAGAATTAGTTTTACTCAAACATTTTCTTTATTTTTTCTTAAAAAGTAAAATTGGATTCGCTACGTGACATTGCGCACGTGACATATTTTTCCATCATAATATATTTGTTATTTCTGTTATAATCGACAGCAAAAAGTTACAGTTAATTGCAATCACACAGTTTGTTATGGGTTCAATACATGCTATTGTTCCTTTAAAAAAAAAAAAACCTGAAAAATAAGTACCCAAATGAGAAAAACGAGTCTTGGGTGAGTTTGCTTTTGGAAATCTCGAAATGGCTAATGAATTATTGTAAGATTGGCTAACATCAGTTAAGTTTAATTGGCAGTTAATAGTACTGATAATACTGATACTGATAATGTAACTTTTCGACTATTTCAAAATGGAATGCCTAGAGGACATTTAAAAAGTCGGATGGGCTGGCTTCGTCCATAATGATATAACTTTAAAAGCTGAACTCCTGGCTAAAGTTAAATTAAGGTGAAGAAGCTCGACAGAATAATGAGAATATCGTCCCGTAAAGGAAATGAGATACGCAAAGGAATCGATTAGCAACTTCCAAAGAAGGAATGTTAGCTTATGACAGGTAAATTAAGAGGTCGGTGGACAATTGCAGGAGGTGTGCGGGATCAGACGTTTCAAAATGGTTGGTTGCTACATAAACTCGGCATCGATAAGCACATATCGTAGCAATTTGATTAGGGCTCCCAAAATTTGTACGTCTTGAGACTCGTCAGTGAACCGAAACGTTTTCATTTGTGGTTCGGTTTATCAGCTGTAATTATCGGTTCAGTTCCGGTTTGGTTCGGTTCAGAACCGTTTTGCATCTCTGATTGTTGGAGCATTAAAATCCGCCTTTCAAACCAAGTCAAGCAAGAAAATCTTATAACAATTTTTTTTTTTAAACGCGATTTAGTTATATCTCCAAAACTAACACTGATAGAAACAATCTGACTTCAGATCTGAAATCAGCATGCCGAGAAAGTATATCAGTCATATTTCAAGCAAAAAAAATGCATCTAAACTTTCATGCGCCTCATTCCGTTAAAGGTGGCTTTATAATAAATTTTGAAAGGTACCATTTAACGCTTTTATTACAACTTTGACCTTTGAATTCTCAAAAACCTCACGTGCTAGAGAAGTTTTGAAAATGTACTTGTATTCAATATTTGTTAAACTTTTATGTAGGTATATAATTTCGACCTCGCTAGGCGCGATCTAGATTATGTTTCTGCTGTACGCTCGGTCGATTGCAAATTTGACCCGCCCTACGATTCAAGTTAATAGAATATTTCTAGGAAAAGTGCCGTGCCCCCATACTTGCCGCACCTAGGGAGTAGTACAAGTTGCGCGTGCTATTTTCAGATGCTTTTTCAAAAACTCACAGAAAGAAAACAAAAAGATAAAAAATACAAAATACGGCTGAAAAAATCTTGGTATGGAAAGTAAAACAGATTCTTGTTAAGTATCGATGTAATACTGGCCTAAGCCAGGCTCAGGTCAGAACGGCGACAGTTCTGCGTTGTTTGACTCCGCTTTCAATCAAATCGGTCCAGTAGTTTTGGCTGAATCGCGGCCACCATTTTGAAAAACGTGGTGTTGAGAAAAACGCGTTTAAAGTTTGGAGTAGCTAGGAAATTTGGGTCACCTTGGGTCACTAACAGGGCAATATCTCCTAAACTAATTCGAGTTTTTGGAAATTTTCTTTGAGGAAATATTTTTATAAAAATATGGCAAAAAAAAAGCTTTTTTGGACTAACTTGTACTACACCCCTTAAGTCAATCTATTTAAAAATTTCATGTTTCTTGATATTATGTTGACTTATTTAATTGCCGATTACATTTATGTGTGTGCAAAAATTGAAGTTTGTAATTAGAAACCATCTTCATCATCCTCAGCCATCTCTTTGGCCAGCTCCAAGTCTTGTTGCTCGCGCTCGCGACGCTCTTCAGCACTCTCCAGATCCTTGCCATAAGATTTGGGCGGATAACGCATGGCCTTGACACTCTGATTATGAAGATTCAGACAGAACGAGATGCGCTCATGAAAGGCCAGTTGGGGCTCGCGTGTGCTATAGATGTCGGTGCTCTCCTTGCTGCGCATATAATTCTGAGCCGGGTCGAGAGTGGCCTCAATCACACCGTCTCGTATGGCCTTCGACACAATGAACTCGGCATCTTCAGCCGAGTCCAGCATCAAACGTTTGGCTATGTCATGCGGTGAGATGCGCGAGTACGATAATCCAATGGATCGAATGGCCGTCTTGATCACATTGTGGCGCAAACGGATGATCAAGGTGAAGGTGTGATCCAATTGAAATTTGGGACCATACTGTGAGACGACATCGCCAAAACGCTTCAGATTTCCCAAACGCACAGCCTGTGTGAGTTGGAAATAGGCACCCAGACTTTGTCTTAGCCCAGCCTGACGGAAGACCACACGCTCCGGTATATTGCCCAGCAATAGCTCGACCACAATTATCAGTTTTTGTACAGTCTGGCGGAAACCGATGGCCGCATGTTGCGGGGATTTGCGCAGCGCCTGAACCAAATGCTTGTGGGCATCGCTGTACTCCAGCTTGGCGGCCTTGATGCGACCCAAATAGTAGAGGAAACGGGCCCATTCATTGTTGCTCGCGGACTCGGGGTAAACGGATTTCTTGACCAACTTATCAGCCTGGTCGTACAGGGCATAATGCAAGTAGTTTCTCAACAAGCAGTTGATCAGCACAGCCTGGCCCTCGAAATCATTGCGCAGCGTGGCCGTACGGAGACGGGCATGCAGGAACCCTCGAATGCCCTCCAGACCCTCGTTTAGCTCAGCCACTCGCGAGAAGTAGAAATACGATTTGGCTCCGATCAAGTCCAGGGTGCGACGATTCTGTATAGAAATTTTTGCCATCAGGGCATCGGCACAGGTGCGGGCACGTTTCAAGTCATTTGCATCAATAAGTTTTACCAACAGCAACAGATAGAAGTAGGCATCCACTTCGGTAATGGGCGACTTGGTGGCCACCAGTTTTTTGGCCACATCTGGCAAGTCAGTGGCATCCTTTTCCATGGCAGGGGTTAAGGCCAAAGCTGCCTCACGATCCGCTCCAACCGGATAAATGCTCTGGGCCAGATTGCGGAAAACCACGGCATTCAGTTTACGCCGTGTATTGGGCAAATTGCGCAGGACGCGCAGAATGAAGCTGGACGAAGGAGAGCAATTTCAGATTTACTTCATATTTATTTTCTGTCTTACTTACCGCGACTCCTTTGACGCCACCGACTTCTCGATTTGCCGTATTTGCTCGCGTATTTCTTGCACCGCTGCCACATCCTGGTTTTTCTTCTCGTCGGCCAACGTTGGCGGTGGTGCTTCAGTGGCTGGATCCACCTCCATTTCCACATCGTTAGCACCTAAATCCATGGCGTTGGACATTTTATGGAACTTGTAATTTGCAAATTGTTAACAAATTTTCTGATCTGGAAAGTTGCTTTGTAATGTTGCTCTGTTTAGTGTGACCGTAGCAGACAAGCTACGAATTGCCAACATGGGGAATAGGAAAGTTATCGATAGCTATCGGGTTTTTGTACCCTTCTTCAGCCAGCTTAACTTTGTCGTTCTGTTTGTTAAATGCTGCAAAAAGGAAGCACACCCTGTAAAGACTTTGGCAGTTTGCTGAAATCCACACAAGTCACGGCGTTAAACATTAAGCAGAGTTTTTCGGTATTGCTACAATTAAAAGTGATTTTAAAAAAACCCAATGCTAGTTTCGTCAGTGCCGACAGTTGGAGCAAAAGTGCTCCAGTTTTTAGAGCTTGTGTTTGAGTCAAAGATATTCTGTATTCCATACTTTCACAGCTCTCCTAGAATGTTGTACGTTACAAATTCTTCTACAATTTCATCCTGCCTCTTCCACATGAGATCTGTCGAATTGCATAAGTAACTCTTTGTAAAATTGTGTACACACTTGAACAACATAATCTGTTAATAAACTTTTATTCAAATAGCTCACAAGAATCGTTTACACACTTTTTAAGCATGTCAACCAGCTTTACGGTGACACTACCAGCTGTTCACGAAATTTTAATCAAATTAGTGCGCAAAAAGGGTCGTTCCGTCAAATGATTTAGATATGCTTAAACAAAATCTAAATCAAATCTAAATCGCTTTCAGGAATACCACTATTGCCTTTACTGTTTGTCATGAAGAATCTAGCTGAATTCACTAAATTTCACGAAAATTTTGTAAGGCTTTATAGTTCAAAAAGCCCAGCCGAGCTTCTCTTAATCTCACGGCATGATTAGGTGTATCTAGTAAGGATGGCAAAAATCGAAGAAAATAAACTATTTTAATAAATACTGCGTAATGCTTGCAAAAAAACATGATATTCGATCATGATTTTTCCAGAAAATGCAAGCATAAACACAGAATCATGATTTTTGCAACACACGAACTTTGACAATGGTTGTTGGGAAAACCGTAAGTTTTTTTTTATCTAAAACTGTCTGGCAGCACCTCTTTTAAAAAGACAGTTGATTTACCCGTTTTTTTGTGATTGGTCTAAATCAGGGGTCTGCAAGTCGCTATCTACTGTGCATATGCAAGCTCTCAAAGGCAGCGCTGCCTTCACACTGGGTGTGTAAGCTCGTCACAGAGCAAAAGTGAATAAGGTTTTGGGCTGCTCTCAACTTCAAACATCACTAAGCATCTATAAATAGTTAAAGCGAAGGATGTGCTTAGCCTCGGATGTACTTTTTCTTTCCATTTAAATTACTTGCAATTAATTAATTTTTTTCACAATGTATAATTTGATTGTGCCAAAGTACTGCCACTTGACACAGTGCGACGTTTCGATAATCTAGACGACGAAAAAGAAAAAAAAAGTGTTGGAAAAAGTGTTGTTACACATATGTTATACAAAAATGTCCCACGATTACGACAATGAACAAAAATTAGACCAAGAATTGAAAACGCAGAATGGGACTTTAAAGTCAATAAATGGTTGTGCCTGAAAATGTATCGTAAGCTAGGAGCAACTTTTAAAGACTCAAATCAATATTAAAACGAACATTCGCCATTATTTTATACTTAAAGTACATTCTGCTGATATATTTTGTTAAGTTTGCATCGAAATTGGACATAAAATGATATCACCTAAGCACCAAAAGCTTCAGCTTAAGCTTTACTTGCTTCTTATTAACTTTTTATTTTTTTTAAAGAATGGAATAGAAAGTGTACAGTTCCAGCCTGTTTCGATTTGAGCTTAACGGGAAATTGAAGGTTGGCTTAAGGTCTTTCCAGAATGCAAAAGTTTGTTTAGCACAAATTTGCAGTGTTTTTTATACTCCGTACCAGAGTTACAAAGAATATATTAAGTTTGTGCAAAAGTATCCGTCTGTCCGTCCGTTTAAGATGGTAAAAGATATAGGTTTGACATTTATGGTACATATGTTTCTTATACTTGCAGGCAGATCAAGTTTATTTTTAATTTTGGCCACGATCCCTCCCGCCCCCGCAATATCGAAAAAGTCATATTTCCCACAGTTTTATAGATAGAAGGTTCGAAGCTTCTGGACATTTTTAGTATTCTGGATTCTTTATCGACGCAACGGTGATGGGCAGCACTTCACAGGTACAGAGCATGTTATAGTCGGGCTTGGCCGACTTTCTTTCTTTTTTTTCATTAAGCAGACAAACTAGCTAGCTTTCAATTGCTCATAACTTGACTATCTCTTATCCGATCTTTACCATTCCTTCAGCAGATCGATAAGTAATTCTGATTTTTAAATATGTCTAAAAGGTTAAACCATCTATCTATAAAACTACGGGAGATATAACGGTTGTTCCAAATTGCTGGGGCGGGAGGGACGTGGCCAAAACTAAACATTAACTTCATATTTCTGTAAGTATATAAGTCTTTGGTACAGACAATACAAAAATCAAATGCCAGAAAACCTTCGACCGCCCCACTACAACACTTTTTTATTAGTTCGACCTTATAAGTAGAAAGGCATCATAAATTTTTTATGAGTGCCATCTCGCTACTGAAATATCCTAAAGTAGTATTGTAAAAACATGATATTGCTAGCATACCCGTAGTAAAAAACATCGATTAAAATCGATTAGAACAAAGGACTAACATTTTAAATATTTGTCACAATAAAAATCAATAAAATCAACGTTACTTGTTACTTAATTTGTTTTACAAATCTCTTTCGACCGAAAAACTACCCAAATCGTATGGGAATAGGTTGACTTCAGCCTTGCTGAACATACTTTTTTTATTCAGTGGAGCAAATAGGCTATTTCCCCGATTTCCTGTCTATGAATTTGGAAAATAATCATACAAATTTATCTAGATAACATAAAGACATTCTTTCCAATACTTAATTGGGCAAACTGATTTGCGAGGTGTCAACTTGTCTTCCATAAAAAAATCCAAGCATTTGATTGAACAATGCACAGTGCGGAATTTTTAGATTTTTTGGGAAATTTTCACATTTTTGTTTTGCAAAATAGTTTCAATATATAAAATCTACATATTTCAAATAGATTGAAAATTAAAAAAAAATTTTTTTGGGTCAACCCAGTGATCTCACTACGCGGTAAAAGTTTTTGGATTGAGTGACCGAAACGGGCTTATGGAAAGTAGCAAAATTGTGTGTTAAGCCGTCATGAACGTAATTTTTCATCAAAAACAAATCTGGAAAATGGAAAACATTCGTGCAGGTATGTAGAATAAGTGTTCTGTATTAGTTTGTCAAATCCATAACTTGTGATTTTCTTTTGCCTAATGTTTTGTTCACATGTTGTTGCAGTAAATTTTTAATATGTGTTTGAGTTTCGTGGAAAATTACTTACGCTGCGTGTGACCTCGTGCGGACTTTTATGTGGCATGGTATTTAGAGAAGTGTATTAAATCAAATGCTGACAGTCCTGTTTGCTCGATTTTGCTCCTTTTCTCAAAAACTTCATTTTACAGAACAGTTCTAGATAAGTCGGCAAGAGCTTGTGTAGACTGAGTGTAGAGAGTCACAAATAAATGAAACAAAAGTAAAAATCAGAAAATTTCTTGGTCACATTAAAACACACATACCCAAATGCAATAGAAGGCTGCAAACATGAAAAAATTTCTTTAAACGGTTTGATTTTAATGTAAGCATCAAAATTGAGAAAATAAATAAAAATATACAAAAACTAGCAAATATCCCGGCTTGCTTCGCTGCGCCGCCGTCAGTTAAGCTATTTTAACCGATAAGAGTATCAGTTTTTCTTTTCCGTCTTGGACTTGGACTTGGACCGTATCTTACATACATCGGCTGAAAGCAGAGATTAACTCTAATGCCCCTTCCGCGGTTAAAAATAAAGTCTCTCCTGACATTTCCGATCTTGGTGGTGAACTTTTCAAACTTAAAGCTTACAAACACAATTTGATAAAGATCGGCCAACAAACAACATTTTTCACCAATTCTCCAACCATTCCTCAAAGTTGCATTGCATCCAGATTGTGCACCATTTTCCGACCATTTCTTCTGCTTAAAAACCTTGCGGGTAAGCGTCTTGCCAATCCCCAAAGTTTCACTGAGATTAAGAATTTTGCAAATATTGCGGTTTTTGGACCATTTTCCACCTCCATGTCCACCTACAGGTCCACCTCCATGGACACCTCCATGGCCACCTCCATGGCCACCTCCATGGCCACCTTCATGGCCTCCTCCATAGCCAGCACCATGGACACCTTCATGCCACCTCCACGCCCCACCACCTCCAACACCCATAGACACCCCAACACCTCACCCCCCCCCACCATGCCCGAGGGTCTAGGCGGCAGGGAAGGTGAACGATTGTTTTTTATACAAAAAGTAGCATTTGAGTTTTGTGGGGCGATTATTTACGAAAAAATTTTTCCGGTTTTGGGCAGTTTTTCGAACGAAAAACGAACAGCATCCACAACCGCCGGGGATTTCGAATCAATCGAAAAACCTCACACACAAAACGATGTGCATCGGTCAACATACTAGAATAAAACGGGGAGACAACTAAAAGAAAAATGTGCAACGTAGTGGTTCGTGGGGTATTACATCTGCACACGAATTACGGTTAAAACTCGACCGGTTGGGTATGGCGGGAATCGGAAATACAAATTGTTTTTTAGTACCGTTGTTGGTGAAAAATTTTCCATTATTGAGTCGGGTCGACCTACGGTTGTCCAACATCGGAAAATCGCTTTCAATTAGTCCACAATCCGAATTTAAAGTCAACGGTAAAAAAGATTTTGATATCGAATTTCCCGAGAATTTTCCTTGTGGGCGGATTTTCCGAAATCGGGAAAACACGTGCCCAATTATTTCGCATTCTATGCTTACAAACTGAATTTCAAGTCAATCGGATGAAAAATAAAATTTTCCCCATACAAACTTTTCCGACGCTTTTCCGGGTGGAATTTTCCAAAACCCCGTCTTAGTACGCACTTTTACCACATAAGGAAACTCCTGTCCAAATTTCAGCCCTCTAGCTCTTACCGTTTAGGCTGTGCGACGGTCACCAGTCAGTCAGGTTAAACAGTTTTATATATATAGATAAATATTTTTTTAATAGATCTTCACTCATTTTGTTTGCACAAACGGATAAAAAGGGCGGGTTGAGGTGAAGGCGTGGCCCAATCGTCAATAAGTTTTTTCCCAAATTATCTTTTGACCTAAGCACTATTTGTGCCAAATTTGAATAAAAAATATATTAACAGAGTTTATGCCAAAAAATCGAAAAATGTCCCACTGTGCAGTGGTTATATCTAAATACTTTAAACAGTGTTCGGAATTGCTCTTTGCCCGTGGCTCAAAAGGGCAGCCACTGGCTCGCAGCTCGCCGACTGTGGCACGTGGCTCTGGGCTACAAGCCAGAGCGCGCGAACCCCGACTTAAAGTGATTTTGACCGCCTTTGGCAAATTTGAAATCTCATATCACTCAAATGTAGTTTTTTTTCCAAATAGAGGCATTTAAAATACCCATGGTATTTTAAACCCTTTTCAGTATTTTTGGGCACACTGCCACACACAAAGCCTCTGTTTAGGCCAAACTCGATTTCAAACATCTGGCCACACTCAAGGAGTAATATCTAACACACACTCGCAAAATACAATGCAAAAGATGTAAAAAGTGCTTAAATTGTACATTAATAACACATAAATAGCATTTATCTGAAATGCAAAGGAGCTAATTGCAGCCGCCCGCAAAACGGCAACCAAATGTGGTAAAGAAAGACAACGCGGAGAAGAAAAAACTATTTGCAAGAATTAGCAAGCGGCGAGTCGAGCAACGAGTAGAGGAGTAAACTAGCCAACAAAATACGCCAGCGAGTCCCCAAATGTGCTGCAGTTCCCCCCGTTGTGACCCCGCCAACGCCAACAACAACTAGTGTGTGTGTGCGCGCTGTGCAGAAGGCGAAAAATACAATAATTGTGCTAAACCAAAACAAAGTGCTCGCAAGTGGCAAACGGGAAGGGCGACCAGGAGTTGAACAATTCAAATGCAGCAGCAGCTGCTGCTCGGCAACGAGAATCTGGTTATTGTTGTTGTGGTTTTTGCACCCACCACACGTAACTAGAGCACGCACACACACCGACAACACCAACTCACACACACACACACTCTCACCCATAACTCTCATCCCATCGGTCATAGTAGATGCAGTGCAGCAGCAACTTTGGAAATGATTTGTAAAAAAGACGTCCTGCTGTGGTTTGAGAAACTCGAGAGCTACAAACGCATTGAGACGATGTATTCTCTGCTCACCGCCTGCCTGCCATTCGAATTGCGTTTCCTGGGCACGCTGCTGGAGGAGCAGGGCCGTTGCGACTCTGAGAAGCTGCGCGGCATGGAGTTGCGCGCCAATAACCCCAATGAGCTGGCCGCGGATATGCTGACCTGCCAGAAGGGCGATCCCACGGACATCAAAATACGCCGTAAGATGGCCCTTTATCTGGCATTGATACGCGCCTGCAATCGGAACTGCGTGGCAGAGATATTTCGGACACTGGACTGCTGGGGTGATTGTGATTTTAGTTGCATCAATGATCAGGAAACGCTGCTGGAGCTGTTGCTGGTCTATACCATGGCTGCCATACATCCCGTGTTCTCGTTGGATGAACAAAAGCGAATCTTTGTGATATTGGCGAAGATCAAGGAGAATAAGCTGGTCCAAGAGAAATTGCTGTTGCCAGAGCAGACGACGCCAATGCCTGGACCGCAGGCGCAGCAACAACAGTACCCGCCGTCCCAGCACCAGCAACAACAACAACAGCAGCAGCAGCAACAACAGCAGCATATCCAGCTGCCACCACCACCTCCACCACATCAAATGCTGCAGATGCTGCAAACGCCGCCGGGCACCATACCCATGATATTTCCTCAACATTTTCCAAAAGTATGTACCAGTAGAGCGGACTTTAGACCTAAATTTATTACTCTATAGAAGAGCAAAAGGAAAAAGGAGGGTATCCATCATTTCCAGGCTGGATTTCTTACTTGTTCATCTGGTCTTTCCTTTACTCTAGTTTCTTCATCGTCACTTTATTGTGCTTTTTCTTTCTTTGTTTGTATATTTTTTCTGTTACTTTATTTATTTGTCATTAGAAACCTTTCTTCTTTGTAATTTCTGCCTCAGCTCCTATTTCTTTCGTCGTTGTTTAACTCTGTGCTGCGATTTTCGTATTGCTTCTTCGTTTTTAAAATTTATTGAAGGGACGAACCGAATTTCGGTTCCGGTACGTCCCGAAATGAATATTTCAGTTAAAAGGTTCTGTTTTGGTTTTTAATTCGTTTCGGTTTCGACACGGTTCGCGGTTTTTATTTCGGCTGCTCTGTCCGTAGATCACTGATCATCTTTATCAAGAGCCATCTAGCGTTAGCCTATCGCAGTCATCTCGAGCATCATTGTTAAAAACATTTCAATCAATGTACGTACGTTAAGGGCCCTTCACAAGCTGCGAGAGTTTCGAGCAAGTCAAATTTTATGCAGGGGTGCTTGAATCTTACGCCTTCTAAGAAAAGTGGCAAGAAAATCTGACATCGTGTAAATGATGTCTAATGGTGTTTGCTTTACAAACCTCTGACCAAAATTATAATGCGCGCTGCAATGGAAAAATGAAACTGAACCCGTACCGGTATTCGGTATTCGGTTCCCAAAAAAAAAATTTGTATCGGTTACGATTTTGGTTCCGGTACATGATTGTAATTTTTTATTTCAGGGATGCAAACCGATCGGAAATAAGGACTGTTTCGGATCAGTGGTTCACACATTTTTTTAACCACAGGTTCGGTTTATTACATGTTTTTTGAAGACAACTGAACCGCGGTTTGACCGCGGCATGAACTTTTAAAAAACCGATTAGTTTAAAAAAATGTCAAACTCATTTGTATTCTAGGATCACTAATCTGTTCTAATTCCGCCGATTTTCAACCCGTAAAGACCTTATTTAAGGATAACGTCCCGAATTTTGCTTAAATCTTGTCGGAAAGTTATTTTTTTTCCTTAAAAGGTACTTTAAAGGACATTCAAATTTAAGGCAGTTCAAAAAGTTGCCAAAATCGCATTTTGGTTGAAGGATCGTCTGTAATTTCGTCGAGTCTTAATTCATAAATCCTTTTTTAAGTATAAAGTCCTACCTCAGACAAACTGATATATGTGCAAACTCTTATTCTCTAGTGCCATTAGCTTTAAAAAGAATACTAAGGCACGAGTTTCGAAGCAAATTGATAAATGTGCATTTTTATTTATTAACATTTTGATCGTGACACGCTAACTATCTAAGAAAAATAAATTTATTTACTTGCTAAGCAGATCAATTTGCCAATTTGAACATGTCGTAAAATTCTGCTCGTTAAACCTAGCATTTAAATTAAATAAAAAAAGACCCCGCGGAACGATGTTAAGCCAAGCAATTAAAATGCATCGAAATACAGTATGAAATCTTTTAGTTTCCCCGAAATTAGCTCAGTACAACCAAAAAGGGGCAGTTAACAAATTTAAATAAACAAATTTGCGGTAAGGAGTTTTATCTCTAATATAAGTTCAAGGTGCATAAACAAAAGCTATTGCACCGAAATAAAGCGTCACGACTGGTATCTTTGGACAGAGAAATTTTAACAAATTTTAATTTATATCAACAGGATAACAGCCCTATACACAATTCACTGTATACGATGACGTTTTTTGAGACAAAGAGTATCCCCTTAATGGAATGAACTGCAATAAGACCGGGGTTAAATTCAATCGAGGAGCTTTTAGGTATCCTATTAGGCAAAGATTTTATGGGTAGAAAACCGTTTGACACCTTAAAAATTTAAGGGGGGCATATTCCAAAAATGAGCAAATATTCTCATATCCGTACTTCAAAAGTTGGCCAATTCTATGCCCCGAATTTAAGCAATTGGTCGAGCAACAGAAGAGAGACACTCGACAATACTAAAAAAACATGAATATTGTATTAAAATATAAAATCTTATTTTCTTGTCAGTTGCTTGTGCTTTCTTACATATTCTGCCATGTTGTAATCGAAAACGGTCGGCTAATATATTTTCTTACCTTAACCCATAAAAATGAAGTTTATAGTGATAAAATCACTATACATAATGTCCTTTGTTCTTATGGAGTAATAACTTTTCTCGTTCCTTAAAGAAGATGACAAAGAAAACAAACATTTGGGAGCTTTTTAAAAATTTCTTCGCGCTTGATTGCTCATAGGTAGTGTGGGTAGTGACGCGACAGGCTACTTCTTTCACCTTAGTAGTCTCAGCATTTGTCTACCTAATTGCTTAAGGTTGTCCGATTTTCAACTTATTCTCTATTACTCTATCCTTTCTATTTTTAGTGGCCCAGAATTTCTATTATTTTATTATGTATTACCTATATAAAAAAAATAATTATAAAAATCTAACATCAGTTATCAGTTTGTCTGAGAGTTTGCCCTAAAGTCTGCGCGGAAAGGTGTTTTTCCCGAAGTTTCGAAGGTAAAGCACTCCGAAAACGTAACAAAAACTCCAATATTTTCTTGGATCGCACTTAATTTCACCCTATCACAACTCTAAAAGCTTTTCCTAGAGTATATCGTCGCCACTTAATCTGAAATCAGCTTGGAAAGATATTTTTTCGGACTTTTGAAGTTTCGGCAAATTCAAAATCAAATCAAAAACTTCTTTTTGCACTCCACCGAATCTTAACCCTTTAAGCCCATTCTGAATTCTTACATTCAGAAATATTCTGAATTTCACCCTATCACAACTCTTAAAGCTTTTCCTAGAGTATATCGTCGCCACTTAATCTGAAATCTGCTTGGAAAGGTATTTTTTCAGACTGTTGAAGTTTCGGCAAATAAAACCGAAAACTTCTTTTTGTTCTAGGATCGCCCCGCATTTCACCGAATCTTAACCCTTTAAGCCCATTCTGAATTCTCACATTCAGAAATGTCCTTAAATCTGTTTAGAAAGTATTTTTTTTTAGTTTTGAAGCTGCAGAAGTTTAAAAAACTATGGACCTATGTGGGACATACTATTAGATTTTAAATAAAGGTGGGTCCGTTGATTCCAACACATTATAAAGTACTAGTTCTGGTTTTTAGAGGTATTACACCCCGGGTTTTAGTTTGAACCAACTCTATTTGATCTAGCTAACCCTTAAAATATTGAGAGTTTTCTGAGAGAAAGCTATTCCATATCTAAAAACTTTTTATCATGTTAAAGCGCACCCATACTGTTTTTTCTCCGAACTTTTGCTTCAATATTTGAAATATAATTCTTTCTAAAGTTTATACGTCACTTTTCGAAATTGAATCCCTAGAGAACATTTAAAAAGTCGGATGGGCTGGCTTCGTCCATAACGATATCATTTTAAAAGCTGTTCTCCTGACTGAAGTTGTCTTAAGGTGAAGAAACTCGACAGACTAAAGAGAATATCTTCCCGTAAAAGTAATGAGGTACGTTAACAAAACGATCCAAAGAAGGAATGTTGACAGGCATATTAAGAGGTCGGTGGACAATTGCAGGAAGTGTACGTGATCACATGTTTCATAAATCCGGCATCGATAAGGACTTGCATGTCTATTAAAACTCCCAAAATTTGTACGACTTGAGACTCGTCAGTGAACTGAATCGAACCGTTTTCATTTGTAACTTTAGGTTCGGTTCAGCGTTTTGAAGGGACGCCGGTTCGGTTTGCGGCTGGAACTAGCGGTTCGGTTCCGGTTTGGTTCGGTTACATCCCTGGTTTATTTCGGTGAAGGTTTCGGTTCCATTATTAATCCCTGATTCATTATTGTAAATATTATTTCTTCTTCAATTTTGTTATTCTCTTTAACTTGGTTTCTTCTTCATTTCTTGTTTGTTCTTGGATACGGACAAACATAATATTTCATTCAAAAATCGGGTTTGGTATTTGCAAGGCCTTGCAAAGATTTCTTAAGCATCTCAGATCAACTGCCTTAGGGGTAACATTTTCCAGAAGCCAAAAAAAACCTGCTTAGCCTAACCTAACCCAAATTGATTGTGTTCTTTTTACTTTTCCTACGCATATTTAATCTTGATTCGATTCTTTCGGCTCTGTCTTTTCCTTGTTCTATTGTCTTTCGATATCCTTTGTTCTTGGCATTTGCTTTCTGTGAACTTTATATTATTCTTCCGTTTTTTTGTATTTTCTTGCTGTGTTTTACTATTCATACCCTGTACCACAGGTAAAAAGAGCACAATAAGATTGTGCTGTTAGATAAAACTATTGCTTTCACCCACTCTTCTTAGTTATGACCGTTTTTAACCTAGATGGTTCAGATTTTCTTCTCCAAACACAGCCCGCTCTTCTCGCTTTTTTTTTTTTGATCATATTTCAAATATAATTAAACTCTTGCCTCATCTGCTTCTTCCCGTTCAGCTTCTGCCCAGCAATGATGGCACGCATCAGCTTAGCGTCGATGGAATGCCTCACATGATGCAATCGAACATCACCATTCCAGCGGACACAAGTGCCATGTGGTCAATGAGACACTATGCTCCTCCTTTACCACAACAGCAACATCAACAGCAACAGGTTCAGGTTCAACAACAGAATATGGAACATCCTACGCAAATGCCACCACCGCAGGCCAGCTCGCCCATGTTGAGTCAACAATCCTCGCCATCAAGCAGTCGTACTACGAGTCCGCAACGTCAACAACAACAGCAGCAGCCGCAACAAATGCGCAATATGTCGCAGCGTATGACGGGTGGAGGAATGAAGAATACGCGTCGTCCTTCGGCCGAGACAACTCCACCTCCAACTTCGTCCGTGGGCGGTGAACAGCATGTTAAGCACTTGGACGAGGTAGGTGCTCACAATTGATTAAAACTAATTTTAATTAACTCTCAACATCATTTCACCATCCCCAGAGTATCAACGAAGGAGGCCCCACGAGTCTACCCAATTTAATACGCAATGGTTTCCAAAGACCAGGAGGAGCAGGTCATCACCATCATCGCATCAAAGCAAATGCCTATATTCCTCCCCATCAGCAACAGCAGCAGCAGCAGCACTTTCAGCCCAGCAGCAATTATATCAATGCTATGCAAAATATGAATATGAATGATGATGTGACGAGTGGCTCCTCCTCCATGATGAGCATTAATTCCAACAAGAGTACGGCCACAACTGGTAGTGAGTCGGGCAGTTCGAATGGGTCATGCGGTGAGATATCGCCACCGGAAACGCCAACGCCGTTGCCCATGACTAATGTGCATAGCCAAGTTGGCGGTGGTGGCATGGTCACCATGGCCGGCTATCCACAGCAGCAGCAGAAGCCGCAGCATCATCTTAGCTATAAACAACAGCAGCAACTAAATCTACAGCAGCGCTTGAATGGGCGTAATGGTGTGGAGAAGAGTTATCAACAAATTTATGCAACATCCGGCAGTGATGCGGGCAGCGGGCAGGCATTGCTGATTAATCCATCGCCGGTGAACACACCCACTACCACAGTGTTGCCACTGCCACCCGCAGCCTACAATGCAACGATAACTGGAGGTGGAGCGGCCACCTATCCATATCACACAGGGAGCACCAGCCGGGGACATCCACATCCGCCACCGCCACCACCGCAAACGTTAATTCAACCACCCCCGCATCATGGTTTTCGTTTCCCCCTGCCACCTCCACACAACGGCGAGCTCATCTATCCAGCGTATCACACGGGACTGGCCTTCCTCTCGGTGGCTCCTCCCCCGGTTACAGCTGGCGGTACACCCACAGCGGCGGTTACTGCGACACAGCTGCGCAACACTGTGGTGAGTACGAATGCCGCCGTGTCAGTGCAAACACAACCCACGCAACCACCGACGGTGACAAGCCAACAGCCCTACAGTGCTCTGAGCGTATGTCCCATCACGGGAGCGGGAGCTGGTGCGGCGACACAAAAAATCATCTCCTGCTACAATTGCGGCTCCCAGACGCATAGCGGACGAGATTGCCAGGAGGCCTCTATGGAGGATGTGACGCGTAGCGCTAGCTACAAACTGGACTATTCCGAGGCCAACAACGAGGCGAATGTGAATAGCAGGGAGGACAGCAAGGATGTGGTGGCGACTGTGACAACACCGCAGGCGACAGCCTCAACGGTGGCCACAGCAACGGCCGTGACCAGTGGCAAATAGGAGTAGGGGGGAGAGTGGGAGATTTATATATATATATTTAACGGATATATATGGAAATATTACATCTATACGATTATATATAATCCTTATCAATTTATATAACAAGGAAAAATGATTACCATTTATTCTGAGTGTGTAGTGCGGAAATCAAATTTCACGCCCTTATCACATGTCTCTTAGTTTTATGATAAGCCTCTCAATTATTGCGTAAATCCAGAAATAGTCACACCCAAAACTTGACAAAGCCCCCACCCAGCTCCTCAACACAGACAGGAATATTTTACCAGATGTATGTAGGGTAACTGGAGATGTGTGCTAAAAGTGACATGAAGTAGCTATAAGAAATGACTAAGGTTATTCAAATATGAAAGATGCAAACCAGGCCACCCTTTAATACCAAGTCCGTCCAAATCAGTTTTCTGACTTTAATCTTCTCTGTTCCTACATATTTCTCAATGCAATGCGACAAAATTTCTAACTTGCGTCATTGTGAGACATTTAAACACTTGTTTACCTAATCTTCCTATGAATTTTAAGCTTTGGTTTCCATTTTTGAACCGCTTCAGACTTGTTTACCTAATCTGTACCTAATCTTCTTATGAATTTCAAACTTTGGTTTCTGTTTCTGAACCGCTTATTCCAGCTAGTAAACCGAATTGGCTTCCTTTTGGAAATGCAGAACCGAACCGTAAACCACAAAGCAGAACAGTTCGGTTCGTTTATATGACAACTTTTAAAATGTAAAGCGCTTACTTTTCTTGTTAATTTAGGTATTTTAATTGTTTACCTAACAGATTTTTTTCCGACTCTCAACTAAATTAAGTTTTACCATTTGACCGTCTTCAAGATAGACCACTGATTCGATCCTTAGCGATGCCGGCTAATTGATTTGTTGTCCTCTGAGTGAGAATTTTTATAATATTCTGTAGTACTTCTTCACCTTAATTCTATTTCAGCTAGGATAGTTTTTTTTTGCGTAAGATATATAGAGTTTGCCTAGACTAGAACTTATTCAGTTTTCTAGGTTCGACTTCACACATTTGGTAGATTCATTTAAGGATTTAATAGCCTGATTCCACTGACACATATATGTACATTCGAGCAAATGTACATATATTTGTCCATGCATCGTATATACATTTTTTTATTTGTAAATATCAACGCCAGCTTATGTTGTCAGTTGTCAGTCCAGTGGAATAACCAAACTTTAACATGTACATATATGTACATCAGGCATATGACTAAATTTTAGAATCAAATATACATGGTCCTACTCGACGGGGGACACAAAAAGAATACTAAATACACGAATCTAAGTTCATTTACGCGAAAAAACGTTCCGCAGGAATCAAGTCAAAGTCTGAACTTTTATATGAAAATTTCTTACTTTTTCATCATATTTTTCATTTTTTAATATTGAATGGACTAAAAAAATTAGCAAATAACATTAGATTTAAGTCACACCAATATACATTTGCCTACAGAAGCTCTACTCATAAGAGAAAACAAACGATAATTCACTACGAAGCAACTTTTGTATGGAGACCAGGATAAAAAACTGGCGTAGAGCATTTTGATGTATGGACGAAAAATTCGTATCGTAATAGTAGGTGGGGTCGCGGGAACATTTAACCCACCTAGGATGAGTATTTTTCAAATTATTCCTCGAAAACCGCTTAAATCACAGATCTCAGACTTTGACTTGATTCCTGCGGAACGTTTTTTCGCTCAAATGACCAAAGTTTGCTGTATTTAGTATTCTTTTGGTATCCCCCGTCGCGTAGTACTATGTAAATTTGA
Organism: Lordiphosa collinella; assembly: GCA_018904265.1. Taxonomy (NCBI): domain Eukaryota; kingdom Metazoa; phylum Arthropoda; class Insecta; order Diptera; family Drosophilidae; genus Lordiphosa; species Lordiphosa collinella. The sequence goes on along the minus strand of JAEIFV010000282.1, from coordinate 46,643 downwards.
TTCTAAAATTTAGTCATATACCTAATGTACATTTGTGTGGAATCGACAAATTTTAAATGTACATATATGTGTCAGTGGAAATAGCCTTTTAAAGCTGTTCAAAAGTTTTGTAGAAATTCATTTTTGAAAGTGTGTCAAAAGTCACTTATACAAATAATTAAGAGTAAACCACTGATCCAAACCGAAGCCGCGGTTTAGTTAGCTTTAACCAGTCTTTATTTTGGAACGGTTTGCATCTACGAAATATTTTTTTTATTTACTGTTCAATGAAAACGTTCACACGCGCATGTTAAATCGTGTTTCAAATGTCGGGGATATACGGGGTTAATTTTCGAATTTGTATAAACTACTTTTCTGAAGCGTTGACAGGAACTTCTATAGCAAGGAATGATCTGGTTTCAATTGGACTTTTTTATAACTTAAAATTAAAACTGCTTACATTTAAATGTGAAGTGAGAGAAAAATGCTTGGTTACTAGATAAAATGACGAAAGTTAAGCGAATTGAAACTGACTGTTCAAAGCCAAGTAGATTTAGGTAGTAGCATGATAAGGCATGTCGGATAATTCACTATGCTCTCAGTTCAGTCCACATTATTTCAGTCTGCCTGGTTTATTGTGTGCACAGGCTCACTTAGCAAAAGCCGTCAGTCCATATTTTTGTATGAATTTAAAATTGAAATGCAAACGTTTATATGAAAACCACCAGAGATTTCCGTGTCACCCCACGATTTTCCGATTTTTCTATTAAATCGGAACAGTGTAGGTTATCAAACGCTAACAGATAGTCTCAGCAAATATAATTAGAGTATTTGTAACACCAGCTTTAAACTATTTTCATTTTTTATAGTGTACAGAAACTTTTTATTGTTTCCATGTAGCGGTTGATTTATTAGCCAGAAAATTCACAAGCAGATCAAAATTAGTTGTTCTTGCAAAAATCTTCCAAATATATTTAAAATTATACCATAAATTTAATTATTATTAAACAAAATCGACATTTATTCTTTCAATTCTTTAACCAGTTTTACCTAACTAACAAACCAAGGTTAGTGTTTCTGTCTTCGTCTTTCGAAAATCTACTCGTTTGTCGTTGTCCAGATTTCTGTATTGTTCCATTATCACCAAAGTATTACTTAGTTTCGTTTAAATTGAAGACAATTTCAAATTTATATGTTTAACTTTTGTTTCTTTTTAATTTCATTGGAAAAAAGTTTTAGTGTTTTTTTTTTAGTTTTCGTATATTTTGGCCAGAAGTAGATCTGAAAAAAGAAAAATTGTAACACCAATCTTTTAAAAGCAAAGCGAGGAGAACAAATAATTGTACTTCTTATCAAAATCTTTGTGAATTTTCGCATGAGCGTCTTGAAAAAATATTTGTCCTTATTAAAAATAATGTAATTCAGTGTTTATATGTGTAGTCGGCTTTGTGAAATTGGGCCTCTTCTTTTTTTTTATTTAAAATTTCAATTTTATTCTTCAAAATAAATTTAGTTCGCAACTACAAAACGAAATAAGAACGTGTTCATTCTGCAACAAGAATATGAATTAAGCCCACATTTAATTTAACTAGATTTAAAGTACTAAATTAAAAGTCAAAACGTAAGAAAATTATTGTCTTGGTGCCGATTTCAAATCTTCTGTATAGTGCTATCTGCCACATAAACTAACAAATAAAAGAGCAAAATCTAAGATTATCTGACTCATAGCGGCTATTTAGAAGATAAGAAATCAGCCCTAAGGGATTAAAAACTAACCAAATCAATAAATAACAAATACTATTTAGGGTGCGTTCAGACACAATGTCAGGTTGCCATATTTAGGTTCCAGTTGCTGTCATATACTTACGTGTACACATCTGCCAGATGACTCAGTCTGAACAGGCTGCCAGATAACTGGCGAGCAAAAATCTGGCAGCCTGCCAGTGTGGCTGGATCCAAACTTAGGGAGCTATAACTAAAAAATACTTAAAGATAGGTCCGAAACCAGTTTGGAGTTGGAATTTCTGAGTCCAAGCCGAGTCTGAATCAAAGCCCAAAAAAGCTAAAAACCAATAAGTTCAGATTTCATTACTGAGCTGAACAGATGCTCCTTTAGATCTTTACATCAAATGTGGCATGGTCTAAGTAACTGGTTGAAATAGTTTCTATTTTCTTAAAATTAACCCTTATTTACTCATTTGTTTCGCTCTGAACTTGCTGAGTTGTTCATTTTCTCATAAACGGATTGTTGGGTTGACCCGACATTTGCGTTGCCTGCACTCTATTCGGTCTCTGACAAAGTTGCTATTTGAAACTTAGGAAAGATTTTTGAAACTAAGGTTTCGGCTCATAACATTTTAGGACGTTTAAAAAATTGTGACTTTTTTGAATGTTTTTGGCAAACTCAGTTTTATTTTTAATTTGTTCTAAATTACCAAGCTATTTGATGCCTTAATCCAGCGGTGGACAAGCCCTTGCTGCCATTGCTTCCGAGAGTTATTTTACGGCAACTGGTGCCACGCGTTAATAATTGGCTCGCTTCTTGGCGCCGCCGCACACAACCAGACGGAACGACATGCGCAATTGCCAACCTTCGAAGTGAAAACAACAACAAATCCAATGCGTATCAGGGCACGGCGCCAGTAGTGTGCGCGGCAGGGACGACTGCAAAAACAAGTACACGCAGTGTGTCTCTGGCATGTAGCCTCGAGCATCGGTAATAGGAATTGATTTTTTGTGTTGTTGAACTGTTCCCAAAATCATATTTTATGCCCACCGCTGCTTTAATCTATAGTCGACTGACCAAGTTCATTAGTAGATATCTTTCATGTCTTTAAAAATTTAAAATTGCCTCTGCCTTCTCCCACATAGTGTGCGACGGTGGCATTCAAACTTCGCAATTTGACTTTCACTATATTTTGGGGTTCAAACACATTTTGAACAGAATTTTAATATGAATTTAAACGAATGGTGCCCAAACTCACACAATCAAGCTTTGCGATTGTGTGTAGCAGAGAACCACGAAGCATGATACAATTATACAGGTACGGTGGATATGTCATTCTGCTCTCAATTTAGTTCACATTATTTCATGGTGGAATTAATAAGGCGAAGCCGTCAGCATATGCTGAGGGCCAATTTATCAATGCCTATGTGATAGAAAGAGACAGCATGATATTTGTTCGCAAACTCTATTATTTTCCTTAATACTAATGCCTATAGACTCTTCCCATATTGTTTTTTTTCCAAGTCCTTGGGAACTCGTATGAGTTTAACGTTGCTTCGCCCAAAATTTACGGCAAATAACACAATAACTCGACATCTTTTCACACACTAAAATCAGAAATGACAGCACGTCCCAGTCGGACTTGACTGCATGCCACTAGGTGAACGGTGCACATCCTGATGGCACATACTCTTGTCCACTAAGTATTATTGTATTGTTGTAGTAAAGTTGCAAAAACCTTCAATCTTCCTGTCGCCTTTGTATAGGGGCAAAACGCAGCAGGAACTGTTCTATTAGAAGCGACTTTTGCATGGGTTTTTGTTGTTGGTTCAACTTTGTAAAAACGCTCGGCTGTTTCTGCCTCATGCTGCACGCGTGCCTTTAGAAGAGACGTTTGCATGCTATGCTGATTTTATGCCTTGCAACATCCGGCAAAAAGAACATGTTTGGAAAAAACGAACGGTCGTCAATCGGTCGGGTCTCATTTCGCATTTGGGTTTCCAGTAGCAGGGGTGCTGCATGCGTTCCATTAGCAGGGACGTTTGCATGTTGTCCAGACTTCTTCGCTTCTAACCTACTGCCAAAAGAAACGTGCATCAGTTTTCATACATATTATATGCCTTCTATCATACTGCAAAAAATGGTAGTGCATTCTTCCTAGTAAAAAGAAGTGTGTCAGAAGGCATTCTTTTGGGAACCACGTTCCAACAAATCCGACTGGGCTGCCCTGTCAGACTCTCACACACTCTCTCTAACATACTCTCTCTAGCTCTCTTAGCAAATTCTGTCAGTCCACATTTTTGAATGTGCGCCGTAAACGAACAAATGCCTCGTGAGAGAACAAAAAGCCGAAAGCACGCGTCGTGAGAGAACAAGCCGCCAGCGTGCTACTTATAGCAGGGTTCCACAAGAAGAGTGTCTCTCTGTCTCTTTCTAACTAACACTCACTGATGCAATACTTCGTCAAGCATTCGTTGTGAATTTTCGATTGTGTTCGGCCCCCCGGGACATGGCTGGGAAACACTGATTTATACAACACATGTATTCTCTCACTCTATCCGTGTGTCTGCTGAGACGTCATATCCCATGGGATATGATTTTGGCATTTTGGGCACCACTGATTTAAACCAACAAATTGCTTAGGGTAATTTTTTAACCGAACCCTATTCTAAACAGATAAGGTCCGGTTCGGGCTCAGATTCGAAAAGGTGTGATGTGCCGAGGGACCCAAAAACCCAAACCAAACCGGTTATCAGGGGTTCGGCCCAGAACGGAATAAGTACTGCTGAGTTACTGAACAAAAAAGGCAATTGAAGACGAACATGTTAACTTAGTTTTGTTCCCCCACTCATAAACATCCCGTTGCCACACAAAATTCAGGCCTGAAAGCGCGCTCTAGTAGAAGGAATTTCGAAAGATCGCCAGATACTCTTTGTAGTCGTTATTAAAATGCTTAAAAAATGTCAAACAGAACAAGTCGTTTTGCATTATCGTGAATTTTCTTACTATTTCTAGTCACATATTGCACACTTCTCAGAGATTTTAAGGATTTTTCTATATTGTGATATTGCAGTTTGTTAAATTCTAGACTGGAGTTGGGTCCGCTTTGATATTCCCCTTTTTATCTCGACTCGTCGAGACTTCCAAACGAATGACAGTGTGTAACTTGGATAACACTGATTTAGCTGATCGAAATTAGAATTAATAATCTTCAATTAACTCAAGTATTCAGTTCAGATAACGGACTCAACTCTACCAAGAACATTTTAATATCACCATATCGAAGCATCCTAGGCCATACTAGGTACATCAAAAGATTGTAGTCATCTGCCACACGCCCACACTGAATATTTCTTATGTTAAGTTGTATGTAAAACGCAGCAATAAGTAATCCTATGTATGAAATATGTTTATTTAGCGCATTTACATTAAAAAGAAATCCCACAAAATGTTACCATTTTTGCAAAGTCGAAGTGTCGCAGTACCACTTAACTACTTTCACAAAAACAAAGCATCTGTGTAATACGCAAGGAGTATTGATATCAATATTTCCTTAACCCTTCACACACATAGACACACACCCGATGCAAATATCGTAACATATTTTGATGAAGAAGTAGCAGGGCTCCCCCATGTAAAGCGTAACGGAAAACTGTAATTTATAAGAAAAAAAAACAAAAATAAAAAATGCAAAAACAAGAAAATTACTTAGCAAATATCTAAAATTAAAAAACAAAAGGAAAACTAATGTGTATAAACAAACGAGCGTAGCAGCACAATGTGCTTAGTTAACTATTATTCCAAAAAAATGCAGAACTTTCATTAGTAATTATTTATTTGCTGCTCCTTTGTTTAAACATATACTTATTTTAGCAATGTTTTTTTTTTTTATTACACTTACTTTATTTTAATTACTATACACTTACATACATACTACATCATCATATGATACATATGTGGATAAGGCGTACTCGCGCTATCTAGTTATTCTATTTTTTATGTACTCGAACTTGACCATTATTATGTAAGCTCTCCAATTGTATATATAAAATGGCCAAGTTGTAGTAAACAAACGTTAAGAACACGCAAAACCCGCCCACAGTTAAGCAAATTGCCAGCGTTTAGTTTTTTTTATGTACAAACGTTGTTGAGAAAAATTGTAAGCCCAGCATATTTGTGCATAAACAAATACCAGAAAAAAAAACACAGAAAAGCAGAAGAATGAAATGTAATAAGGTAAATACTTTAACTGAGTTGCTGCTAAAGTGCGTAGGCGCATGAATACATAAAAAAAAAACAAACAAAAACAATTATTATATTTCATTGAAATAATAAAATAAAAAAACAAATTGTTTCTTAAATTCGTGTAAAAAACACAAAGCTAGAAATCAATGTGAGCTTTTTAATGTATTGGGATTTGTTGGGTAGATTGCCAAAGGAATGTGTTTTAGTTCGTTTAAAAAAATTTTTAAAGACCGACGATGCTGCAATTAATTTCGTCTTCAACTCGAAATTGAATTCGTCGAATTTAAAGTAAGTATTAATTAAGGCTTTGATACCGATTAACAAGAATATGAAACGGAAGTTATTATAGACAGCTGAATTAAAATTTAAATGTGCTATAATCGTGATGGTTCCCAAGAAGGTCAAGGATCCTACGAAGCCCGACTCCTACCGACCAATTAGTCTGCTACCAACCTTCTCCAAAATGTTTGAAAGAATATTTCTTTGTAAAGGGTGATTTTTTAAGAGCTATAGGAAAGTTTTCCAAAAAAAAAACACATAAAATTCAGAAAAATGCATGAAATCTTTGTTTGAATCGATAGTACGGTCCATATAATTTAATGTTTGAAGATTATTTCATGCAAATGTTGACCGTGACTGCGCCTCAAATGAGCCATCCGCTTTGTCGAATAAATGCTTCAATGTTGTCTTCCAATGCGTCAATTGAAGCGGGCTTGTCTGCATAGACATGAGCTTTAACATAGCCCCACAAAAAATAGTCTAAAGGCGTTAAATCGCACGATCTAGGCGGCCAATTGATCGGTCCCGAACGTGAAATAAAATGTTCACCGAACTCGCCTCTCAAAAAGTCCATTGTTGCGCGTGCTGTGTGGCATGTGGCACCGTCTTGTTGAAACCAAATATCATGCAAGTCAAGCTCTTGCATTTTGGGCAAAAAAAAGTTGGATATCATCTCACGGTAGCGTTCACCATTCACAGTTACGTTACGATTCGCATCATCTTTGAAGAAGATCGGTCCAATGATGCCACCAGCCCATAAACCGCACCAAACTGTGAGTTTTTCTGGATGCATTGGTAGCTCTTGCAAGGCTTCTGGCTGATATTCACTCCAAAATCGACAATTCTGCTTATTTACGAACCCATTGAGCCAAAAATGAGCTTCGTCGCTGATCACAATTTTTCGGTAAAAAAGTGGACCTTCGGCCAACTTTCCAAGAGCCCATTCACCAAAAATTCTACATTGCGGTAGGTCGTTCGGCTTCAATTCTTGCACCAGCTATATTTTGAAAGGCTTCACACCTAAATCCTTCCGCAAAATTGTCCACGTTGTTGAGTAACAGAGGCCCAATTGCTGCGAACGGCGACGAATCGATAATTGATGGTCATCATTAACACTGGCCGATACAGCTGCGATATTTTCTTCAGTTCGCACTCTACGTAAGCGTGTTGGTGGTGCGAAATTTAGTCACAATAGCCCGAATAGCCGCTTCTGTAGGTCGATTAAACTGACCATAAAATGGAAGAAGCGCGCGATGAACTTTCTTAACAGAGCACGCATTTTGATAATAAAATTCAATAATTTGCATGCGTTGTTCGTTTGTAAGACGATTCATGGTTAAATTATAGACCAAACTAAAGATTTTTAACAGTGAAACAAAACACGAAACGTGCGTGAGCTGTTTAAACCAGTGTTGCCAACAAGATAATAGCTAAAAAATCACCCTTTAGAAGTCGGCAAAAATCGCTTGCTCACTGATTCAGTGGAATGCATTATTATGGACGACGAAACATACGCAAAATTGGACTCAAAAACTTTACCAGGCCCTCAATTTTATACAAAACCTAAAGGTGAAACAGTTGACGACTCGGTGTCCAAAATTCAAGTGGATATTCAAGTGGAACTTGATAAAGAACGGTAGTCTCTCCGAAAACATGAAAGACATTAAAAAAAACTGGATGCGTGCAGCCGACAGGGTTACCGAAGAGGGTGTGCAGAATTTTTTTTTTAATTTTCGTAATGTAAATTTAAAGTTAATGTTATTCCCTAAAATACAAAAAAAAAGTTGAAATCGAATAAAAAACCTGAAAGTTATACTATAAATAAAGTGTGCAGTTTCCTTTCGGCACATTCCTTAGACAGCTGAATTAAAATTTAAACGAAAATATACTGGAGCTGCCATTATGTTCCAGTGTTGCTTATGTGAGCTGATGTCCAAATACAGTCGAAAACGATGCGAATCTAATGGATTGGGCATGCGGGAAAACATAAGAAACTCTCTAGAAATGTAACAAAAAGATCTAGAAAGAACTGCAATGGTTAGACCCTAAGAAAGAATCACTGTCTAGTTTACGGGTTTAGGCTACTATAGTGATTTTGCATTGCATATTTTTTGGCAGCAGACAATTCAATGAATTACAACACATGTATTAAAAATGGCATATCTCCGCTTAAAAAAAACTCAAAAAATTTTAGGATAGTTTATTTTAAACCTTAGAAGTAGCTTAAGCATAAGTTTCTAAAGATCTAGACGTGAAGGTCCATTTCTGAAAACAGATGCGTGTTTAGCACACAAAAATTATCTTGAATCACCACCAAACCTTCGATGGTCCATCACGTCTAGGTTTTTGGAAATTTGAGCTTAAAATTGCATAAAATACCAATTTTTACTATTTTTAGGAACGTTTTATCGGAAACCCGTACTATTGTCCTAACTCTAATATCATCGTAAAATTATATTTCTTAGCCTTAAAATCAGGGATTAATACCGAAACGATTATCGGTTCCGGTACAGGTAACGGAACGACCCGAAATGAATGTTTCGGTAAAAGGTTATTTTTCGGTTTATAATTTGTATCGGTTTTCGGTTTCGATACGGTACACAGTTTTTTGTTTCGGTATACCGGCACGTACCGGTATAAGGACTTAGCGTTACGTTATACATTGGGTCCAAAAATATGCCACACAGAAAAATATTGTTTTTAAAAAGGGATTTCTCACGCTTCTCTATTTCATGAATGAGCGATTTCGCTAGAGAGGACCTATTTTTGGATATTTACAAATTGCAGTGTATCGTTTGGATACCCAAAACTAGACTTTCGACTTGAGACTTAGCTGTGGTCACCTCAGCTGGTTCTAGTATGCATACTATTTCGCGATCTGTGTCCCACACGTTCCGATGTAGAAGAATGTCGTTATCTGCGTCCTTAAGGGGCACACCTAGTGTGAAATTTCAAAAAAATCGATTTTTCTTTTTTTTTCATATTTCGGTAGATTACACCTTTAAAAATAACATATTAAAATTTCAAATCGATATCTCAAATAGTTTTTGAGTTATAGTTAAAGAGCAGCCGCTCGGCAGCTAGAGAGACGATCATTTTATCTTTAAACGCGTTTTTCTCGAAACAGCATTTTCCGAATTTGCTGCAGTGATTACTCAAAAACAAATGATCCGATCACTATGGAATTTTTTTTACATGTTCTATATATAGTTCTCCGTACAATGACCTATCGGTTTTTGATTTGATCAAAAAATCGAATTTTGGCAGGCCAAAAACGACCAAAATTTTGGGGTAAAATTCGACTTTTTTTTTAAAACGCCGCCATATTGTCAATTTTTGATTTTTTTTTATCGTAGGTCATTGTACAGACAATATTATCTAGTTTAACGAGAATTTTTTTTTTTTAAATTTCATCCACGGAGAAGGCCGGAATCACTGCAGCAGTGCAGGAACTTTTTTTTTTCGCGCCGTTGGAGATCGACTATAACTTAAAAAATATTTAATTTTCTTCTTCAAAAATTTCACTGTATATTCTTGAAACATGTATAAATATATTCTTAAAATTTTGAAATAATTGATAAAGTAGTTTTTTTAATAAAAATTCCCAAAAATCACCTTTTTTTTAGGCCATCACACTAGGTGTGCCCCTTAAAATTTAAGAAATGTTAAAGATGTCTTCTGCATTTTCATGGGAATTCAATACAAGTGACTAGCCAAATTTAGTGATTTTGCGTAGCATATTTTTAAAAGCTTGAGCACATGTATTTAAAATGGTATATCTTAGCTTAAAAATCGCAGAAATGATTGGGATAGTTTATCTTAAACCTAAGAAGTAAGACATAAGAAGTAAGAAAACTCAAAGAGAATTAAAACAATAGTATAGGTTTCACACAAAACGTGCCTAAAATGGTTAAAAAAAACATTTTATGTCACTTTAAGCTCAAATTACCTAAATCTAGACGTGAGTAGCATTAAAATCAGTTTGATAATATGCAAAATCTGCTTTCTAGTAATTAACTACACTAGGCAACAAAATTCGAGTATCTTCGTGTGCTAAGCAAAACTGCGTCTTCCGAAATTGTCCATCACGTCGGGATTTTTGTAATTTGAGCCAACCATTCAAGATACTGGAGCTTTAGTCCAGTCATTTAAGCTTAAATTAGGTAAGAATCTCGGAATTTGAGATACCCAGCTGTAAGTCTGTAAATACTTGTATACTGACACCCTAAAAGTTGTCTCAAAACCTACATATGGTAGTGTGTGCGCAACTATAAAATTTCAAGGTCAAAGGTCACAAAAATCGGTTTTTTTGCGCTTTTTTGGTAAATATCTCATTTCCTATGGGTTTTTTGCTATTTGTATTTATTATAAATATTGTAGAATACAAAATTCTCTACAAATTTTGTTTAATGAAAACGGTGAACCGTTTTCGAGATAGAGGGCGGAGAGCGCGCGGTCACAGGATCATTTCAGGTCAACCATTGCCTCCGGTCGAAAACGCGCCATATATAGATGATGAACTATCGATAAATCAATGATTATAAATATTTGTCAGTTTTTATTAACTATTATCTTATATTTTATCATTTTTTTCCCAACCTATCCACTTTTTGTTCTGAATTAATTTATTTAACAACTCTTACCTGCCCATGTAATTGCAGAATTGTTAATGAAAATATAGGAATTACGAGTATATTTGAATTTTAACCTAATTAATATTAATACTTACATGATGAAAAAAAAAACAAATAAATTATGAATTAATCTTTTTTATTAAAAAATATCATTCAATACATTTATTCTTATTAAAAGTAAAAAAATGGAATGAAGGGTACAAAAACTACAATTTATAATTTTAATCATCTTCTTCCTCTTCATCGTCGTCTTCCGACTGCTGGTAAATTTCAAACTGGTCTTCATTATCGTCTTCAACGGTAATGTCGCTCTGATAAGGTAGAGCATTAAGACAAGCTTGCCCAATACATTGGCCACAAGCTAAAGAGCATTGCAAGGCCGCTTTCCTGCATCCGCATCGCGAACCACAACCACTCTTGCAGTTGCAGAAAATTGTATTTAGCAAATCTTCTGGAGCAGGTGGTAAAATTGTCATGATAGGCTCCAAAAAATCGTTTCGCATTGCCCAACCCCATACCTTTGGTTCCAAATCATGCCCTATCCAAGTTTGAACTTGATAATATACACGTTTGAAATGTTGATGAGCAGCTGAACTTGTTGCTGGAATATTTGAAAGCTGCACAGGCTTATTAAGTTTTTTAGACTTGACGTAATGCATATAACGAGGATGATCGAGACTTTTCACAGATTTCGGAGCAATAAAGACAGTCAATAAGGTTGGAATTCCACTCTCTAATAATCTCTGGTCCGAACAATTTTCTTCCTCAAATGCTCCAGCTAGTTCATCCAATTATATTCAGTTTCTCCAAAACTTTTAAAAATTATTTTTTCCCCTTTTGAAAAAGCGCAATTTCTATGTCCATTAAAAAAAAAAAAAAAAATACTAGACCTCCCAACAGCCTCTCCATCTCAAAATCGTAGAGAAAGAGGATTCCAAGTGTTCTAGAGATTTTCGGAGGTGTCAAAATGATGCTTGTTGTAGTTAGCGTGAGCCAAAGCAAAAAATTTCTAATTTATATTTCATTAAAAAAAAAAATAATCGTTGAGACCCGGACCGACGGCAACGTCTCAACCAACTGAGCTACCGTTTACTTAAATTTCAACAGCTACTTTTTTTACTTTTCAGGGAAGCAAAAAATTTCTAATTTATATTTCATTAAAAAAAAAAAAAGACATCCTACCGGATTCGAACCAAGACCGACGGCAACGTCTCAACAACTGAGCTACCGTCGGCGACGAAGTGACACCTTCTAAATGTTTACTTAAATTTCATATACACAGCCTACTTTTCTGTCTTTTTTCAGGGAAGCAAAAAATTTCTAATTTATATTTCATTAAAAAAAAAAAAAAGACATCCTACCGGGATTCGAACCCGGACCGACGGCAACGTCTCAACCAACTGAGCTACCTTTACTTATAAATTTCATATACACAGCCTACTTTTCTTACTTTTCAGGGAAGCAAAAAATTTCTAATTTCTATTTCATTAAAAAAAAAAAAAAAAAAAAGACATCCCCCTTTGCGGGGATTCGAACCAGCATTTCAAAATCTTAGGCGTCCAGCCTATCCATCCTATTGTGGTAGAGTAGTTGCAGGGTGTCCAAGTGTCTGGGAGTTTTCGGAGGTGTCAAAATGATGCTTGTTGTGTAGTTAGTGTGAGCCAAATGTGTTTGTGTGTAAGTGTAAGACCATCTCGGGTGTACCGGACCGACGAACCCGACGCGACCGTAACGTCACAACCAACTGAGCTACCGTTCGCGGCGCAAAATACCTTAATGTTTACTTAAATTTCATATACACAGCCTACTTTTCTTTCTTTTTCAGGGAAGCAAAAAATTTCTAATTTATATTTCATTAAAAAAAAAAAAAAAAAAGACATCCTACCGGGATTCGAACCCGGACCGACGGCAACGTCTCAACCAACTGAGCTACCGTTTACTTAAATTTCATATACACAGCCTACTTTTCTTACTTTTCAGGAAGCAAAAAATTTCTAATTTATATTTCAGTAAAAAAAAAAAAAGACATCCTACCGGGATTCGAAACCCGCACCGACGGCAACGTCTCAAGCAACTGAGCTACCGTCGGCGACGAAATGACACCTTCTAAATGTTTACTTAAATTTCATATACACAGCCTACTTTTCTTTCTTTTTTCAGGGAAGCAAAAAATTTCTAATTTATATTTCATAAAAAAAAAAAAAAGACATCCTACCGATTCGAACCCGGACCGACGGCAACGTCTCAACCAACTGAGCTACCGTGTTTACTTAAATTTTCATATACACAGCCTACTTTTCTTACTTTTTCAGGGGAAGCAAAAATTTCTAATTTATATTTCATTAAAAAAAAAAAAGACATCTAACGGGATTCGAACCCGACCGACGGCAACCCACAACGACGACAGACATCCTACCGGGATTCGAACCCGCACCGACGGCAACGTCTCAAGCAACTGAGCTACCGTTGGCGACAAAATGACACCTCTTTTTGCTTTTCAGGGAAGCAAAAAATTTCTAATTTCTATTTCATTAAAAAAAAAAAAAAAAACATCCCCCTTTTGCGGGGATTCGAACCAGCATTTCAAAATCTTCTAGGCGTCCACAGCCTATCCATCTATTGTGGTAGAGAGTAGTTGCAGGGTGTCCAAGTGTTCTGGGAGTTTTCGGAGGTGTCCAAATGATGCTTGTTGTGTAGTTAGTGTGAGCCAAATGTGTTTGTGTGTAAGTGTAAGACCATGCTCGGGTGTACCGGGATTCGAACCCGGACCGACGGCAACGTCTCAACCAACTGAGCTACCGTCGGCGGCCAAATGATACCTTCTAAATGTTTACTTAAATTTCATATACACAGCCTACTTTTCTTTCTTTTTTCAGGGAAGCAAAAAATTTCTAATTTATATTTCATTAAAAAAAAAAAAAAAAAAAAAAGACATCCTACCGGGATTCGAACCCGGACCGACGGCAACGTCTCAACCAACTGAGCTACCGTTTACTTAAATTTCATATACACAGCCTACTTTTCTTACTTTTTTCAGGGAAGCAAAAAATTTCTAATTTATATTTCATTGAAAAAAAAAAGACATCCTACCGGGATTCGAACCCGCACCGACGGCAACGTCTCAAGCAACTGAGCTACCGTCCTGCTTAAATTTCATATACACTAAAGCCTACTTTTCTTACTTTTTCTTCAGGAAGCAAAAAATTTCTAATTTATATTTCCATTAAAAAAAAAAAAGACATCCTACCGGGATTCGAACCCGCACCGACGGCAACGTCTCAACCAACTGAGCTACCGTTAATTTACTTAAATTTCATATACACAGCCTACTTTTTCTTTCTTTTTTCAGGGAAGCAAAAAATTTCTAATTTATATTTCATTAAAAAAAAAAAAGACATCCTACCGGGATTCGAACCCGGACCGACGGCAACGTCTCAACCAACTGAGCTACCGTCTGCGACGCAGCCTTCTTTTCGACTTTTCAGGGATGCAAAAATTTCTAATTTCTATTTCATTAAAAAAAAAAAAAGACATCCCCCCTTTTGCGGGGATTCGAACCAGCATTTCAAAATCTTCTAGGCGTCCAGCCTATCCATCTATTGTGGTAGAGAGTAGTTGCAGGGTGTCCAAGTGTTCTGGAGTTTTCGGAGGTGTCCAAATGATGCTTGTTGTTGTAGTTAGTGTGAGCCAAATGTGTTTGTGTGTAAGTGTAAGACCATGCTCGGGGTGTACCGGGATTCGAACCCGGACCGACGGCAACGTCTCAACCAACTGAGCTACCGTCGGCGGCGAAATGATACCTTCTAAATGTTTACTTAAATTTCATATACACAGCCTACTTTTTTTTTTTCAGGGAAGCAAAATTTCTAATTTATATTTCATTAAAAAAAAAAAAAAAAAAAGACATCCTACCGGGATTCGAACCCGGACCGACGGCAACGTCTCAACCAACTGAGCTACCGTTTACTTAAATTTCATATGCACAGCCTACTTTTCTTACTTTTTCAGGGAAGCAAAAAATTTCTAATTTATATTTCATTAAAAAAAAAAAAAGACATCCTACCGGGATTCGAACCCGCACCGACGGCAACGTCTCAAGCAACTGAGCTACCGTCGGCGACGAAATGACACCTTCTAAATGTTTACTTAAATTTCATATACACAGCCTACTTTTCTTTCTTTTTTCAGGGAAGCAAAAAATTTCTAATTTCTATTTCATTAAAAAAAAAAAAAACATCTACGGATCAACGGACCGACGGCAACGTCCAACGGCTACCGTTTACTTAAATTTCATATACACAGCCTACTTTTTCTTTTTCAGGGAAGCAAAAAATTTCTAATTTATATTTCATAAAAAAAAAAAGACATCCTACCGGGATTCGAACCCGCACCGACGGCAACGTCTCAACCAACTGAGCTACCGTCGGCGACGAAATACACCTTCTAAATGTTTACTTAAATTTCATATACACAGCCTACTTTTCTTTCTTTTTTCAGGGAAGCAAAAAAATTTCTAATTTATATTTCATTAAAAAAAAAAAAAAGACATCCTACCGGGATTCGAACCCGGACCGACGGCAACGTCTCAACCAACTGAGCTACCGTTTACTTAAATTTCATATACACAGCCTACTTTTCTTACTTTTTCAGGGAAGCAAAAATTTCCAATTTATATTTCATTGAAAAAAAAAGACATCCTACCGGGATTCGAACCCGCACCGACGGCAACGTCTCAAGCAACTGAGCTACCGTCGGCGACGAAATGACACCTTCTAAATGTTTACTTAAATTTCATATACACACTTTTTCTTACTTTTTTCAGGGGAAGCAAAAAATTTCTAATTTCTGATTTCATTAAAAAAAAAAAAAAAAAAGACATTAAAGAGATTCGAACCCGCACCGACGCAACGTCTCAACAACTGAGCTACCGTTTATTTACATACTTTTCGTCTTTTCAGGGAAGCGAAAAATTCTAATTTCTATTTCATTAAAAAAAAAAAAAATCCCCCCCCCCTTTTGCGGGGATTCGAACCAGCATTTCAAAATCTTCTAGGCGTCCAGCCTATCCATCTATTGTGGTAGAGAGTAGTTGCAGGGTGTCCAAGTGTTCTGGGAGATTTTCGGAGGTGTCCAAATGATGCTTGTTGTGTAGTTAGTGTGAGCCAAATGTGTTTGTGTGTAAGTGTAAGACCATGCTCGGGTGTACCGGGATTCGAACCCGGACCGACGGCAACGTCTCAACCAACTGGAGCTACCGTCGGCGGCGAAATGATACCTTCTAAATGTTTACCTAAATTTCATATACACAGCCTACTTTTCTTTCTTTTTTTCAGGGAAGCAAAAAATTTCTAATTTATATTTCATTAAAAAAAAAAAAAAAGGAACATCCTACCGGGATTCGAACCCGGACCGACGGCAACGTCTCAACCAACTGAGCTACCGTTTACTTAAATTTCATATACACAGCCTACTTTTTCTTACTTTTCAGGGAAGCAAAAAATTTCTAATTTATATTTCATTAAAAAAAAAAAAGCATCCTACCGGGATTCGAACCCGCACCGACGGCAACGTCTCAAGCAACTGAGCTACCGTCGGCGACGAAATGACACCTTCTAAATGTTTACTTAAATTTCATATACACAGCCTACTTTTCTTTCTTTTTCGGGAAGCAAAAAATTTCTAATTTATATTTCATTAAAAAAAAAAAAAAAAAGACATCCTACCGGGGTTCGGGCCCGGACCGACGGCACGTCTCAAAGGTGGCGTCTCGTTTACTTAAATTTCTTCCTCTTTCTTACTTTTTCGGGAAGCAAAAATTTCTAATTTTATTTCTGAAAAAAAAAGACATCCACCGGGATTCGAACCGCACCGACGGCAACGTCTCAAGCAACTGAGCTACCGTCGGCGACGAATGAACCTTCTAAAGTTTACTTAAATTTCAGTATACACAGCCTACTTTTCTTTCTTTTTCAGGGAAGCAAAAAATTTCTAATTTTATTTCTTAAAAAAAAAAAAAAGACATCCTACCGGGATTCGAACCCGGACCGACGGCAACGTCTCAACCAACTGAGCTACCGTTTACTTAAATTTCATATACACAGCCTACTTTTCGTACTTTTCAGGGATTCAAAAAATTTCTAATTTCTATTTCATTAAAAAAAAAAAAAAGACATCCCCCTTTTGCGGGGATTCGAACCAGCATTTCAAAATCTTCTAGGCGTCCAGCCTATCCATCTATTGTGGTAGAGAGTAGTTGCAGGGTGTCCAAGTGTTCTGGGAGTTTTCGGAGGTGTCCAAATGATGCTTGTTGTGTAGTTAGTGTGAGCCAAATGTGTTTGTGTGTAAGTGTAAGACCATGCTCGGGTGTACCGGGATTCGAACCCGGACCGACGGCAACGTCTCAACCAACTGAGCTACCGTCGGCGGCGAAATGATACCTTCTAAATGTTTACTTAAATTTCATATACACAGCCTACTTTTCTTTCTTTTTTCAGGGAAGCAAAAAATTTCTAATTTCTATTTCATTAAAAAAAAAAAAAAAAAAGACATCCTACCGGGATTCGAACCCGGACCGACGGCAACGTCTCAACCAACTGAGCTACCGTTTACTTAAATTTCATATACACAGCCTACTTTTCTTACTTTTTCAGGGAAGCAAAAATTTCTAATTTATATTTCATTAAAAAAAAAAAGACATCCTACCGGGATTCGAACCCGCACCGACGGCAACGTCTCAAGCAACTGAGCTACCGTCGGCGACGAAATGACACCTTCTAAATGTTTACTTAAATTTCATATACACAGCCTACTTTTCTTCTTTTTCGGGAAGCAAAAAATTTCTAATTTCTATTTCATTAAAAAAAAAAAAAAAAAATCCTACAGGATTCGAACCCGCACCGACGGCAACGTCTCAAGCAACTGAGCTACCGTCGGCGACGAAATACACTTCAAATGTTTACTTAAATTTCATATACACAGCCTACTTTTCTTTCTTTTTCAGGGAAGCAAAAAATTTCTAATTTCTATTTCATTAAAAAAAAAAAAAAAGAACATCCTACCGGGATTCGAACCCGGACCGACGGCAACGTCTCAACCAACTGAGCTACCGTTTACTTAAACCAAATTCTTTTCGGAAGCAAAATTTAATTATTTTTCTAAAAAAAAAAAAAGACACCGGATTCGACGACCGACGCAACGTCTCAACCAACTGAGCTACCGTTTACTTAAATTTCATATACACAGCCTACTTTTCTTACTTTTCAGGGAAGCAAAAAATTTCTAATTTCTATTTCATTAAAAAAAAAAAAAGACATCCCCCTTTTGCGGGGATTCGAACCAGCATTTCAAAAATCTTCTAGGCGTCCAGCCTATCCATCTATTGTGGTAGAGAGTAGTTGCAGGGTGTCCAAGTGTTCTGGGAGTTTTCGGAGGTGTCCAAATGATGCTTGTTGTGTAGTTAGTGTGAGCCAAATGTGTTTGTGTGTAAGTGTAAGACCATGCTCGGGTGTACCGGGATTCGAACCCGGACCGACGGCAACGTCTCAACCAACTGAGCTACCGTCGGCGGCGAAATGATACCTTCTAAATGTTTACTTAAATTTCATATACACAGCCTACTTTTTCTTTCTTTTTTCAGGGAAGCAAAAAATTTCTAATTTATATTTCATTAAAAAAAAAAAAAAAAAAAAAAAAGACATCCTACCGGGATTCGAACCCGGACCGACGGCAACGTCTCAACCAACTGAGCTACCGTTTACTTAAATTTCATATACACAGCCTACTTTTCTTACTTTTCAGGGAAGCAAAAATTTCTAATTTATATTTCATTAAAAAAAAAAAAAAGACATCCTACCGGGGATTCGAACCCGCACCGACGGCAACGTCTCAAGCAACTGAGCTACCGTCGGCGACGAAATGACACCTTCTAAATGTTTACTTAAATTTCATATACACAGCCTACTTTTCTGTCTTTTTTCAGGGAAGCAAAAAATTTCTAATTTAAAAAAAAAAAAAGTCGGTTTTTTTCTAAAAATAATATTCAAAAAAAAAGACATCCTACCGGGATTCGAACCCGTAGGCAACGTCTCAACCAACTGAGCTACCGTTTACTTAAATTTCATATACACAGCCTACTTTTCTTACTTTTCAGGGAAGCAAAAAATTTCTAATTTATATTTCATTAAAAAAAAAAAAAAAAAAGACATCCTACCGGGATTCGAACCCGGACCGACGGCAACGTCTCAAGCAACTGAGCTACCGTCGGCGACGAAATGACACCTTCTAAATGTTTACTTAAATTTCATATACACAGCCTACTTTTCTGTCTTTTTCAGGGAAGCAAAAAATTTCTAATTTTATTTCATTAAAAAAAAAAAAAAACATCCTACCGGTTCGAACCCGGACCGGACGGCAACGCCACCAACGGCTTACTTATTAAGCTCTTTTATTCATTAAAAAAAAAAAGACATCTACGGGATTCGAACCCGCACGACGGCCGTCCCCACTGTTCAAATTTCATACACAGCTACTTTTCGTACTTCAGGGAAACAAAAAATTTCTAATTTCTATTTCATTAAAAAAAAAAAAAAAAAACATCCCCCCCTTTGCGGGGGATTCGAACCAGCATTTCAAAATCTTCTAGGCGTCCAAGCCTATCCATCTATTGTGGTAGAGAGTAGTTGCAGGGTGTCCAAGTGTTCTGGGAGTTTTCGGAGGTGTCCAAATGATGCTTGTTGTGTAGTTAGTGTGAGCCAAATGTGTTTGTGTGTAAGTGTAAGACCATGCTCGGGTGTACCGGGATTCGAACCCGGACCGACGGCAACGTCTCAACCAACTGAGCTACCGTCGGCGGCGAAATGATACCTTCTAAATGTTTACTTAAATTTCATATACACAGCCTACTTTTCTGTCTTTTTTCAGGGAAGCAAAAAATTTCTAATTTCTATTTCATTAAAAAAAAAAAAAAAAAAAAAAGACATCCTACCGGGATTCGAACCCGGACCGACGGCAACGTCTCAACCAACTGAGCTACCGTTTACTTAAATTTCATATACACAGCCTACTTTTCTTACTTTTTTCAGGGAAGCAAAAAATTTCTAATTTCTATTTCATTAAAAAAAAAAAAAGACATCCTAACGGGATTCGAACCCGCACCGACGGCAACGTCTCAACCAACTGAGCTACCGTAATAAGTTAAATTCATATACAGCCTACTTTTTTCAGGGAAGAAAATTTCTTAATTTATATTTCTAAAAAAAAAAAGAATCCAGGGATTCAACCCGCCGCAACGTCTCAACCAACTGAGCTACCGTCGGGCAAATGACCCTTTAAATTTTACTTAAATTTCATAAACACAGCCTACTTTTCTTTCTTTTTTCAGGGAAGCAAAAAATTTCTAATTTATATTTCATTAAAAAAAAAAAAAATCCTACCGGGATTCGAACCCGACCGACGGCAACGTCTCAACCAACTGAGCTACCGTTTACTTAAATTTCATATACACAGCCTACTTTTCTTTCTTTTTCAGGGGAAGCAAAAAATTTCTAATTTATTTTCATAAAAAAAAAAAAAAAGACATCCTACCGGGATTCGAACCCGACCGACGGCAACGTCTCAAGCAACTGTAGTCCAGTCATTTAAGGTAAGAATCTCGGAATTTGAGATGCCCAGCTGTAAGTCTGTAAATACTTGTATACTGACACCCTAAAAGTTGTCTCAAAACCTACATATTGTATTTATTATAAATATTGTAGAATACAAAATTCTCTACAAATTTTGTTTTTTGAAAACGGTGAACCGATTTTCGAGATTAGAGGGTCGGGAGCGCGCGGTCACAGGATCATTTCAGGTCAACCATTGCCTCCGGTCGAAAACGCGCCATATATAGATGATGAACTATCGATAAATCAATGATTATAAATATTTGTCAGTTTTTATTAACTATTATCTTATATTTTATCATTTTTTTCCCAACCTATCCACTTTTTGTTCTGAATTAATTTATTTAACAACTCTTACCTGCCCATGTAATTGCAGAACTGTTAATGAAAATATAGGAATTACGAGTATATTTGAATTTTAACCTAATTAATATTAATAACTTCTTACATGATGAAAAAAAAAACAAATAAATTATGAATTAATCTTTTTATTAAAAAATATCATTCAATACATTTATTCTTATTAAAAGTAAAAAAATGGAATGAAGGGTACAAAAACTACAATTTATAATTTTAATCATCTTCTTCCTCTTCATCGTCGTCTTCCGACTGCTGGTAAATTTCAAACTGGTCTTCATTATCGTCTTCAACGGTAATGTCGCTCTGATAAGGTAGAGCATTAAGACAAGCTTGCCCAATACATTGGCCACAAGCTAAAGAGCATTGCAAGGCCGCTTTCCTGCATCCGCATCGCGAACCACAACCACTCTTGCAGTTGCAGAAAATTGTATTTAGCAAATCTTCTGGAGCAGGTGGTAAAATTGTCATGATAGGCTCCAAAAAATCGTTTCGCATTGCCCAACCCCATACCTTTGGTTCCAAATCATGCCCTATCCAAGTTTGAACTTGATAATATACACGTTTGAAATGTTGATGAGCAGCTGAACTTGTTGCTGGAATATTTGAAAGCTGCACAGGCTTATTAAGTTTTTTAGACTTGACGTAATGCATATAACGAGGATGATCGAGACTTTTCACAGATTTCGGAGCAATAAAGACAGTCAATAAGGTTGGAATTCCACTCTCTAATAATCTCTGGTCCGAACAATTTTCTTCCTCAAATGCTCCAGCTAGTTCATCCAAATTTGTCAGTTTCTCCAAAACTTTTAAAAATTATTTTTTCCCCTTTTGAAAAAGCGCAGAAGTTGTGTCACAGCCACTTAATGCGTGCAGAAATAAAATATGTGTTTTGGAATGAGGATAATTATCAAAACTTTTAGACTAGTATATTTCCGTTTTTACATTTCCTTTCCCAACTTTTTTAAAGAGATTTCATACCGCGCACTACTTCAATAAGCGGTTCACCTCCCGAATCTGACTTATTACATAGAAAACACAAATCAGCCATAGTTCATTAAATTGTACGTCCGTAGTTACCAAGATACGATTAAAACTGAAATAAAGAGAAGACGGTCGTAACTATACATTACAATTGAACAAGGTCCGTAGTGTATAATAGGGACCCGTATAATTCCCAGGTATAGTAGAAGGATTTTAAAATTTACAGATTTTAAAGAAGATGCACTTAATTATTTTATTTTTAATATGTCATTAGTGTAAATATAATTGTATTATGATTTAAGTTTTTCCCTTAATTATTTTTTAATTTTAGGAAACGGTTATCAGTATTATTGAATAGATATAGATTTAATGCATCAAGAAAATGATCAAATATAATATAATAGTTAATAAAAACTGACAAATATTTATAATCATTGACTTATCGATAGTTCATCAACGCGTTTTCGACCTGAGGCAATGGTTGGCCTGAAGTGATCCTGTGACCGCGCGCTCTCCACCCTCTACCTCGAAAACGGTTCACCGTATGAAAAATTTCATTAAACAAAATTTGTAGAGAATTTTGTATTCTACAATATTTATAATAAATACAAATAGCAAAAAACCCATAGGAAATGAGATATTTACCAAAAAAGCGCAAAAAACCGATTTTTGTGACCTTTGACCTTGAAATTTTATAGTTGCGCACACACTACCATATGTAGGTTTTTAGACAACTTTTAGGGTGTCAGTATACAAGTATTTACAGACTTACAGCTGGGTATCTCGAATTCCGAGGTGAACTTACTATATTGACTGGACTATTGTTGCCTAGTGCTATTAATTTTAAAACAAAAATGTTGAAATTGTTATTTAATTTAAGTTATACTTTCCGCTTTTATGTTGTTAATTATTCACATGGAATTCCAATCTTTATTTTCTGTTTTTATACCCTTGCAGAGGGTATTATAAAATTGTGCGGATGTTTGTAACGCATTGAAGGAAGCATCTCCGACCACATAAAGTATATATATTCTTGATCAGGATGACGAGCTGAGTTGATTTAGCCCTGTCCGTCCGTCCGTCTGTCCGTCTGTCTGTTACTATGCTATCCCCTCCGTCAGTTTTAAAGCTATCCTTATCAAACTTTGCACGAAGTCTTCTGGTACATATACGCTGCCATTTGTCGGAACCGGCCGGATCGGATGACTTTAGCATATAGCTGCCATAGGAACGATCGGTCAAAAAACTAGTTTTAGGGAGAAAAACTTTTTTGTTTTTAATGGAAACGCCTCCAAAGTACGTATTTCTTAGTTTACTATCCTTTCCCATGATTTCACTAAGTTTGGTCGAAATCGGATGACTATATCATATAGCTGCCATAGGAACGATCGGTCGAAAAACTAGTTCTAGTGAGAAAAACTTTTTTGTTTTTAATGAAAACGTCCTTATCATTGGCATACACTTATTTTGTATACTTTTACACAATTCTACACAGTTGGGTCGAAATCGGATGACTATAACATATAGCTCCTATAGGAACGATCGGTCGAAAAACTAGTTCTAGTGAGAAAAACTTTTTTGTTTTTAATGAAAACGTCCTTTGCCCATGCATATACTTATCTTATATACTTTAACATATTTCTACAAAGTTTTATCAAAGTCGGATGACTATAGCATACAGCTGCAGTATGAACGAAAAGAAGTTCTTGTGAAAGAAATTTTTATCTTTTAAATCGGATCGCCTCCAAATTTCGTAATTAACAGTGTTTTATGCTTTTCCTTGATTTCACCAAATTTGCTCGAAATCAGACATCTATATAGTATAGATCCCATTGAAAAGTAAGGTCCAAAAAGTAGTTTTAGTTTGAAAATTTTTTTGTATTCAATGGAAGCTGCAAGGGTATACAAAACTTCGGCCGAGCCGAAGTTAACTTTCCCCTATTTTTTATTTATTTAATTGATATGTTTGAACCTTATCAGTGTAGCTTTAGACCTGGCAAATCCACCACGGACCAGATATTCACATTGCGACAAATCCTGGAGAAGACCCAAGAGAGAAATATCGACACCCACCACCTTTTTGTTGACTACAAAGCCGCCTTTGACACGCCGATAAGGTCAAAGTTCTTTGAAGCCCTGTCTACCTTTGGTATTCCAGCAAAGTACTTTCGACTTTGCATGATGACGTTGAGAAGCACACAAAGCTCCGTCAAAATAGGTAAAGACCGCTCCGAGCCTTTCGATACCAAAAGAGGTTTGAGGCAGGGTGATACCTTATCGTGCGACTTCTTTAATCTGCTGATGGAGTACTGCGCCAGTGCCCAAATGCTAACAGAACGGGCACCATCTTTACCAGAGATAACATGCTACTTGCATATGCCGATGATATTGACATCATCGGCAAAAGCGAATCTGTGGTAAAAAAGGCGTTCTCAGAGATAGAGAAGCAGTCAAAACTTATGGGCTTAGCGGTAAATGAGGATAAGACGAAGTACCTACAATCAACGCGCAATGAGTCTACGCTTGGACAATCTGTTGCAATGGGAGACTACAACTTCAAGGTTGTTAAGGAATTTGTCTACCTCGGAACGACGATAACCAGCGACAACAACACCAGTCTGGAAATCCGAAGAAGAATTACTCTTGCAAACCGATGTTCTTACGGGCTCAATAAGGAGTTCAAGAGCAGAGACCTCTCTCGGAAAACGAAAATTGCGCTATACAAGTCGCTTATCATCCCAGTCCTGCTATACGGCGCAGAAGCATGGACAATGACAAAAGAGGATGAGGCGGCAATTGGCGTGTTCGAGAGAAAAGTTCTTCGGAGGATTTATGGACCTCTAAACGTTGGCGGCGAATTTCGCATCCGAATGAATCGCGAACTGTATGAGCTCTATGGGGACACTGACCTAGTCAAGCGCATAAAACAACAGCGTTTGCGCTGGATAGGACATGTTACCCGTATGGATGATAACGCTCCAGTAAAGCTTGTGTACAATCGGCATGCGATAGAGTTGGGAGGCACTCCCCCGCCTGGTCGACCAAAGCGGAGATGGCGTGACCAGGTGCAGGGAGACATTGCGAACCTGGGAGTGTCCTTCTGGTGGAATGTCGCTCTGGACAGAGGCGAGTGGAGGGCATAAGTGGCAGCGGCCGAGACCGTAAAACGGTTGTGATGGCCAAAGAAGAAGAAGAAGAATTTATTTAATGGAAATTAGAGAATCCAATACTATCGATAGTATCGACTTTTTGTCTAAAAACTAACGAAAATATCGAATGGCGTCACTATTGATAGTTTTGCAGTCCTAGTTCGCGGTGCTGGATAACCGGCTTAAAGCATAACAAACGGTTAAATACGAAGAATCGTGTGGGAGCAAATAAAACAATTACATGCCGATTTTGAGGACATTTCCATGGAAAACAAAAAGTTTTCCCAACTAATACTAGTTTTCAGAATATACTTTTTTATACTTTTCTATATTGGTGAAATCATGGAGAATCATAGTAAACTAGAAAATACGAAGTTTGGAGGCGTTTCAATTGAAAACCAAAAAGATTTTCTCACTAAAACTAGTTTTTCGGCCGATCGTTCCTATGGCAGCTATATGCTATAGTCATCCGATTCGGCCGGATCCGACAAATGTGCTGCGTATTTATACCTAAAGATTTCGTGCAAAGTTTGGGGTAGGTAGTTTTAAAACTGACGGAGGAGATAGCATAGAAACAGACGGACAGACAAACGGACATGGCTAAATCAACTCAGCTCGATATGCTGATCAAGAATATATATTCTTTATGTGGTCGAAGATGTTTCCCTCAAGGCATTACAAACAACCGGACAATTCTATAATACCCTCTGCAAGGGTATAACAAGAAAGAAAGTCGGTCAAGCCCGACTATAACATGCTCTGTCATCACCGTTGCGACCGTTGCTGCCCATAATTGTTTGTTTTCCTTATAACTTGACAACCGTTCATCCGATCTATACTATTACTTTGTCGGATTGATAAATAATCCTGATTACTAAATATGTCCAGCAGGAACGAACCTTCTATCTATAAAACTGTAAGAGATATGAAGTTTTTTTCCGATTAGTGGTGCGTTGTAAAAATTAAAAATAAACTTGATCTGCCTGCAAGTATAAGAAGCATATGTCCCATACATGTCAAACCTCTATCTCTTACCATTTCCGAGATCTGTTTGTTCATACGGAAAGACGGACAGACAGACAGACAGGCGGACGGACAGACTGACATGGCTATATCGACTCGGCTGGTTATGCTGATCACGAATATATATACTTTATAGGGTCGGAGATGCTTCCTTCTGCCTGTTAGATACTTTTGCACAAACTTAATATACTCTTTGTTCCTCTGGTACAGAGTGTAAAAATGTTAATCAAAAAAATGAAATACTTTTTTTGTAAAAACATTAGTGGTTTATCAATTTTGCCATACTAACTAAGAAAATGATTCCTGAGTCATCAAAGTGCCATTGTATTTGGTATACATTAATCCAAGTATTATACTAACGAAAGAAAACCCCATTTAACAATAGCATTTTTGTGCAGTGTATCTCTTGAGCGTAAAACTTTATGGGCTTGCAAGTGCGTCTCGCTTACTCAATGAGTAACAGTGGAAAGGTAAAGCTAAGCACCGTCAAAGAGCTGTGCTTGTGCTGTGGGATGTGCCAATTTAGTCTACACACATGACTATGACTGTGCAACCCAGCTGGGCTCTCCAACAAATGCAGCTTTTAGACCAGGTAAGTCTCTGAAATGGTGAGTTTTGGTATGGTTTGAACGCAACTAAGATTTGGGCAACACAAACAACCCAACAGAAACCTAAGGAGGGAGCCAGCCAGCCAGCGAAGCGTGTCTGCTTTACCTTTTGCCGTTACGGAGACCATCTTCAGTTGAGTAAAGGCATTGGACTGGTGAAGTTGCTAGTTTCGGATGTGTACGGCTTAAGATTAAAAAATCTAATTAACTAATCATTAAACCCACTAAAACAATAAAGAACGTTCTTGAATAATATGAAAATAGTTCATTAGTTATTTTGGAAACTCATTATCTAGCTTAAACGGTCCTATACGTATGTGAAGTTCAAAGCGGGTGCCTGTGCCCCTCTGTGGAAATGATGCTCGTTCATGCATAGCCAAGTGCTGTGCAATGCTGTTGTAGTTATCGTCCGTTCCGGCCTCCAACTCTCCAAATCCAACTCTTGGCCAAGTCTTAGGAAAACGAAAACAAAGAGCAGACAATGCTTAAAGCCACAAGGAAAACACCAACATCGACCGATCCATACAAATCGAAATTAAAAGTTAAAGCCAGCCATAATATTAATAAGGGCAAAGCCGAGCAACTGCCCATAGTGGCACTGGCCACCGACTCTGCCAAAACAGCAGAGGATGAGAATATTGTGGTGAACCCAACTCCCCAAAAATTGAGCTTGAAGGGCAGCCAGCTCGGTGGCAGCATTTTGATTGGCAATTACAGTGTGAGTACAGAGTCTGGGTGGTGTATCCGCTTTTGTTTTCTCGTTATAATCCAACAATCTACAGTATCTGACCCAATTGGAGGTGTGTGAGAATGAAATGGAAATTTTGGATTTGAGTTCGCTGGCTCAATTGGAAACGCTGAAATGCAGTCGCAACAAACTAATGGAACTGATCGTAAATGGCACCAACTTGCAGACCCTTTTGGCTGATCACAACTGTGAGTAATATGTTCAACAATTTTGAAGTAAGCTTCTAATCAGGGCTGCAAGTCACATAAAAGTAATTAAATTTTTTGGGATCAGGTTCATGGTCAACTTAAGGTAAGGTAAGGTCACCAAAGGTACACAGAGTAAATTAAGCTTGTGCAAAAGTAACAACCAGAAGGAAGCTTCTCCGACCCTATAAAGTCTATATATTCTTGATCAGCATCAACAGCCTAGGAAAAAACGTAATATCTCCCACAGTTTTATAGATATAAGGTTCGTACTTTCTAGGCATATTTAGTAATCAGGATTTTTTATCGATCAGCTAAAGAATTCGTAAAGATCGGATGAAAGATAGACAAGTTATGAAGAAAACATACAATTATGCTGGGCATCATTGGCCGCAATAATGATGGAAAGCACTTCACACAGCTTAACACAAACTTTGGGAGGTACAGAGTATTTTATAGTTGGACTGGACCGACTTTCTTACGTGTTGTTGTTGCTGCGGTTGTTGTTGTATTTCGGTTCAAAGTTAGCCAAAAATTTAAAACATAAGTTGAGACATTGACCGATTTCAAATATCCAAGTTCAAATCAGAATAACAGTTTATCTCATTATCGTGTGATTTATTTTCAAAATATAAGTGGATTCGAGGTAATCGCGCTTAAAGTTTCAACAACTGTTTTCGATCAAATAAAAACTATGTTTAATATATTTCACAAATGGATTTGATGCATTTGAGTGTTAGCTTTCATCGAACAAAAAAAATTTACAAAGTGGAACCCAACAAATGCAACCAAACGAAGTAAATTAAAAACATTTAATTTTGCAAAATTTTTATATTTCTAGATAAAAAACTAATGTTACATCAACAGCCAAATACCTACACAGAAAAAAAACGGCGAGATTGATTCAATCTTTTTTTTCTTAGAGTAATATTCTACTTAATTCAATCGTTTAAGGCTTGGCGCAATCCTTTCGAGCTTGTTTCATTCCATATGTGCTAACATCAATCCCTTTAAAGATTGCAATGTTCATAAATTAGGAACAATAGCAAAAAAGTATAAGTAGCATTTAAGACATAGGACAGCAATCATGTGATATGGTGCTGTGCGATAAGATGCCATGCCATTCGTGTTTAGTGCAAAACTGCAAAGTTTTGAGTTCGAGTCCCAGACAAGACTACACGAATTTTCTTATTTCTTTGTTTTTTCAGAAGCTTTAAATATACCAAGACTGGTGTCGGTGGGTGGGGGGTGTCCTATGGAAAATGGAGGAAGAAGGGAAAGGGGAAAATATTAATCACGAACAAGCTTAAAGTTCGGACTACATTAATCCGAAACAGCATTGAAAACAGGGTAATCCCGGATATTCTTAAGCCGATCCGAAAAAATATTGATTTGATCCCCCTTTTTTATACCCTTGCTGAGGGTATTATAAAATTGTCCGGCTGTTTGTAACGCATAGAAGGAAGCATATCCGACTACATAAAGAATATATATTCTTCATCAGCATGACGAGCTGAGTTGATTTAGCCTCCTCCTCAGTCAGTTTTAAAGCCATTCTCACCAAACTTTGAACGAAGTCTTTTGGTACAAATACGCTGCACATTTGTCGGAGCCGGCTGGATCGGATGACTATAACATATAGCTGTCATAGAAACGATCGGTCGAAAACTAGTTTTAGTTAGAAAAACTTTTTTTATACCCTTGCAGAGGGTATTATAAAATTGTCCGGATGTTTGTAACGCATTGAAGGAAGCATCTCCGACCACATAAAGTATATATATTCTTGATCAGCATGAAAAGCTGAGTTCATTTAGCCTTGTCCGTCTGTCCGTCTGTCTGTTTCTATGCTATCTCCTCCGTCAGTTTTAAAGCTATCCTCACCAAACTTTGCACGAAGTCTTTTGGTACAAATACGCTGCACATTTGTCGGAACCGGCCAGATCGGATGACTATAGCATATAGCTGCCATAGGAACGATCGGTTAAAAAACTAGTTTTAGTGAAAGAAACTTTTTGTTTTTAATGGAAACGCCTCCAAAGTCCGTATTTCTTAGTTTACTATCCTTTCCCATGATTTCACTAAGTTTGGTCGAAATCGGATGACTATAGCATATAGCTGCCATAGGAACGATCGGTAAAAAGCTAGTTCTAGTGAGAAAAACTTTTTTGTTTTTAATGAAAACGTCATTATCATTGGCGTACACTTATTTTATAAACTTTTACACAATTCTACAATGTTTGGTCGAAATCGGATGACTATAGCATATAGCTCCCATAGGAACGATCGGTCGAAAAACTAGTTCGAGTGAGGAAAACTTTTTTGTTTATACTAAAACGCCCTTTTTATTGGCATATTCTTATTTTATATACTTTAACACATTTCTACAAAGTTTTATCAAAATCGGATGACTATAGTATATAGCTGCAGTATGAATGATCGGTCGAAAAAGAAGTTCTAGTGAGAAAAACTTTTTTGTTTGAATGGAATTGCCTCCAAATTTCGTAATTAACCGTGTATTATGCTTTTTTATGATTTGTCGAAATCAGACATCATAGAAAAGTAAAGTCTGAAAAGTAGTCTTAGAAAAACTTTTTTGTTTTCAATGGACATGTCCTTAAATTTGGCATGTATTTGTTTTATATACTCCCACACTATTCTACAAAGTTTGGTCAAAATCGGATGACTGTAGCATTTAGCTGCCATAGGAACGATCGGTCAAAAACTAGTTCTTGTGAGAAAAACTTTTTTTTTTAATGGAAACGTCCCTTATGCTGGCATATATTTATTTTATTTACTTTTACACAATTCTACAAAGTTTTGTCTAAATCGGATTACTATAGCATATAGCTGTTGTATGAATGATCGGTCGAAAAAGAAGTTCTACTGAGAAATTTTTTTTTTTAATTGGGATTGCCTCTAAATTTCGTAATTAACAGTTCGCTATGGTTTCCCATGATTGCACTATGTTCGGACATCTTTATAGTATAGCTCCCATAGAAAAATAAGGTCCGAAAAATAGTCTTATTTAGAAAAACAAACTGCAAGGGTATACAAAACTTCGGCCGAGCCGAAGTGAACTTTCTCCTATTTTTCAATCCTAAAAAGATCAAAAAAGGCGAGTGGCGGGCATTAATAGCAGCGGCCGAGACCGTCAAACGGTTGTGATAGAAATATCGGGCAAAAATTTAATTAATCAAAAAATTCGAGATTAATTTAATCCCAAAGCAGGATCACTTTAAGCATGTTCGAGATCTATTTGCTCCCAGAAAAATTCCTCTACCTTTCCTTTCTTCCTCCATTTTCCATAGGACACCCACCAACACCAGTTTTGGTATATTTAAAGCTTATGAAAAAACATAAAGAAATTTAAAAAATTATTGTTGTCTTGTCTGGGACTCGAACTCAAAACCTTGCATCATTGTACTGAACGCGAATGGCATGGCATCTCATCGCACAGCACACACAAAATTCTATTTATACTTTTACGCTCTTGTTCCTAAATTATGAACATTGTGATCTCGAATGGGTTTGAAGTAAGCACATTTGCAATGAAACAAGCTCAAAAGGATTGCGCCAAGCCTTAAAAGATTGAATTGAGTAGAAAATCCTGTAAATCGAGATTGAAATTTTAAGCTCGTGCCAGGATTACTCTAAGAAAGAAAAATATTGAATTTATCTCGCCGTTTTTTTCTCTGTGTACTGCAGTATTAATATTTATGCTGAGCAGACACTTTTGTTGGTGCTAAATATAATACAGTCGGGCTTAAACGACTTTTTTTAAGCAGAGGCAAATAACACCGCAAAGGAGGCTGATTGACCGAACAGCTGTTTTAAGACGCACCAAAACCAAAGACTCATCAGCGGTCTTGCCTGTCGACTGTCAGTCCAGCAGCCGTCTTTCCATTCCCGCGACACCATAACTGCTTGGAAATTCCAAAGCAGCATGAACTGTCGGATTTGGTGGTATCTTTCTGTTTTTGCGCTCATGCTGCTTTGGAATTCCCAAGTATATAATAAATGTTTATGCCAAAGAATCGACGTAGGGACTTTAGTGCATTGGACCATAGTGTAATTGGTTCGCAGAACTGATAATAAGTGTGTTTGTTAAAATAGAATTGCAGACAACTGTAGATTTGGGTTGGATAACAGAATTTCACTTCACCGTTATTTTTTGTATTTTTGTATTAAAGGTCTGCACAGCATCTCCACCACAAACAGTCATCCAGTGCCGCTGAAACTAGTACATATCGACATCTCGCACAATGATTTTGGGGAGTTGCCAAATTGGGTTGGTGCTTGTGTGGCATTAAACTTCTTGGATGCATCGCATAATCGTTTGAGCAACATCACCGGACTTTTGCGGAATTTCAGCGTGCATCAACTGCTTACCCTGAACCTGGCTCATAATGAGATGCAACAATTGGAGTATCTACCGGATGCATTTAACAGTGTTCAAAACTTACATTTGCAAAGCAATGAGCTGTCCAGTTTGCCGGATAACTTCTTTGCCGTCACACATACCGCACTGCACACACTGAATGTGGCTTGTAACAAATTAACCACGCTGCCCAGGTATGAGCAGAACAATCATGCTGCCCTGGTGCATCTATCTCTATCGGGTAATCAGTTGAATGACAGTATTTTTGAGCCACTGCTCAATGCGGGCAAGTTGAAAGTTTTGCACTTGGCTTATAACCGCATTGCTACTCTGCCGCCAGAATGTCTACGTAATTGGAGCGACTTGGAGATTCTGGTGCTTTCTGGTAATAGCCTACAAAAATTACCCGAGCAAGTGGCCGCATTGAGTCAACTAAAGGTTCTGCGATGTTGCAATAACCTCTTACTTAGCACACCGCAGTTGGCTAAGCTGGGCAAACTGAAAGTTCTGGATCTGTCGCATAATCATTTGGATCGTGTCAATCTGCTTTCTCTCGTGCCGTCACGTAATCTCAAGTATTTGGATTTGTCGGGAAATTTACAGTTGCAGGTGATGTACATGTCTTGATTAAATATGTAACTTACATTAACATAGAAAACAAGTCTTCTATTCAATGTTTAAGTACCGACACGAAAGATGTCGCACTCCTTGAAAACTCCCTGATCAATTGTTTATTCGCAGGTGGACGAGCAGCAGTATAAAGTATGTCAGACCCAGAGCCAGCGTCATTGGAGTTTAATCGATGTCTCTGGTAATAATCGCGCTGCTTTGCCCACGAGCACGTTGCGACCCACAGCGGAGATGGCCAAACAGCGCGAGCAAACTAAAACCACTCCATGGTCAATGGGTTTCGCAGAAAGTCCGGGCTCTGGAGATTGTCGCAAGCTTTTGGTTTGCCAGCTACGTGCGACCAACTTTGGCGGCGTAGATGAAGCGCTATACGGCATGTTTGAGGCCACAGATGGCAATGGAAGGGCCGCACAGCAAATGGCCAAAGTAGTTCCAGATCTATTAAAAAGCGAGCAGTTGGTGAAGGATTCACCACTAAGCGATTACATGAAGTTCACTCTGCTGGCGGCTCAACAGCAATGCGGTAGCGCAAGTGTTCGGAGTGCGGCATTAGTTCACCTGACCCGAACAAGGGCGCCATCAAAAGTGCGACCATTGAAAAGTAAGCGATATGTATTAAGAATGGCCAGTTCCGGACGTTTGGAGGCATATCTAATACGTCGTACCACCCAGTTACGCTTGACAATGGAAACTGAAACATCGGCCAAGGGGCGCAGTCATTCACTACCTGATCCCGAGGTGCTTGAGGTAGGTTGTCACATATTTCACATATATCGACCGATCACATATAACCAAACTTAGTACAAAATTTGGAGGCGATTGCATTTAAAACAACAAAATTTTTTTCACAAGAACTTCTTTTTCGATCGATTATTTGGACTGCAGTTATATGCTATAGCCATCCGATTTTTACAAAACTTTGTAGAAATGTGTAAAAGTATATAAAATAAGTATATGTCAATGATAATGACGTTTTCACTGAAAACAAAAAAGTTTTTCTTACTAAAACTAGTTTTTCGACCGATCGTTCCTATGACAGCTATATGCTATAGTCATCCGATCCGACCGGTTCCGACAAATCTGCAGCGTACAAGTACTAAAACTGACGGAGGAGATAGCATAGAAACAGACAGACGGACGGACGGACAGACGGACATGGCTAAATCAACTCAGCTCGTCGTGCTGATCAAGAATATATATACTTTATGTGGTCGAAGATGCTTCCTTCAATGCGTTACAAACATCCGGACAATTTTATAATACCCTCTGCAAGGGTATAAAAATGCCAATTTTAAGGACATTTCCATTGAAAACAAATAAGGTTTTCCAACTAAGACTACTTTTCCGACTCTTCTTTTTATGACTGATGAATGTTTAGAGGTCGCTCAGGAGCCCTTTTGTTGGAAAAAAAGCATTTTTCTTATTACTTAGCCACAAAACTAGTTAAAGCAACTCTAAAAATTTTAAATATCAGAGTGCTAGCTTAGCCGTCTCAAGTTCGGAGAGAAATTATAGTTCAATAATTCTCAAGAAATCAACAACAAATGATATAAACATAAGGACAGAATCATGTTAAGGTTTCCCAGATATGATCACGTTTCGTTTAGTACCAACTAAACTCGTCAGTGAGATGCTAATCGCTTTTTTTGGACTCGGTTGGAATGTGGTTGGAAAAGGTTTCAGTGTCTATCACAATGACACAGGACATAAAGCTTATAAATTAAGTCATTGGTCACAAAAGTTTCAAGTGTATTTAAGGTTCGGCACAGACGAAGTTGGCTTTGCTTTCTAGTTCTAAAGTCTTTTGGCCCGCTGAGGACGAAAATCGACATGAAAAAAACCCCGGTCGAATAATTATCGAGACTATCGATAAACCGTTTTTTTTTGATAAAAATTGTCCCATATACGTAAGGGGGCTACCTTAATATAGATGTCCGATTTCGACCAAACTTAGTGGAATGAGAGGAAAGCATAGAAAACTAAAAAA
Organism: Lordiphosa collinella; assembly: GCA_018904265.1. NCBI lineage: Eukaryota > Metazoa > Arthropoda > Insecta > Diptera > Drosophilidae > Lordiphosa > Lordiphosa collinella. The sequence goes on along the minus strand of JAEIFV010000282.1, from coordinate 12,072 downwards.
TACGAAGTTTGGAGGCGTTTCCATTGAAAACAAAACAAAAGTTTTTCTCACTAAAACGAGTTTTTCGATATATAGCAAATGCGCAGCGTATATGTACCAGAAGACTTCGTGCAAAGTTTGCTGAAGATAGCTTAAAAGCTGACGGAGGAGATAGCATAGAAACAGACAGATGGGCGGACAGGGCTAAATCAATTCAGATCGTCATGCTGATCAAGAATATATATACTTTATGTGCTTGGAGATGTTTCTTTCAATCCATTACAAATATCCTGACAATTTTATAATACCCCTTGCAATGGTATAAAAATATCCATTCTAAATGGATGTTAACGGTTCTTTTTCTGTGTAAAGACCCGCCTTTTCAATTCAATGACAAAATCTCTTATTATATTTTTGTGAATTTTTCGGTTGTTATACTCTGTACCGAAGGTACAGCTGGCTGAAATTCGATATTAACGGTTCTACAAAGGGAAAACTACGAATTTCCAGCCCATACACCAAATTTCCAGTTCATAGCTTAACTAAATTCTGAGACTTGTAAAACGTCTAACACTCACATTATTAACATAAATACCCATTCTCTAATCGAAAGGTGTAGGTGAACCACTTTTAAACCGATTGTCTGCTTAAGCGTTTATGACTGGGAATCCAATTGAAAATCTTCGCTTTCGAGATGCAACGTAAAAATAAGAAAATATCGATATATTTTTGACCGTTTGATTGTCTAAATAATAATCTAAACTCAGGAAAATTTTGCAAATTTTGCGACTTCTTTGACTCTTCGGTTTACACCTCCTAGCATCTTGCACCATTCAATCTGCATCATCCAGTTATCAACGTCTGCATTGTGATCTAAAAATTAAACGCATTCATAAATATGATCATTAGATAATTTTGCAAATTTCGCCGTTTTTGGAACTTACTGTTGCTCAAAGTTTGTTCGCAATGATTGGTTTATCTTTGCAAATTTCTCGCTTGTGGACCATTTCCTACCCATTTCTTTAGCCTTGAAATCTTCGCGGGCAAGCGTCCAACCATGCCCAAAAGTTTAATCGCAATCGGAAATTTTGCGAACCTTTTTGCGACCATTTGTACTACTTGGAAACCTTCCCGGGCAAGCGTCGAACCATTCCCAAAAAGTTTCATTGCAATCGGATAAACGTTATAGTTTTGCAAAATTTTGCGGTTTTTGGACTATTTTCTTGCCATTTTTATACCCTTGCAGAGGGTATTATAAAATTGTGCGGATGTTTATTGACGGAAAAGTTATATATTCTTTTTATTTGTTTATTTATTTGTTTATTTGTATAAATATAGTTTACAATTATCTGTCAACATTTAAAATTTAAAGGGATACAAAATATTGATCTACTTCCCCGTCCAGGTTAGGGAGTTTTTTATTGATATGCCCCGACTCACATCAAGTGGACGGAGAAGACAGATTCAAGAGCGTGGAGAGGACAAAAACAATAAAATATTACACGAATTATTATACAATGAACAATCAGTTGACAACAAATGATGCAAATTATTATAATTTGAACATATTACACGAAAAGGATCATGTAGGGCGAAGTTAGTTCTACAGGTGTGTAGCGCAAGAGGTTGATACGATCGCGTGAATCTTGATGTAACAGCAAATCGGAGCTGGCTTAGTAGGAAAGTCGAATCCACATCTCCATAAATCAGCTTGTGGACGAATATTACGCCATGACATGTCCTTCGGTTCATCAAAGTTGGCAAATTTATTAATTGTAGTCGGTCAACATAAGATGGTAGTAGACGATGAGGATCCCAGTTTAAGCCGCGCAATGCAAATAAAAGAAATTGTTTCTGAACACTTTCAATAAGGTCCTGATATTTATCGTACTGAGGAGACCAAACACAAGAGCAATATTCAAGAATTGGGCGAACAAGAGATGTAAATAATAGTTTGGTGATGTAAGGATCATCGAATTCCTTTGACCAGCGTTTAATAAATGCCAATACACCCTTAGATTTGTTTACGGTAATGCCGATATGGTCATTAAAGCACAATTTGTGGTCGAAAAGAACACCCAGATCTGTAACAGTTTGAATGCGTTCAAGGTTGTTATGCCCAATAGAGTAAGAGAACCAGTGAGGATTATTCCGGTGAAATGCCATGCACTTGCACTTCGAATGGTTTAAATGTAGCAGATTGATTTGGCACCAAGATTGTAGGCTAACAAGATCATTCTGTAACAAGTTATAAGAATCTCTGCTATTAAAAGATAAAAATATTTTTACATCATCTGCGTACATTAAAACATGCGATTCGGTGATTACCTGGGAAGGTCATTGATAATCAGACCAAAGAGCAATGGGCCAAGATGACTCCCGAGGAACACCAGAAGAAACATTTATCAATTTGGATGAAGTGGAATTAAATAGGACTCGCTGAGTCCGATTTGACAAATACACAGAGATCCATTTGAGGAGTAGGTCAGGGAACCCTATTAATGAAAGTTTATTCAAAAGCAGTAGGTGATTAACGGAATCGAAAGCTTTGCTGAAGTCAGTAAGAACCACATCAGTTTGCTGTTTATCCAAAAACCGTGACGGATGTAAGAGCTAAACTCAAGAAGATTGGTTGTTGTAGAACGACGCTTCATAAAACCGTGTTGCGTCGGAGAAAATATGGAGCTCAAAAGTATTGCACCTGGGTGGTGATTATTTTTCTCAAATAGCTTGGGGATCGCACATAGTTTGGCAATCACGATAGTTCTCAATATTGGTTGCACCTTTTGTGGAGAGGTATAACGTAAGATTCCTTCCATATAGTGGGAAGAAACGATTTATTGAGAGACATTTGAAATAAATTCGTCAAAGGCTTACATAAAGCCCCTGCGCAAAACTTTAGGACACAACCAGGAATATTATCCGGCCCAGACGAAAAAGAAGGTTTAACGAGCTTTAGGTTATGATAAACGTCGGATTCGTCAATAACAGGCATTAAAATACCACATGTGTGGGGAAGTGTATATGGATAAGGTGAAGACGAGTCATAGGTTGTAGATGTGTACGTGGATTGAAAGAAGTTCGCAAATAAATGAGCAATGTCAGCATGATTTGCAGCAGTTTCGTTTCTGTAGTATAGTGAGGATGGGAATATTGAAGATTTTCTTTTAGAGTTAACGAATGTGTAGAAAAGTTTTGGGTTTTCGCGAAAATCATTCTTGCAGCGAGAAAGATAATTATTGTAGCACTCAGTGTTGAGGACAAAAAATTTTGACTTAGCTACTGCATATTTGGAGAAATCTACTTGAGAACCAGTTTTTTTAGATTTTTTATAAAGCTTGGTTTCTGATTTTTAAGGTACGACAGTCTGCGTGTAAACCAAGGCGATCTTCTGCTTGCATTCGATTCAGAAATGTTTGGAACAGAAATATCAAGTGCATCATTCAGCTTTTCATAAAACATTTCAAAAGCGGTTTCTGGCGTATCAACAGAGTTGAGGAATGACCAATCAGTTTGAGAAAGTGTGCAGTTAAGCTGGGCAAAGTTGGCTTTACGAAAACAGCGAATTAATTTAGGCTCAGTTGGAGGACCTATTACAGTTGGAACCATAACATCAAGGAGTAACTCAAGAGTGGGATGATGAATATCCTCAGGTATAGAAAGTGAGTCAATTTGGTTAACTATTGGATTAGAGAAATCTGAAACAAATATAAGATCCAGAAATCTACCATTGCGGTTACAAATGGCATTTACTTGGCCCAAGGGAGAGTTCAATTACACCGTCCACAAAGTCGTGTTGACTTGTGGGTGATCAGCATAACGAGCTGAGTTCATTTAGCCTTGTCCGTCTGTCCGTCCGTCCGTCTGTCTGTTTCTATGCTATCTCCTTTGTCAGTTTTAAAGCTTTTAAAACTATCCAAACTTTGCACGAAGTCTTTTGGTACAAATACGCTGCACATTTGTCGGAACCGGCCGGATCGGATGACTGTAGCATATAGCTGTGATAGGAACGATCGGTCGAAAAAATAGTTCTAGTGAGAAAAACTTTTTTATTTTTTAAGGAAACGCCTCCAAAGAACGTATTTCTTAGTTTACTATCCTTTCCCATGATTTCACTAAGTTTGGTCGAAGTCGGATGACTATAGCATATAGCTCCCATAGGAACGATCGGTCGAAAAACTAGTTCGAGTGAGGAAAACTTTTTTGTTTATAATGAAAACTTTTTTTTATTGGCATATTCTTGTTTTATATACTTTAACACGTTTCTACAAAGTTTGGTCAAAATCGGATGACTATAGTATATAGCTGCAGTATGAATGATCTGACGAAAAAGAATTTCTAGTGAGAAAAACTTTTTTGTTTTAAATGGGATCGCCTCCAAATTTCGTAATGAACAGTGTATTACGCTATCCATGATTTCGCCAAGTTTGGTCGAAATCAGACATCTATATTTTATGGATCCCATAGAAAAGTAAGGTCCAAAAAGTAGTCTTAGTTAGAAAAACTTTTTTGTTTTCAATGGAAGCTGCAAGGGTAAGCAAAACTTCGGCCGAGCCGAATTTAGACTTCCCCTATTTTTATACTCTGTACCAAAGGTACATAGAGTATAATAAGTTTGTGCAAAAGTATGTAACAGCCAGAAGGAAGAATCTCCGACCCCATAAAGTATATATATTCTTGATCAGCATCAGCAGCCGAGTCGATATAGCCACGCCCGTCTGTCCGTCTGTCTGTCCGTATGAACGCACAGATCTCAGAGATGGTAAGAGATAGAGGTTTGACATGTATGGGACATATGCTTCTTCTATCTGCAGGCAGATCAAGTTTATTTTTAACTTTGGCCACGCCCCCTCCCGCCCCCGCAATTTGAGAAAAACGTCATATCTCCCACAGTTTAATAGATAGAAGGTTTGAACCTTCAGGACAAATATTCTAATCAAAATTATTTATCGCTTTCCCAAAAGAATCATAACAATCGTATCAACGGTTCTCGAGACATGATCAAAAGAGTGTATGCTGCAGCAGCGCTGCTTACCGCTGCCACTGCAGCATCGAAATTTATGTTCGTTGGTACAGAGTATTATATAGTCGGGCTTGACCGACTTTCTTCCTTGTTTAACTTAGAAACCTTCCCTGGCAAGCACTCAACCATTTCCTAAAGTTTCATCGCAATCGGATGAGCGGTTTAGGCAGGCTTAAGGGACTGACAGTCAGACAACATTCATTTTTATATATAGAAGATTTATGCTATAGTAAAGACCCTAAGCTATTCAGTGAATGTGAGTGTTATAGTATATTTCGTTGGTAGCTTAATGTTCATGTTTTAGAAATATAGGGTGATGGTTACTGTAATAAATATCAGTGTGGCTCAGCGGCTAGTGTGAGCGACCGCTTTGCAAAGAGGCTGGGGCTGTGTCAAGCCATTTTACATTGGTTTCTTTTAATAATTTGACGATTGATATCATATATTGTTTGTTGGGGTATAAGAGCAGGGGAAGTGCAATGGCGTTAGGGAAGTATTTGGAACGAGAGTTAAGAAAATGGGAACAAACGGAATGGATATGATCTACAGTAAGATTGTCACTGCTGTGGCAGAATTGACAGTTGGGGGTAGGGGTTTTGTCTAAAATGTGATTGTGAGTGGGTTTTGTGTGTCCGAAGCGAAGTCAGAGAATTTTGATAGGTATAATCGTGTGAAGATTTCTTCAAAGTGAAGCTTTGCTCCTCTGTCAAAGTGACGGACAGACGAACTGACGGACATGACTATATTGACAGGGCTTTTGATGCTGAGTAAGAATATATAGACATTATGGGGTCGGAAATGCTTCCTTTTTGCCTGTTACAAACATTTGCACTCCAATTTTGAAGATATTTTAGTGTTTGTGGCCAATATCTATAGTCACTGAAATTTTCAGTAAGATCGGATACAGGTACTAGCACCACAAATATTGAATTTTAAGAATTTTTAATTTTTTTTCGACTTTTGTACTGATCTACGAGACTTGTAGACTGATTTCTCTGATTTTGAGATCTTTACGTTTACTTCTTATATTGGAAAAATGTCGAAAAAAATACAAAAAAATCCTAGGAAAGCACAATTTACATGACCTGATCTCTTAGCTGAGTTTTTTTCTGAGAGTCTGTCAGCCCGTGTAAACAGGAGTCTGTGCCTAATCAGCTGAGGTATCAGGTGTAATAGAACCGCTTCAAATTGAACTATCCGCACAGCAAAGCGCTCAATGATCCATTGGTTTTGTAACTGACTCACCCAAGCTTCTCAGTCATGAGTAAATGATGAACTAAGTTGCTCAGCTGAATTTTTTGACGATATTTAAGTAAAACCTAAATATGCTGATAAGATGAAATAAAACCAATTACTAAATAACCAAATCAAGATGCACCACAAAAAATAGTGTTCCATGAGCTCTCAAGTTAGGCAATCGACTTTATACTTTTTTGGGAGAACTGTGATATACAATTTCTATGCATTGTACCTGGATCAAGTAATGCCGCATTTATATTACTATTGTCACCGTTAATTTATTATTGTTATTACTTTTGCTCTTCCAGCTTACACTTAGCAACGATGACGAGTATTTGGTTTTGGGCAACGCCCAACCTTGGTCAGTAATGGACATTAGCCGTGCGGCCAGGGAGATACGTAAAGAAGATAATGCATTGTTGGCCGCCAAGCGACTGCTGGATATTGCTCAAAGTTTTGGAGCCTGCGATAATTTAAGCGTCATTGTGGTTCGATTTCGTCATCTGGGAACAGATGTGGATCATCTCATACGGGAGCTCAAGCAAAGTGTCCGGAAGAAACCAACGTTGATAGTTCAAGCCCCCAGCGTTTCTGTGTGCAAACGCACCTGCTGTGATCGGAGCAATGCCTGCCGGCATCGGGCAGTTGAGCAGGAGCCACTTGCAGGACGCTCTTCGCCCAGTGGTCAGAGTGATCGTGATCTATTGGCCAAGGACGGTAGCGACGAGTTCATTTTGGCCCATGCACGTGTACTGCAGGAGGAACAGCAGCTGGAAATGCTAGATGAGACCGAATCGGTTTTGTCCGAGGAGCAGTTTAAGTGCTGGGAGTACATGCTAGAGCAAAATACTCAATTATTATTTGATAAGGAGCTAAATACCATCTCGAAGTCTTTCACTAAGCAACCGCCACGACCGACACCATTAAATCAAAGCCCGTCCCAAGGACAGGATCGCAATGATTTTACCACAAATCTCATGAAGAGTGTCACCAACAAGTTCATCTCGAGCAGTACTCCACAATTACCACAACCTCCGCTGGCCACCACACCCACTCCCATTGGCTCGTATCATCCGCTGGCTGGTCACTTTGGCAGTGCCCTCTCGTTCCAACAATCAAAGAGCTACGGCTACAACCTGTTCGATGGCAAGGCCGCAAGACAGCCAACTCGGCTGTCCTATCCAAACGCGGTCCCAACTCCGCTTACTTTGGCTCCCTGCAGCGCCTAATGCCCTACAATTTTGAATATGATTTTGCTGTCACCCAAGAGCGCGAACGTAATATTTTAGATGAGGAGGAGCTGGACGAGGAGGAGTTTATGGAGCATGAGAGTCGTATGCGCAAATACTGGGGCGTGGCCACAACAGAATTATAGTTCGTGACCCTAAAGTTAATTATTTTAATAAAGGACGATCAAATAAAAGATCATGTTATGTACAACCTTATATTCATGTGAATATTTGTTGTGGATTTTCCAATTAATTTTGATTGCAGTTAAAATCGATTCATACAGGGTGGCTGATGAAAGCCACTACCAAAACAAAATTGCATACCCTTTTTTCTATTTGATGAATCTGAAAAAATTTTTTTTATTATGTAAATTGATTTTTAAATTTGAGGAAAATGGAAAACTGGGACACTGAAAGAAGAATTTGGATTGTCCGCCGCTATTACGCCCAAGAGTCCGTAGTTTTGGTTCAAAGAGAGTTTAGGCGCACGTTTGGCGGATATCCTTCGAGCAGGTGGACCAGAATGAGACTTGTTAACAATTTGGCCGAGCGTGGGACAGTCGAAAGAAGACCTTGCCATCGAAACCCTACAGCAGTGTTGCCAGAACATGAGGTTCAAAAGATGCTAGTTTTCTCAAAAAATATTGCTAGAAATGGCTAAAAATAAAAAAAAAATTGCTAAAAAAAATAGCTAAAAATAAGAACTTAAAAGAACTTGGCAAAAAATTGCTAGAAATAGCTAAAAATGGAAAAAAGTGTTTTTAAGACTAAAATCCAACAATAACTTAAAAAATTACGGTAATTATCTATTATAGTAAAGCACATACATAATTTCGGTACAGCATCAGCAAACTTCAATTTTAATTTTGAAAGAAACCATGCATGACCGCCGCAAAATTTTTGCATGATATTTCTTCTTAATTCGCGGTGTATTGAATGAATTATTTTTAAGTTTTTTAAGCACAGGTTTCTATACTTGATTATTACCAAAACTATCTTTGAAGGTGCTAAGACTAAAAAGCTTCAAAAAAGGACAGAGCCCAGTCAAATCTTCTTTTTGTTTGGAGTCCGAGCCGAACCCAAATCTAGGTATAACGAAAGCTGAAGGGGCCATAAACGTTGATCTCAGTACTGAGAATTATGTAACGAAATTTTGTTACTTCGTCCATATCAGCAATATTTGAGTTTTTTGCTCATTATAATGAAACAAAATATTTTGCGACAATTCATAGTAGTCCATTTCCTTAAAAAGAATATAAAGATTGAAGACAACCTGAATGTTTTCATTGGACAATCACTACTGTAGATAGAACCCTTCAGGGGGTCAGTACCAAATCAGTACTGAAATTAGCGCTGATTTGAAAAGTTGGTACTAAAAACTTAATTGCTCTTCGGACATGAATTTAGTACAGGCAATGCTTTTAGCCATAAAGTGAAGTACTAAATCTCATGAATCTCTACCGAAATCACTCATGAACTAAAGCAATTTCTAATGATTATGCCTTAAATTATATAATTATCACTCTGAAGTTTACTTCTGAGAGTTTTTACTCGGGGGAAGTTCTATAGCAAAGGTTTCAAACAAATTTATTTCGCACTTCCGTCTTAAAAATTTAAAAATTGCTAGAAATAGCTAAACATAATTTTAAAGTTGCTAGATTTATAGCTAATAGCATTTCCAAAAATTTATAAGCATTTCCACTTTCAAAAATGCTAGATATAGCAATAAATAGCTAAAATGGCAACAATGCCCTACAGTTCGGACTGAGGAAACAGTTGCTGCTGTAGCTGTTGCCATACAAAACAGTCTAAGAGTTTGACAAGGAACTTATCTGCTCAAATGGGTATAAGCAGACAGTCAATTATGCACAATGATTTGAACTTATTCCCATATAAAATTCAAATGACCAACAAACTGAACGCAGCAGATTGGCCGATTCGCTTGGAATTTTGCCAGAAGATGCTTTATATAGTGGAAGAGGACGAAAACATGTTGAACTGTCTTTTATGTCTGACGAGGCCCATTTCGACTTAAAACGGCAACATAAACAAACAAAATTGTCGAATATGGAGTGCTTCCAACCCACAGATACTCCATGAGATGGAATTGCACCCACTTCGTATCACAGTGTGGTGTTCAGTTTCATCACGATGCGCAACTTCTTTTGAAGAAAACGGTGACACCGTTACTGTTACTGGAGACCGTTACTTGAGCATGTTGAGAGAGTTTTCCTATTCAGAATTACGCCGAAAGAGAATTCTTTCAACCCCTGTGTGAGCCCAGCAATATGGTGCAATTCCTCACATAGCCCAGCCTGTTTTGACAGAATTGCGACGAAAATTTCCCAATAAGCTGATATCCAGAAACTCCACATCCCATTCTCTCCCAGATCGCCTGACCTTATGGCACCTGAGTTTTTCTTGTGGGGTTATTGCAAAGAGGAAGTCTACAAAAAAAAAAACAGACAAATTTGAATGAACTAAAGTAATCCGTTCGGAGCAACAATTACGGCTATTCCTGTCTCAACTCTAGAGCAGCAATGAACAACTTTTTTGACAAGATGCCGCACACGCATCATCGAGCAGGGGGGCATTTAAATTCTTTATTTTTAAAACTAATTAAACAATATTTAATAAAATTTAATGAACTTTAACATGTATAAAAGATAATGAATTGCATATACTGGAAACTGTGGATAACTGGTAGCTGATTTGGAATCAGGACAAATACTATGAAAATGTGGATGGCATTTGTGGAGGATTTCATGGTGACTTATCAATAAAAAATTAAAAGTTTTGAACGACTTAACCCTAAAATCAAAGTCAACTGTCTAGTATAGGTTTCTTTGCTCAACAAGTTCAAGAAGAATGTCCATCGAACGACCGTGAACTTTGAAGATTTTTCACATCACTTTTACCGCAACTAAGAAATGTTTAGCATGCCGGTGGACTTGGTGATCGTAGATAAGGTTGATTCATCAAATTATTTTCAATGACAAAGGGTTTTGTGGTGAAAAAGTCCAAAAAGATTTTAACAAACAGTGCAGTGACTCCCACACACAAATCATTGAAAGGCACTAGAGATATGTAAGGCCGAAGTGACAGATTAAAAAAATACTTTATTTCGAATATATACCTCTGTAAAAGAATTATATATCATTTGATATTTTGGCTTTGCTTTCCATTTAATACATTTGAATTTCCTTAAAACCCAAAAGGATATGGGACAACACCACGTAGCGGACGAAAAGGCGATATCGACTCCCGATACAAATGTAAAATCCACTGACTTGCAGCTGTGGATTCAATGAAGAGGGACACATTAAGGTTCAATTGGGACCTCAATCGTACAAGGAGTTTCTCAAAAAACATACCAGTATGGTATCTAAACCAAAGCTTTTACCTTGCCATTTAAAAGCGCATTGAGTTCCCACGTAACATGAATTCTGTGGCAAAGATATGGCGTAATGTCATTTTCAGTGACAAAGAAAAGCTTACCCTGGACGGTCCTGAGAGTTACAAGAAACATTGGTAAGAAATGCGACAGGATAGACACATCTGTGGAATAAACTAGGCCATTTTGCTTTTAAGGAATGAGTCCGAAGTATTATTGGATAATAAGTTGGTGGAGTTTGGCACTGAGTTAAATGGCGATGATTAAACCTTTCAGCTGGAAAATGCGACAATTAACATCACAACGCTGATCAACGAGTTCTTTAATAAGAGAAAAGTGCCAGTTTTAAGTGGCCAGCATTGATTCCCCGACCTCAAACTGAATTTTCGGTCTCTGGGGTATCCATCTGCAGAAGTGTTCAAGAATTTTCGGTTCGAGACAGCAGAAGAGCTAAAATCGACAATAAAGCATCAACGGGCAAACATTGATATCCCACTTGAAATCATTGGTTAATTCCAGTGATCTCAACAAAGTTCAGCATAAATGAATAGGTTAAGGTCTATTGATTATTAATTAAACTAGATCTTAAAACGGTCTGAATATATTTTATCTAAACGCAAAAGAAAGAGTACCCTAAATTGCTCTTGCGAGAGTTTACCATATGCAATGAAATCCTGGAAGCTGTAGCATGGCGCAAATTTCTGAGCGATTTAATAAGTCGTTAAAGCCAAATTGCTAGTGAACTTACACCTGAATAAGTTTGAATTTGAAATTATAGCCAGTTAAATTTGTTAGCTGTTAAAATCTTGAATTTGTCACTTTACAACACTGAGCACATGATAAAGAAGTATTATGAGTGTTTGTTGCATATGGTCGCACTGAGAAAAGTTCCAACGAGGACGGATGTAAAAACCTTAATTTGTAACAATTACAAGCATAATTCAATTCAAACAAATGTTGTAAAGAACAAAGCGTTGTGTTTTCCGCAACAAACATAATTAATAAACGATATTTTTTTTTAAACAAGGCGCCTAACCTCAAATATCGATAATTATGGGGAAACTATCGGGGTAACTGGGAAAACGCGTTAGGACATTGACTGGACCCTGCCCTTGCTATGTACGGGGGCAAAATTCTGCCTGAGGATCATTTCTCGAGAGAGCTCGATGAGTGCGGGTCGGGCCCGCTAGCTTGTCCGTTTTGTGTGT